>JAPKLY010000069.1:488232-526086 GCA_026898435.1 Prunella vulgaris | reverse complement strand
TGTAGTGGTCTGGCTTGTGTAGCTAGGCGCCACGGTGGACAGAGCCTACGGGCTATATGATGAATGATGAGCCTTTGTGGCTATGAAAAGTGTTTTTACAAAATGATACGTTTGCATACTACCAATATGTATAGTAGCGTACAGGTCGCCCACACTGAGAATTCAAATCTCACTCCCCTACTTTTAAATCCTTTTTCAGGTCTCGATGACGGGGAGTTTGCGCCAGTGGAGGAGTGATACTACTTCCCTACCAAAGTGTTTTAAATTACTCGTGAAAACGAGACTATTAGTTTTAATATGACTTAACTAATATGCCGAGGCGGTAAACGTTTATAATTTCCTCGATGATGGTGTGTAATATTTATCAGAACTATCTATTTTGCGTCAAACTTTTATAACGATCGTGTGTGTGATATTTTGAAAATGGCCATTGCGTTTTATAACCTTAATGTATGCTTCCGCTGTTCATGTGATGTTACTTGTAGTTTTCAAAAAAAAAAATTTAGTCCGGATTTTTGGACATTAAGTGACGACTCAGGTTTCTAGAATGCCAAGAAACATTTTGGAAAAAAACTGGGGCGTTACAAATAATGCTCATATCATTGAAATCTCAAGAATCAAGGATTCAAAAGTATCAAAGATAACACAAGAATCAAGAAATAAATCCATTACACCTATCATGACTTTCAATTCATCCACACAATCATAAACATATCTCATGCATTCACTACTCAAAGCAACAATAATCTATAAAATCAACAAGCAAAACAAGGCCTCATCCTAAGCATATAGTCCAAAACATCAAAGAAACACTAAGAATCAACATAACAATAGCATTGCGATGAGATTTGCAAAATGAACACACACCCCAAACTTTTTTGGACCAAGGGTCTAAAAAGTTTGGCGAAGAGTGGAGAAAAGATCATGCAATGCACAAAATAGAGCACAATAATAAATAGCTTTAACAAGAAAATCCAAGTCATTCATAATCCACTAAGCAAATCAAAACACAAAACTACCTGAAAATCCCACAATCATGAAACAATATCAATACACAACAAATTAAACTAGAAATTTGGGATAAGAAGCAAGATAGGGAGAAGAAATTGTTACCCTTCCTCATGATGTTTTTACACATCACAGAGGAGGATAACGTGGATGGGTGAAGTGCTTTTGCTCAAACTGCCTGTTCATCATTTCCCTTTGTGTTCCTAGAATCTCCGCCATGATTGTGCAAATGGAGGACACATCCTTATTGATTGCTATCACCTCAGTTCGAATGTTATACTGGTTCTCCCTAAGGCTATTAACATCCACCCGAAGAGTAGTGAAATCCGTCCTAAGGGCAGCTACATTGGTTGCAAGAGTTTGAAACTCTTGACCCCACCCCTCAAAACTCCTTCTTCTATCCTCCTTTTCTTCTTCTTCAACTTGCTCTTCATTAGTCCCTCTTCTCGTACTACTCTCTCCTCTTGCTCTCTTTACCATTTTCTTCCCTGTATGGAACTTCCTTACAATCTTAAAGTGTAAAGGGTTGCTCATTCTCCAATTCTCTTCTTTCTTTATAGTAAGGGTCTCATAATCCACAAGTGGATATGGCAACTCCCGAGATGGTGTTTCCATGAAACAATGAGTCCTCCCTTTCATTGTGAAAATATTAGGTCTCAACAAGTAACTTAAATCAAGATACAAAATCTCCTAGCGAGGTGAGCTATCATCCCACACTCCTAGCTAGGTGAGCTATCATTCCTCCATATCCACAATTACCCTTAGAATATTGGTGGGATAGATATTTTGCAAAAGTAAGATCCAAAGTTAGCCTTTAAGCCCTTAGTCATTGAAAAGAGGATGTAAAGCTCCTCATTTCGCACTCCCCCGTGTCGTGCCTAGCAAAAACATTATTTGCTAAGACCTTTTGCACATAAGTGAAAATGGGGTTAGCGATTTGAGTCTGTTGGTCCCGAAACAAGTATAATCATTGTATGGGGGGGAATACACTGTTATCAGATTTTTCCAAAAGTTCAGAAAAATGCTCTAACACTCTCAGTCAGGAAGATCCTGATGTTACTCAGCAAAACTGATAGTCCGCAGGGGCAGCAGGGACAAGTCAGTAATGGAGTCAGATAGGCTTAGTGTGAGTTGAGTGCTCAGAAGCTCAGTAGAGATAACAAACCTACTGACTGCTCGGAAGTAAGTCAGTTGGACTACTATCTCAGTAAGCTAGAGTACGTGCGGAATGTGAGCCCTTAGTTTCTACTCGTTTTAGTTTCTGAAAATGTTTTCTCTGAGTTTGCTTAGTAAATGGTGGTTAAGGCATGTGCACAATTTTAAAGGACGGGATGATTGATTCAGCCTGAAGAACAAAACAACGCAGAATGCTCAATTTAGTATGACGACAATAATGATCCTGAGCAAGAATGTAAATCAGCACACAAGGGTCTTTTTAACTTGGTTCGGAGATAACCAACTCCTACGTCCACGACCTGATTTAACCGGAAGCTATCCTAAAAACCCTGAGGATAGGTACTTGATTTTTTCGTGCCAAGGGACACGAATAGCCAACTTCCTTTCTTAGGAACTGACCCCTGGGCGTTTTACAAGTCCCAGTCCTTCTAACAAACCAATCTCACACCCTAAGTGGTTTGGTATTCTTGGTTTCCAACTAAGGATAGTCGTAGCAATACAAAGCAATGCTAAAGATTAGAGCTATCAAAACTAAACAAATACAGAGTGAATCCTACTACAATACTAGGGAAATTTAATTGCAGAATGTTGTTCAAAGTATGCTTTGAGTGCTTGGATTCTTGAGATCTTTCGCTTGGAAATTTCCTGTTAGCCTTGAATGGGAGCAAGGCTCTCTGTATTTATAGGTAAGATTTGAAAAAGATCCGTTGGAGGAGATCTTCCCAAATCTTTCCTATTTAGGGTGGTTGCAGGCTAGATGTACTTGTTGACCTTTTTCCCATGGTTAATCAGGAAATTCTGTCCCGCCACCTGCAACTCTGAGACGCATTAAATATCGTATTAATTGCTGCGCAGACTCCGTACATGCGTGTCAAAAGGCGATTGGCTCTCCGTTCAAATGGTTTGTTGATCGTCTGACACTTGTCCTTCCTCGTACATTCAATACTTCGAGTTTCTTGTATTTACCCAAGGCCCAAGACCTGATAGATTATTCAGCCCAGTATGGGTAACCTTTTTATTTTGGGCTTACATGAGTCAGATAAACTGACTCAAGGCCTAAGTCAGGTCTTATGAGGATTAGGCTCAGCCTGATAGGTTACACTACTCTTCACTGACTAAGTTCTGTCCTGAGCATGCTTAGTGTATTCAGTAGAAACATCAGCCAATGGTACTCCGGATTGTCTTCAGGATGGATCTTTAAGCTTCGGTTTTCAGCTTCAGTTCAGGCAATCTTCAACAAGACTGACTCTGATCTTCTTCAGGGTAAGTTGCACTTCAGACTTCAGTCAATTGGGTCAACTCCAATATTCTTCAGTCTTCAACAAGTTCCCCCTAAACTGAATCCCTAACCTGACTACCCTGAACTAGACAATCCTGACTAACTGTACTTAGGCAAATCATCAAGGGTTTTGAGATCTAATCAAAACAATCAGATTATCCCAATAATTTCCCCCTTTTTGATGATGTCAAAACCCTTAAGCAAATTCCTAACCATCTATACAATCAACTGACTTAGTCAGTGAAACAACTCAGTACCTCCTGACAAACTAGGCACATAGTCTATAAGATGGAAACAAGGAATGGGTTAGTACAGTTCTTGATAAGTGTGCTGAAAGATAGATCAAGAGTCAACAAGAAGTTTTACTCAGGAACGATAAATAACTTCATTGATATTCAACATGGTACAATATCCTGAAGCTATTTCAAAAGTGTTCCTGAACAACTATTCTCTTGATCTATTCACTCTTCTTCTCCTTCCCAGCGGCTGGCCGGAATGCCTTACATGTCAAGAACTATTCTCAGGCAAAGATCCAACTTGATTGGATCAGACATGACATTTGAGACTTGAGCTATTCTGACAACTTCGGCCTGAATGGCTGCTCTGTCCAGCTGATTAGAGTTTCCGATGAGGGGAGGGGAATACCTGACCAGTTCAGAAGGAGAAATCTCTACGCCTCGTGCATCAGCATGTCTGATGACATCAATCCACAAATTTGGATACTCCTCCGTCATCCAGTAGTGGAAGATGTCAGACACATCTTCATTCAAGTTACTCCAGACTTCCACTAAGTGGAAAAGGTAACTCCACCTATTCCTAACCAGAATCCAGTATTCAAATATCTCCACCGGAATGATCTCCTCAATCAGCATGGACTTTGGGGGTCCCTGACCCTGAACAGCCTTCAGCTTCCGCTGAGTCTTCTTCTTCGGAGCTTGAGCAGACTTGTACTTTTCAAACTGAGAGGTCAGGTACTCGTTGGACTCCTTCAGCCTCTGAAGCTGACTAAGGTGCGTAATTTCTACTAACTTCGCCATCCTTTCCTTATCGGTCATTTCAAGAACATTCTTCTGAGTCGAACCCGGAAACTGAGCTTCCTCCGACTCTTCCCAGATGGTAGCCAAAGGATCCTCAGTCTGCTTAAGCTTCTTCTTAGCGGGCTGACTCTAACTTCCCTCAGCCGCCGCTACGGACCTCGTCCGTTTCCTCTCCTCTCCACTGGCACCAAGACTTAACTTCTTCTGCAACACAGTCTGAATGAACTTCTTCTTCCTTGCTATACCTTCCCCCTTGTTGGCATCATCAGCATTTACTTTCTTGATGACCTCCTCAAGGGCTTGGGCAAGAAGTTCAAATCCGTGAGACATATCGTGCTGAGTTTCTTCGATGTCTCCCATACGGCCTGTCAGAAAGTTCACTTCAGCACCGTAGATCTTCAGTTGGTCCTTAACCTCAGTGGAAACGGCTTTGGTGATGTCAGTCTTCAGAGTGGCACTGATCTCATCGACAGTCGATTGAGTCTTGGAGGTCAGTTCAGCTACAGCTCCGCTTTGATCTCTCCCTTTATCTGAGCAAATTTGTTGTCAATCACCTGATTGACCTTCTCCTCCATCTTCTGATCTAGCAAAGCACTGAACTTTGCATCCTGCTCAGATAGGGTATCGGCTGTCATCTTTTTGTAGGCTTCAAGTGCTTCTAATGTTTGCGCTGCAACGGCCGTGACCTCAGTGCCAACAAAAACTCCAAGGCTGTCCAGCGCCTCAACCCACTCTGCATCCATACGAACCTGGTCAAGATTCAGCAAATTCATCTTTTTGCTGATGAGGTCAGCATAGTCACGGAACCTCCTTACTTTTCCCTCAACAATGATTACCCACCTGTGAAGATAGGCAAGTGCTCGTGAAGAGTTTTGCATATACAAGTTAGAATTTGTGATCCAACTATATTTTGCACGGACCAGGCCAGATGGACCCTCTCCTGAAGCCTCAGCAGTCCCTGGTCCGGGGAGTACTTCATCGGCCGGTGCACTGACCCCTTCAGTGCCACCTTGCTGATCATCCTCAGCAATCACAATAACCTCTGAAACTTTCACTAGTTCCATCCGAACACCTTCTGCATTCTCCGGCTCAGCAATCACATATTTAGGCTAGATTTTTCTGATAGAACTAACAAAATCATCTATCCTAAGAAGCGGAGTGATAGATCTTACCTGAAAGGCACCAAATAATGCAGCCTCCTCATCAGCAAGATTTGCCCATCCTTTCTTTTCCACCAAGGTGGGAATTTCTGGATAGGTGGCTCTCCGAGTCATGGCATATGTTAGGAGCTGGATAGCCTCCTCTTGCTGAGCTGCTGTCAGGTCGGAGAGGTGCTTGGAAACAACCTTTTGAGCCTGATTTCGAGTCAGCACTTCGAAAGGACTCAGACTGCCTTCAGCTGGAGCTGGGAATCTCCAAGGCATCTCTATCAACAGTAGTGTCTCTTCAGCAGAAGAAGATTCAGGCTGATGCTCAGACTCCACCTGAGTCCTCTCAACCTCCACTGGTTCCCCCTTGTCGGGTTCCCCTTGAGCATCAGTATTCTTCACCATAGGTTCCCCCTGAATCTCTTCATCCTTCTCCGTCTCCACTTCCATCCCCTTCTCTTCAGATACGACCGGAGTTACCTCCAACCCGGCAACCATCTCAGGAACCGCAATCAGGGCAGACTGAATCTGCTCATCCGCTTTGTCACTTTCCAAAGCAAGATCTTGTTTTTAAAGTGGTGCAGCAGCAACTGGTTCCTGAGTCAAACCAGCTTCTCGCTCAACCTCCTGAACGATTTGTTGCTCAATCTCCTGAGCAATCATCCTATCATCCACCTGGGCAGGCTCCTAAACGTTCTCAGTATCAGAAACCTGATCAGTTGGCTCATTTCCTTTCGGATGCTCCATCAACACCTCATCTTCCAACACTTCATCCTCAGAAGGCTTCCTTGTCAGTCTGTCCTTAGACGGTGATACTGACTTGGCCTTTGAAGTGTTCTTCAGTTTCAAAATAATGGACTTGATAGTCGTGGTGGCCTTCTCCGTTTCCTTCTTCTCCGAAAGCTTCTTCTGGCCCTGCTTCTTCACTGCCTTGCCCTTCCCAACTGATAAACTTTTATAGAGAGTTTGCTTGCCAGTTAGGTCAGTGAAGTTCTCCCTGTCCAAATCTCCATCCGCAAGAGTCTGGAGCATCAGAGAGATGCGAGTACCATAGTGAACCGGCTTTGTGAACGTGCAGGTTCCATCAACACTTTCTATCACCTTATTGCTTTCAGTAACTAGTTGCTGAATAAAGAATTCTTCCCAGTCAAACAGCTTGTTCTCCACTACAGCCTTCATCAGGTACAGTTTTGGCCTTGACACTTGCTCTTTCCCTCCAGCAGTTGCCATAATAGACTGACAAACCAAATCCAGCAAATGTCTTGCCACAGGGTTCAGAACAGACTTGTTGAGTCTAGCTTTGATTGCTCGTTTCCCATCAGCAAAAGAATTCAGAATCTCTTGCTCTCTTCCAATCCCAAAAGTGTGAGGTAGGTCTAGCTTCTTCTCTCCAGAATGGGGCAGATTGAAGGTCTCCCTGATCAATTTCCTGACATTAATTTTGATCCAGGTTCTCTTTACCCCAGTCTCTCCATCCACTTCTACAGAGTGTTGAGTGGGAATGGAGGATACCAACTCACCCTCTGCCTTCTCTCGCAGTCTGATAAGAAACCCAGCAACCAGAGATGGACACAATTTCTCTGGCATCTTCGTGACCCAGTCAAGGATTCCAGCCTTCGTTACCCATTCTTGTAATGGGCATGATGTCTGGGTGCCCAGAAGAGAAATCTGCCATCAGCTCATAGTTGACTTGAACCTTCAAAGCTTCCAAGTTAGCAAGGAACATGGTGGTCTTGGAAGGCGCCATTGAAATTTGAAAGGTTAGTCTAGAGAGAGAAATAATATAGAATGCAAGAACTTAGAATGTGGAAAGTTTCCTCAGGATGAGATCGATACCTATTTATACTAAAAATTCAATTATATCAGACAGTTCAGAATAAAAGACCTTTAATATTCAACGGTTGAGATTAATTCTTAAAACTGCATGCACGTGGATTGAGTAGTTTCAGATTTCAAAGGTTATAATTCAAAAACTTTATCGGAAACCATTCCCGCCTCCTTTGCATTTAATACACGTCACAGGATGTCCGTATTAAATTCAAATTATTGCATTAAATAATAACCAAATAATAAATGAACGGCTGAGATTGTACGACAAAAAGATATGATTTGATAACTCGGCAGACTGTATCAAAGATGATGCAAGCAAGATATGATGACTAAAATAATTCAGGAACCATACCAGTCAGTCAGATTTTGTTATCTGACTGATACTACATTTGACCTATCAGGGTGACAAGCCCTGAACTCAGTGTCCTGAACTTTAGTCAGTCTATACTGACCATCCTTTCTTACTAACTGTTCCCCTTTCAACCATTCACCCTCTCTCTACTGACCTCTCAAATTGATCCTTAGTTAGTCATTCCCCCTGACCATATGCATACTGAACTGAGGTTCATACTGAACATTCTAAGCCTAGGTCAAGGACTCCTAACTCTACTGACAACTCAACAAACCTGGTTTCAGGCAAAGCCTTAGTCAGGATGTCAGCTCTCTGCTTGTCAGCAGGGATCCTCTCCATCCTTATATCCTTTTTCTCAACATGATCTCTTATAAAGTGATGCCTGATGTCCACATGCTTACACCTTGTGTGTAAGACAGGGTTTTGGGATATGGCAATGGCACTATTATTGTCACAATAAATTGGGACTTCAGTGGCATCAACTTGGTAGTCTCTCAGTTGTTGCTTCAACCAAAGGATTTGGGAGCAACAACTGTCTGCCGACATATACTCAGCTTCAGTAGTAGACGTTGCAACACTTGTTTGTTTCTTGGAAAACCAAGAGATCAGTTTACTCCCTAGAAACTGACATGTGCCTGTAGTTGATTTCCTATCAAGCCTACAGTCTCCATAATCTGCATCTGAATAACCAGTCAGTTCTAGGTTGTCATCAGAGGGATACCAGAGTCCTAAATTGACTGTACCCTTCAGGTATTTCAATATCTTTTTGGCACTCTCTAGATGACTCTTCTTCGGATCAGACTGATACCTTGCACAGACTCCGACTGCATAAGTGATGTCCGAACGACTTGCAGTCAGGTACAATAAAGATCCAATCAGTGCCCTATATTCAGTCTGATTCACTAAGGTCCCCTCCTTTTCAGGATCAAACTTCTCATTTGTTTTCATGGGAATACGTGAGACTTTGCTGGTCTGAACTCCAAAATTCTGAATCAAGTCCCTCGCATACTTGGACTAATTTATGAAGATTCCGGAGTCAGATTTCCTGACCTGAAGACCTATAAAGAAGTTCATCTCTCCCATCATTGACATCTCAAACTTCCCCGTCATCAGCTTTGAAAATTTCTCACAAAGCTTCAGGTTAGGTGATCCAAATATTATGTCATCCACATAAATCTGAACTAAGAGAATGTCTTTCCCTTCGGATATCCTGAAGAGGGTCCTGTCCACTGTTCCTTTCACGAACCCGTGGTCTATCAGGAATTGGGAAAGTGTATCATACCAAGCTCTCGGAGCTTGCTTTAGGCCATAAAGAGCTTTCTTCAGGTGATATACCTTGTCACCAACCTCAAACCCATGAGGTTGCTCAACACAAACCTCCTCGTTCAGTACACCATTCAGAAAAGCCCTCTTTACATCCATCTGATACACCTTGAACTTCTTGAATGTTGCATAAGTAAAAAACAACCTGATTGCTTCCAACCTTGCGACCGGAGCAAAGGTCTCATCATAGTCGATCTCTTCGGCCTGAGAGTAACCCTTAGCCACTAGTCTGTCCTTGTTCCTGACAACAACATTCTTCTCATCCCTCTTGTTCTTGAAGACCCACTTGGTGCCAATAACATGTTGACGCCTAGGTCTCTCAACTAACTCCCAAACCTGATTCCGCTCAAACGTATTGAGCTCATCCTGCATGGCTAGGATCCAGTTGCAAGAGCTTCTTCTATGTTCTTAGGTTCCTGATCAATCAGGAAACAACAAAATATAGCACTCTCACCAAAGGACAACCTTGTCCTGACCCCCTCATTGACATTACCAATGATCTCAGCCAATGAGTGATCATCTAGCCACCACCTCCTGCTGATGGCTGCACTGGGAGCTGCTGACGTTCCCTTACCTGATCCTGAAATGTTAGTCTCAACAATAATAGGTAAAAAAGTGGAACGAGCAAGAACAGGGGACACTGAGTCATTCCCTGAGGCTTGTACAATATCAGGGACATTGTTTCCCCCTACAGAGTTGGACTCAGTAACTGTCTCAGGTGCAGAAGCATCATCACCGACAGTACGTACCTCTGGTTGAGTCTGTGCCTCCATCTGAGACTCAACATTCTCTGAGGCTAGGGCCTGTTGAGGGTTGGCCTGAGGTCCATCCTGATCGTCGTCATCATCCCATCCCTTGGGAGCATTCACGAATTTAACCTTGAACTCAGGATTCTTCAGGCTCAGTCTTGTCACCCTCTTGGTGACCCCCTCAGTGTCAGGACTCGGAACCTGTTTTCTACGCACTGATGCAGTCTCATCAAACACAAAATGAGGTGTTTCCTCCACACAAAGGGTCCGACAGTTATACACCCTGAAAGTTTTGCTGACTGAGGAGTATCCTAAGAAAACTCCTTCATCAGACTTGCTATCAAAGGCTTTAAGCTAGTCTTTCCCATTGTTCAGGATGAAACACTTACAACCAAAAATATGGAAATAGGAGATGTGAGGCTTCCTCTTGTTCCAAGTTTCATAAGGTTACTGAGCATGTTGTTTGTTCAGCATAGATCGGTTCTGAGTGTAGCAAGCAGTGTTGATTGCTTCAGCCCAGTACTTCTTGGGCAGTCCTGACTCAGCCAACATGGTCCTGGCAGCTTCCTTCGGGGTCCGGTTCCTTCTTTCAGCTACCCCATTCTACTGAGGGGTCCTGGCTGCAAAAATGTCATGAGCAATACCAGGATTAGTACAAAAATCAGTTATAATAGAGTTAATAAACTCTATTCCCCGATCTGATCTGATCCTGATGATGCTCTGACCCTGTTCACTACTCAATTTCTTGAGTAACTCAGGAAGCTTGACCTGAGTCTCCTTCTTGTTCAGCAAGAAAATAACCCATGTGTACCTGGAATAATCATCAACAACAACAAGGGTATATTTCCTACCATTCATGCTGACAGGAGTAATCGGACCAAAGAGATCCATGTGCAGGAGCTGAAGCACTCTGTCAGTTGAGAAGGCATTTTTCTCCTTGAATGAAGCTTTGGTTTGCTTGCCTTCCTGACATGCTCCGCACACGTGGTCTTTGCTAAAAACTTCATTAGGTAGACCCTCTACAAGAGAAAGTCGAGAGATTTTGTTAATAATCTTGAAGTTTAAGTGACTCAGGCGTTTATGCCAAAGCCAACTGAGCTCAGATGAGCTCTTAGCGACCAAACAATTTTCAGGAGAGTTGCTCTTGAAGTCAGCAAAATATACATTTCCTGACACCTGTAATCAGAACCTGCAATGTAGATTTGTCTTTCACAAGGCATATGTTAGATGTAAACTCTACACTATATCCACGGTCACAAAACTGACTAACCGAAAGCAGGTTATGCCTAAGACCCTCAACATAGGATACATTAAGCACTCTCACAGAACCAACAACAAGGGTACCGAATCCTTTGGTGAAACCCTTAGAGTTATCACCAAAGGTTACATGCGGGCCTTCCTGAGCTACATAATCCTGAAGGAAATTATGAAATCCGGTCATGTGCCTGGAACACCCTGAGTCCAAGTACCAGTCCTTCATCAGATCCTCATTCCTCTTCTTGTAGCCCGCAGTTAGGGGTGTAAATGAGTCGAGTCGAGCCGAGTAGTGCTGAGCTCGAAACTCGACTCGAATGTAATACTCGAAGCTCGAAACACGACTCGAACTCGATCGAGCCTAATTTTTTAGCTCGAGCTCGACTCGGTTAGAAACTCGATAAACTCGAGCTCGACTTTACTCGACTCGATAACGTTATTATTTTACAACGTAAAATGTAAAATTAAATTTTAGCACATTTTTAATTTAAATATTATAAGTCAAATACTAATATTATATAATATTTATACTAATCTATATATATACTAATCTATATAATATTATTACATTTACATCATATATATATTGTATATATAATATAAATAATTTTTTTATGTTTAAATATATTAGTATATAAAAAAATAATTAATTTTTTATTTAAATATATTAAAATATATATTATAATTATTTTTCATATTTAAGCATATTAGTATATATAACATAATAATATTTTAAAAGTTCATTATATTAGCATATATAATATAATTAACAAAACTATAATGGCAAAACAGTAAATATTGTGCAAGCTCGATAAGGCTCGTGAGCCTCTCGAACCAAGTATATTTAGGCTCGAACTCAAACTCGTGAGCTACTCGAGTAGCTCGAACTCGAGCTTGACTCGATTAGATTCGAGTCAATTTCGATCTTTTTAAGAGTCGAGCACGAGTAGCTCGCGAACCAGCTCGACTCACTTACACCCCTACCCGTAGTGACTTGAAAAGAATCAGGTATCATGTACCCATCTCGTATTAGGTCCTACAGTGTCAGCCATACCCTTCGGGATCCAGATTTGTTTCACAATTCTGATGGCATCAGAAGTGTAAACATGTCTCCCTGAAAAATCAACATACACAGTCATCTTCTTCCTCTGTGCCTGGGAAGTTGAGGGTGTATGGGTGTCAGCCTGAGGTTCAGGAGCCCTGGATTGGTTACTGGGGGAGGGCCTCATGTTCCTCATTGGCCTGGGTGCGTTGGGCTGAGGTCTGTCTTGGGAAGGAACTGCTCGAGCATGACCTATAGGCACTTGAGGTCTGGCCTGAGAGTTATCGGAGTCAGGTCTCCATCGCCCTTCAGAGGCCACCTGGTTTGTCCTTCTCCTCTGAGGATTAGGACGCTCCTGATGGGCCCTGTGCCCTGCCTGAGGCTTCTAGACCTCAGTATTCCTTGACTTTGCCTGAGGTCTCCTCTGACTAGAGTTCCTTCCACCCTGAGCATTCTGAGGTTAAGCCCGAGAAGTGCTTGGGGCAGAGTTCTTTCCAGCCTAAGGGTTCCTAGGCTGAGCTTTTGAGTTCCCTGGATCCTTCTTCCTCGACTCAGGATAAGGAGCTTTGGTCTTTCCCTTAGGTTAAGGACTTTGTTCCTCAGTCCTTTGCCTGACAGGTTCAGCATGTACTTTCTCCTTCCCTTTGCCTTTATCCTGACGAGCAACACTTTGGCTCTTGTCGTCAATTTGGGCAGGGACAAACTTTTTCTGAGAGTTGCTCCCTGAAGCACCTCTCTTCTTTTTCCCTTTGGGTCTTTTGAGGCATTATAGCTTAACCCAGCTTTAGCACCATCGGTCAGCTGAGAGAAACTTGTTAACTCATCAACCACTTGGGAAGATGTGTGTAACTTCTTCATCTTTTCCTAGAGGCGCACATTTTCTCTTTTCAGGGCCTCAAGCTCAGTAGTGTATTGAAGCACTTGCTTCTGATGAGCATTCTCTTTTGACATCAGCTCAAGATCCCAAGCAGTTTGCTCAGCACTAAGGTGAGCTTGCCACTCAGTTTCGAACATCCCTCTCAGAGAGATCCGCTCAATCATCTGTTGTTCCTTAGCGAGGAACAAATCAGTGTCACGAGTCTCAATCAGTGAGCTGATTACACCATTGAGTCTTTCAACCGCCATTGGAGTCTCATCATCCCTATTCCGGGCATGAAGCAACTCTTCCTGGAGGTTTACTAACCTCAAGGCTTCCTCAGTATCTCTCATTCTGAGAGACTCAGTTAACCGATCATTCTCCCCACTCAGTTGTACATTCACATCCACTGTGTGAATATGAGTCTCTTGTAGCCTCGAGAAGTCAACCATCAATTGCTCTAGGGCGAGCTGAAGGTCGAGCTCTCTTGCTGAGTCTGAGCTAAGCTCAGGTGCATGATCAGCAGAAGCGGCAGAAGAACATACCTCATCATCTGCCATCAGGCAGAGATCATCATACTCCTCATCGGAGAAGAGTTCAGGGGATCAGCGTCCTGGGCCATCTGAATCTGAGGAATCCTCAACAACCAACGCTCTGCGATATGATGCCCTGAGATCTCTTTTTGCTCTCCGGTCTTCTCTCTCACGAGCACTGAGCTACGGACAATCATACTGATAATGTTCGGTCTTCTTGCAGTGGTAATACTGATTTACATCAGAAACATCCGATTTGTCAATGTACCTTTTATCTGACGACTCCCTCCTGCTCCCTGATGATCGTTCAGGTTTGGAACTGTATCTTCTGGCCTCAACATCGTCTCTCCTTCTGGAGCTTTTCTCATCTCTGCGCTGCTCAGGCTCGTCTCTTTCTCTCCTGAATTCAGAGCCCCTCCTCTCTTCCCTCCGGGTGCTCGATCTCCTGGGGCTGGAATACCTGCGGTCACGATTGTCAGTATAAAATTTCTTATACCTTCCGAAACAAGAGTTCAGCTTCTCGAATCTACGTGCCATCAGGCTGTACTCTAGGGCTAGCTCATCCTTGTTCATCACCTTCAGTAACTTCGAGCCAGATCCAGCCTCAGGCTCAGGAGTAGCTTTAAGAGCCACGCTCTTTTCCTTCTCAGGTGTCTTCTCCTCAGTCACATCCTCACTGGCAACACCCCTCGTCTTCCTCTTATCCAGGTCGAATTCCAGAGCATTTAACTCTGAGAAAAGGTGAGAGTAAGGAATGTTTGTGAGATCCTGAGTGTTCTTCAGCAAGATCACTCCTGTGTCCCATCTTTCAGGGAGACAGTCCAGGATTTTGGAGGACACCTCCCTCTTGGGAAAGTCCTTCCCAAGGGTTGCTAGCTCGTTCATCATCTTAATGAACCGAGCTTTCATCTGATTGATGGTTTCTCCTTCTAACATCTGAAAGGCCTCAAACTTCCTGATAGCAAGATCACGCTTGTTCTCCATGATCTTCTCTGAACCCTCACTCATCTCCTTCAGAGCATCCCAGATCTCCTTCGCGGTTTTCAGATGCATGAGCCTGACTGAATTCTCGTAAGAAATAGTGTGGAGTATAATGTTCTTCGCAACATTATCCAGTCCAATTTGCTTAATCTGATCAGATGTAAGCGCGGACCTCTCCACTGGCTCATCTCCGGCAGTCGGAACAGGGATATTACCAGCTACGGGCCAGGTGGTCTGAAGATTCCTTATAAATCTGATAGGACCATGCTCAATCACCTGGGGCATCTGATCATGGATGGAGTAGAGATGTGCAAGGACCCTGAATTTCCAATAGTCATAGTTATCAATAGAGAACTCAGGAAGATTGCCCTCAAGGCGCTTAGAACCAGATGCCATGATATGTAGTTTTCAAAAACAAGATCTGTTCAGTTGACCACTAAAAGTTTCTCCTCAGAATCTGTTGGTAAACAAAGTCAGTGGTCTTTTGAACCACTGCTCTGATACCACTTGTTGACACGAAACGAGTATAATCAGTGTATGGGGAGAATACACTGATATCAGATTTTTCCGAAAGTTCAGAAAAATGCTCTAACACTCTCAGTCAGGAAGATCCTGATGTTACTCGGCAAATTTGATAGTCCGCAGGGGCAGCAGGGACAAGTCAGTAATGGAGTCAGATAGGCTAAGTGTGAGTTGAGTGCTCAGAAGCTTAGTAGAGATAACAAACCTATTGACTGCTCGGAAGCAAGTCAGTTGGACTACTATATCAGTAAGCTAGAGTACATTCGGAATGTGAGCCCTTAGTTTCTACTCATTTTAGTTTCTGAAAACATTTTCTCTGAGTTTGCTTAGTAAATGGTGGTTAAGGCAGGTACACAATTTTAAAGGTCAGGATGATTGATTCAGCCTGAAGATCAAAACAATACAGAATGCTGAGTTTAGTATGATGACAATAATGATCCTGAGCAAGAATGTAAATCAGCACACAAGGGTCTTTTTAACGTGGTTCGGAGATTACCAACTCCTACGTCCACGACCTGATTTAACAGGAAGCTATCCTCAAAACCCTGACGATAGGTACTTGATTTTTACTTGCCAAGGGACACGAATAGCCAACTTCCTCTCTTAGGAACTGACCCCTGGGCGTTTTACAAGTCCCAGTCCTTCTAACTAACCAATCTCACACCCTGAGTGGTTTTGTATTCTTAGTTTCCAACTAAGGATAACCCTAGCAATACAAACAATGCTAAAGATTAGAGCTATCAAAACTAAGCAAATACAGAGTGAATCCTACTACAACACTAGGGAAATTTAATTGCAGAGTGTTGTTCAAAGTATACTTTGAGTGCTTGGATTCTTGAGAGCTTTCACTTGGAAATTTCTCGTTAGCCTTGAATGGGAGCAAGGCTCGCTGTATTTATAGGTAAGATTTGAAAAAGATCCGTTGGAGGAGATCTTCCCAAATCTTTCCTATTTAGGGTGGTTGCAGGCTAGATGTACTTGTTGACCTTTTTTCCATTCTTAATCAGGAAATTCTGTCTCGCCACCTGCAACTCTGAGACGCATTAAATTCTGCATTAATTGTTGCGCAGACTCCGTACATGCGTGACAAAAGGCGATTGGCTCTCCGTTCAAACGGCTAGTTGATCGTCTGACACTTGTCATTCCTCGTACATTCAATACTCCGAGTTTCTTGTCATTTACTCAGCATGAATATTTGTCTTTAATGAAGTCCACTGACATTCTCTTTGCCTCTCAGGTGTTAACATAAATGTCAACTGTCCCATAGCATAAATATCCTTTTTTCTTTGGACTTAAATGGATCAGATAAACTGACCCAAGGCCCAAGTCAGGTCTTACGAGCATTCAGCTCGGCCTGATAGATTATTCAGCCCAGTATGTGTAACCTTTTTAGTTTGGGCTTACATGAGTCAGATAAACTAACTCAAGACCTAAGTCAGGTCTTATGAGGATTAGGCTCAGCCTGATAGGTTACACTACTCTTCACTGACTAAGTTCTGTCCTGAGCATGCTTAGTGTACTCAGTAGAAACATCAGCCAATGGTATTCCGGATTGTCTTCAGGATGGATCTTCAAGCTCCGATCTTCAGCTTCAGTTCAGGCAATCTTCAACAAGACTGACACTGATCTTTTTCAGGGTAAGTTGCACTTCAGACCTCAGTCAATTGGGTCGACTCCAATATGCTTCAGTCTTTAACACGTTCCCCCTGAACTGAATCCCTAACATGACTATCCTGAACTAGACAATCCTGACTAATTGTACTTAGGCAAATCATCAGGGGTTTTGGGATCTAATCAAAACATTCAGATTGTCCCAACAGAGTCACTTTTAAATGTTGAGCTATGAATTCTATGTCATCATTTTTTGCAATTGCTCTCCAAAATGCTTGATCTCTCACAAATCTTTCCTTGTTATAGAAGTTGTTTGGCGGAGCATCCTCTTCACATCCAAATGTTCGGTTTACATCTTGGATAGTCATCGAATGGGTTTTATTGTCAATTCGAAAGTAAATTCGAGTAGGAATACCACATACCTCCTTGATTTGAAGGGTGCTAAGAAACTCAATGTTGAGCTTTGTATACGAGTTGTCTTAAATCTTTAGCAACCCACTCCAACCTATGTTGTTGAATAGATCCTCAATGTCCTCTCCGAATCTAAGGGACTCGGTAGTCTCCTTATGGAAGTATTTTGAGCTGTGGAGTTCCATGTTGACAAATCTCCCAAACTTGATGTAATAATCCACATTGACTCCGAATGAGAATCTGAACCCGAACCCGGAAGGTTTGAAATGACAAATCTCATAACATTCTTCTTCTAGCCATTTATCATTCTCAATTCTACCTTAATTAGTTCTCGAACATGAACTTGAAGCTTTGCCTTTACCTCTTTTAGACATGGCCTACAAAATGTTAGGCATTAGCAAGATATAAACAAGGAGTTCAACTATCCATCAACATCTCCTTGAAGAATACTATGCATGAACAAGAGAGAAACAATAAACACAAGTCCAAATCAACTTCATTCACTAAGTATAATAAGATTGAACAAAATGAGTCTTAATAAAGATTTAAAGAATTAATCATGCAAACTAGTAGTTATGCCAATGCAATTTATCAATGAAACCTCAAATAAGCAAAGTACATAGGTGAATCAATATCATTAACCCATCCTATTATGAATATACTCATAAGTACTAACAAATAGCACAACATTATCATGAAAAACTAATTTTTGCACAATATTCCCTAAAATTCGTCATTATGCCTACCCCCAAAATTTCAATCTTCAATTAAGTCCTTAATACTCAAAATTAACATGCAATTGGGTTCCCATTGGATTACCCATCAACAATATAGCCTAAATGTATCATCAATTACTGAAAAACAAGCTAGAATAAAAAATCCCCAAAGTTGTGCTCAAGAACCCTAGAAATTGAATTTCTAATTCTAGAAAATTAAACCATGGAATCTCTACAAAATTGCAAGAAATAGAGAGAAAAGAGTTAGAGAAACATACCTATGGAAGTAATTAGTGAAATGAGATGTAGAATTTGAGATATGAAAATTTTCTTCCTTCTTCTTCTTCTTAGTTTTGAGAGAAAATGGAGTGCAAGAATATAGTGAGAAGTGTGTGTTTGTGTGTGACATGAGTGGAATATAGGTGTAAAGAGTGAGTGGGTCAACCTTGGGAAGTGTAGTCAAAATTGGACCAAAAATGGTCAAAATTTGAAAATTACCTTGGACCGCACGATCCCGGCCTGCTCGTCACACGAACCCGGTTCGTGCGTCTGCTCGTTCGAACCCTCCTCGCATGAACCAGAGCCTGGGCACACGAACCCGTGCTGATGGCCACATGATCTGAAGTTGCTGGGCACACGAACCCGAGCCTTCCTGCACCACTTCCGATTTTCACCCTTTTACACATTTTTCTTGCATTTTCCTACACAACACAACTTAAAATACCTCATACATCATTAATGGTCATTAAGCATCAATTCATAAAATCAATGGACTAAAATTGGCATTCAAGCTTCTATCCCTAGAATTATTAAATAAAACACACACAAAAATCAAAATAAAATCAAGGATACGAAAAGGATATAAGGGTAGGTTGCCTACCACCTAGCGCTTGGATTTAACGTCCCCTAGCCGGACACAATGAAGCTCAAGTGAAGTCAATATCAACAAGAGTTGAGTGACTTACATCACTCAATTTTCTTCTCCAAAAACATCCTTTCTTCAATACTTTCTTCACCCCCTTATCTTCTATGTTCGCTTTCTTTCTCTTTTCAAAAGGAATCTCCTCTACAACTTCACTCTTAAAGTCATTAGTTCTCATCATTACCTCATTACCTATTGTGACTTTGCTTGCACTTTCAAACTCATCCCTTGGGGAACTCATTGAAGAATCATAAATGGAAAAAGTATTTCTCTCATTATTCATCCTCAAGGTAACCTCTCCCTTTTGGATATTAATCAATGCATCCGACGTCGCTAGGAAGGGTCTCCCAAGAATTAGAGGAGTATTCTTATCCTCTTCTACATCCAAGATCACAAAATCAACAGGGTATAAGAACTTACCAATTCGAACTACCACATCTTCCACAATGCCTCTAGGTTGAACCTTTGAATTGTCCGCCATATGAAGCTTACTAGACATGGCTTCATATCCTTAAAACCAAGCCTTTTAGCAATTGATAAAGGCATAACATTAACACTTACCCCAAGATCACATAAAACTTTGATCGTCTTGCTTCCTTCAATGTGGCAATCCAAAGTGAAGCTTCCCGGATCTTTGAGTTTCTTAGGAAGATGCTTCATAATAAGCTCACTACTCTTATGAGTAAGTTTGACGATCTCGGGCTCATTCTTCCTCTTCTTTGACATAAGGTCGTTTAAGAATCTTGTGTATGTCGGCATTTGCTCAATTGCCTCTTTGAAAGGCATGTTAGCATACAGCTTTGTAAACAAGTCAAGGAACTTCTTTAGCCTCTCATCAAGCTTATCTTTGACTCCCTTCAAAATTTCCACATTTTCTTTCTCTACCACTAACCTTTCTTCCTCCATTCTTTCCTCACCCTTTATCTGCACTTTCCCTTTCATTTTCTCATCTTTTTTCTTCAACCTCGACACTACCCCCAAATTTTCCTCATCACCCTTCACCAAATTGACTTTCTCACTACAACTTACTTCCTTAATTAGCTCATCATGGAACATTTTCAAGGTACAATTCCCTTCTATCTCCTTCGAAACATCCACACACATAATGGAATTACAATGCTCTCTAGGATTTATTTCGGTGGTTGAAGGGAACTTACCTTTGTTGACTTGTGGACTTAAAGAGGTAGCAAGTTGTCCCATTTGAAATTCTAGGCTCTTGATTTGATTTCCTTGTGAATTGTACAAATCATCAAACTTTTTATTCGTCTCATTATTTATCCTTCTAATTTCCACTCTCATGTCTTCCATATTTTTCAAGATTAGTGCCAAAGTGTCATCCATGCTTCCCCTACCCTCATTATTTGGTGGCTTTGACCCCGGATCAATCCCGGGAGGCAATTGGATTGCTCCCTTGGGATTTGAGTATGAAAAGTTGACGTGCCTCCTATTAGGATTGTAGGGCGGATTGCTTTGATTAGGATAAGGACCTCTTTTTTGTCGAAATAGCGGAGCAACATAAGACCTTCGATTCTTAGGAAATGAATTATTGTATTGGGGTCGCCCCATATAACTCACCTCCTCTTGAGTAGATGATGTAGGAGTAGGTACACTTTCGACTACATTCACTTGCATCGGAGTATGAGCTTGGTTTTAATTTTGTCCTCCATAACACTTGAGCATCATGTTCTTCATGTTCTCCTCAAGTAGAGAAACTCGGTCACCCGTTCCTCCACTTGCTTCCCTTTGAAAAGCATCATTTACCGTGATGTTTTCAATGATCTCATTCACTTGGCAAACTGACCCCCCGGCACAAGAATTCAAATAATTCTTGTCTCCTTCATGTAATCTAATAGTAAACATCAAAAGAATATCCTCCTCTCTCAAACCATGCTATGGACAAGCCAAGAGTAAGGCTTGATATCTCTCCCAAGCACTAGATATAGTCTTTATTGCCTTTTGTCGGAAGTTCTTGATTTCTTCCCTTGCTTTGACCATGTTCGACGGAGGATAGAATTTCTTTAGGAATTGAGAGCTCAACTCCTCCCACGTCGCAGCCTTGGGGTTCATTGATAGTATCCATGTTTGGCTCTCCCCTTCAAGGTAAAGGTGAAGAAATGAAGCTTTTTCTCATTGTCCGACATGCCTTTATACTTGATAGTATCACAAATTTCCATGAAGTTACTAAGATGAGCATTGGAATCTTCTTTATCACTCGATCCCTCAAAAGGTGACTCTTTCAACAACTTCAAGAGATTAGTGTTTAACTCAAAATTCTCTGCATCAATCGGTGGTCTTTCAATTCCATCATAGTTTTCATTCACTCTTGGCTCAAAGTAATCACGAAGTAATGGTTCATTGTTTAGGTTTAGAGGTGGGTGGACAATTTGTGGTCTCAAATTTTGTGGTGGTGGGTAGTATGGGTAGTTATGAGGTGGTGGTGGGTAATAACGTTAATTTATAGGATAATTGGGGTAGTTAGGATATTGTGGTGGATAGTGATGGTGTACTGGTTGGTTTTGTGGTGGATAAGGTTGATATGGATGTGGTATAGGTTGTGGTTAGGGTGGAGGAACCATTCTTTGAGCCAAGTGCTCATCACCCTGATGCACTTGTTGTCTCAATGGTTCTTCATCTCTCACCTCATCTCTAGCTTCATTCATGTTGTTCTCCATATTCTCTTGATTCAATTTGGCTTCTCTTCTTCTCCTTCGTAGGCTTGTCTCAAGGTCTAAATCAAAGGGTAATAGGTCGCCCCCTTGACTCCTTGTGTGCATGTACCTACATAGAGACAAGTATCAAAACTCTCACAAAATAGTACCAAAATTCAAAATGAGAAAACAAAAAATAACCAAACAACTAGCCGTCTCCCCGGCAATGGCGCCAAAAACTTGTTTGTCCAAAATGGTGTCTACACGCAAGTGCACGTGATCGTTATTGTCATAGCAAGATGACCAAGTTTCTTTATCGAACACAGGGAGATGGGAGATTGAAAGGTATGGTTGTTGTTCAAATTCGGAACTCAAACAAAGCAATAAAAGTGAGAATGGTATCTATGTCTACTAGCTTGTCAAGAAAGTAAACTACCTATCACTTTTGTGTAAAGTGAGCAAGTGAGAGAGATATGCATTAGTGTACTATCCTATGTTTCACATGGTGTTGTGTCACTTAAACATGAAATGAGTTATTGTACAATCGATTAGGCAAGCCTCCTAAACATGTAAAGGTTTTCCTAGATACACATTAAGCTCATATTGTAGTGCCTATTCTCTAGGAATAATTCTCACTATCCTAGGAATTTCATCAAACACCTAACATGTATTGGCCTAATTACAAGAAGATTTAGGAAAAGTGCACAATTCTCATATGAGACTAATTCTCTAATGGCCCAATTAATCAATTACACATGCTAAGCATTTATACAAATCATCAATTAAGAGAATTGATCATACAACGTCTCATAGCATTCATAAGATCAACAATAACACCACATTACGCCATAGGAATCATACACTAACACACAAGGGTATTAGCCCATGGCTAATTGGGAAAACAAATAAACAATTGAACTAACTACAATCATCATCATGCTGAAATTTAATTGAGAATATAAATTCTTACCTATTACAATGAAATTGGGAAAGATACTAATTACCTTGAAATGCTAGAAAATGATCTGACAATGGAAAATGAAATTCAATCGGTAGAAACATAGTCCTAGTTGAGACGAGAATGCAGGAACAAATGGATCGATGATCCGAACGGTAGATCGAAAGTTATCGATGGAATCATAAGAAGAAATCTTATAAACCCAACTAGTAACTACCTAATTCTCTCTTTAAACTAATCTAAAAACTTGGAATTATGAAGATTATGACTAAGATGCCTTGAGAATATGATCCTTGAAGTATTTATACTGCCCACAATGTTTAGTCCAAAATGCCCTTCATTAAAAGCGCGAAAAGACGAAACAGCCCTCGAAATTGTACAAATTCGGGCTTCCACACGATCCGGGATCGTGCGTGTGCTCGTTCAGACCATGGCTGAACGAACCAGAGAAATCCCACACGAACTCGCGCCTATGGTCGCACGAACCTTGGCTTGGTGGCACACGAACCCGACTTGGCGTCGTTCGATCGATCCTTGACTTCCTCGTTTCCTTCATATCTTGAGTTCTAGAGCTCCAATTGACTCGATTCTTCTTCTGTTGCGACCCTATGTTCGAACTCTTCGATATGGTATATCATTTGTCTCCATTGGATCAACTCAAAATTTCTGAACTTTTACGAACTTGCTCGTCTTTTGCCGGTTTTGCTCGTTTCCACAACAAAACACAACTCTCTAGCAAAAAAGGGTTAAATACACAAAGTATAGCATTTTAGGGTCAAATATGAATATAAGCACATATAAACCATATAGAAATTACTACAAAAATATGCAATTATGACCCTAATCAGCACCTGACTGAACCATTTCGGAGCTGACTTGGTGAGGGTAGTGAGGAATACTCTACAGTTTACCCCATCAAAATATCTATGGAGCAATGCTCCATTTTCGAATCTCAATAAATGATCCTGTGGATCTGTGGTTCCATCATACTAATAACTCAGAGTTTTGAAGTTCCCTGGCAACGGATCTGCCAGAATTTCCTCAGAGAATGGGGATCCCCCAGAGCGGAATGATTTCTTTTCTGTCTTCTCATAATGTTTCTTAATCGTTTCCATATCTCTTTTCAAAGAAGCTAGTTCTTTGTTCGCAGTAGCCTTTGTTATGGACTCAGCTTCCTCTTCCTTTGAGTCACCACTTTCATACTCAACTAATCGTGAGCCTCTGGTACTAGTTCTGATAAATATTCTCTCATCTCTGGCGGCAGATCCGCCTGCAGCTGTCCTGCTAATTCTGGTTCTCACATCTTCTTCCCCTGGGAGGTCTCCCAGAGGAAGAGGTGATGTGTTGGGCACGTTCCAGACCCTATTTTCTCCGGGCACATTCCAGGCCCTATTTTCTCCGAGCACATTCCAAGCACTATTCTCTCCGGGCACATTCTAGGCCCTATTTTCCAGCATGCTTTGAGTTCTGACAACATGTTCAACCTGAGGTCTAGATCCCAGCATTTCAGTCATTGCATTTTCATTAGTAGCAAAGGCAAGCAAGGGTCGATCCTTAACTCAACTCCACTAATTTCAGTCATTGCGATTATAATCCTTAACTCAACCCTGTGGGATCGAGGCACTCAAAATATAATCCTTAACTCAACTCCACTAATTAGTAGCAACGGCAAGCAAGGGTCGATCCCACAGGGAGCAGGAAATCAAATTGTGGATTTATTATATTAATCTACGAGTAAAACGAAGGGGGGTTTTGGTTGGTAACTAATTAAACTATCACTAAATTAATGCAAATAAAAGAGAATAAAAGAAAATATAAGTAAGATCAAGAATGAGAAATAATATTCCAATCCTAAGTTCAGTATCCCCACAATTTATACTATTCTAATTAATCCCGTGACAGTCTTACTCCAATCTCAAATCTCTTCCCTAGAATAACGAGAAGCTCAGTTAAACCGAATTAATTCTTAAGATTAGCTAGTTAAGAGAAACTCGTTAACTAGTCCTATTTAATCAAACAACCTAAGTGAGAAGCTCAATAGATTTAATTTGTTAAACGAATTCAACCACCAAATTAATAGAAAGACTGGGCTGCAAAATACGTAAAGTTCGCTTCACATAACCCAGATCCGTAATACCCCTAGTGAATGGTGCATTATTTGTTACTCGTGAACATATCCTATAACAATTACAGATTATAGTTTATATTCTAACTGTAGAATTAAATGTAAATTAACATAACAGGCCATTACTAAATTAATTACAAAAACTCGTGAATATGCAACCAAGTAATACGAAAAATCCAAGATATGAAATAAGAACACGTCACGAGGAATTAATTAAAAGATAATATAAGCGGGTTCAACATCCTTAGAATTAGAATATAAAATTAACTAGCCACACATAGTCATAGGGTTTACGAAATATAAATTAAACAGCATAAAAAGTTCAAACTCTAATTAAAATCAAACTCCGTTGCAGCTGCCTTCTTCCCCAGAATTGACATCTACGTGTGTTGTCCCCCAAATCGGCGTCCGAATATGTATATATGGGAATTCAAATCTCTCTCTCCAATATTCCACCGCCTTCTCTCCGCATGGGCTATTAATTTTGGGCCATGTATCTCATACCAAAATAGGACAAAGTGATTGGATCAAGGGCCCATTAGTAAATTCTCACAAAGCAGGCTGCCTATTTCCTTTCTCTCCCAACGTACTCCAGCAAACAATTTCCTTTTATCAATGCAACAGAGCTTCATTCTTTTCTTAATTCACTTGATGGGCTGACTTCGAATTGGGCTTAATTCCTCTCAATTTAATTCCTGCAAAGCCCAAAATTCACAATAAAAATAATTAACGTAGGATTTATTCAATTAAACTCATATAAGTAGAAAAATACATAATTTTAATATAATTAAGCACAATAAATTGCATTCAAATAGACTAAAAATTATGTATAAAATTCTACTTATCAAATTCCCCCACACTTAATCTTTGCTTGTCCTCATGCAAACTCAAAACAAGACCAAGGATTCAAATCTCATACACCAAAGAGTTCAAGATCATAGCACTCCCAAAAATAATCAAGTGGTCATGACTCACATGCAATCTAGGAAAACAAAGTGTTTGACTAACTCTCAGCAACTTCATTGGACTCAAATGCACAAAGATTCAACACCCTCACAAAAGATATCACTCATTCACGCTCAAGTGTATAAAGAGTGTGAAAAACACTCATGTCAAGTTGTAATGTGGCATTACCATAAGCTTGCTCAATTATCAAATCTCCACTGCTAAGGACAATGAAACTCATGCACAAATCAAAAGGTCTTTGATTCGATTGTAACATGACTTGGGGTAAGGGTAGGATGAAAAGAGAAATTATGTATGGCTCATTAGTCAAGATTAATTGTGAACTTCAGTGCACAACAAGCCTAGAACAACAATCACAATCACACCCCTTTATTTCAAGATAAAACTCATCACTTCACATTACAAACTTCATCCTCAAGAGTGGATGAATATCTCAATCATTAGCCTACTTAGGCTTTGCACACATTGTTCATCACTTTTTTTTTCTTTTCTACAATATCATAATTTTTTTTCTTTTCTCTCTTGCTGGAGTTCTATTCTACCCTTGAACTTTTTTTTTCTTTCCATTTTTTTTTTCAGCACTTTCAAACTTTTCTTTCACACCACTTTCCATTCTACAACTCCACCCATCATCAAAACAAGCTGTCATGCACTTTATTCCACAATAAAATCTCAACCAAAGGTGCAAACGGATGAGGCCTCAAATAAAATGGAAGATGGCTAATTAATGTGCTAAATCAAAGAAAAAGTTAAGGCTCAATCATGGCTTCTAAGGATAAATGCAGCAGGGTAGGTACATATAAGCCAAAAGGGTAATCCTAAGTGCCTTTCTCATGTTAATGCACGAGTTCATGAATGCGGTCTCGAAATGCATGACAAGAGCAAGTTCTAGAATGAACACACCACAATTGACCACACAAACCACCAAAAAAAATTGAGCACTTATAGGATGAATTGCTCTTAGGCTCAAAAGCTCACATAATAGGCATTGTGCATCAAATTTCGTGCATTTTTATCCAAATCCATCACCTAAAGTCAGCTACACACTCTTAATTTCCAAGAATCACACACAAACCAACAGTGCACAAGACTTGAACAGGTAAGCACGAGAAGCCATTAAGCTCGACAGAAACTTTAAAATCACAGCAGTCTGAAAAATCATAACTCAACAATCAACTAACCCTCCACCTAGCACATGGCTTGCAAACAGGATTTTAAGAACTCATATCCACTCCCCCACACTTAATTTAAACATTGTCCTCAATGATATAGATCATGAATATAGAGAAGAAAAGCAAATAAAAAAAACTTCCCTGGTCTGTAGAGACGGCATCTGATTTGATGGTCCGGGGTTCTGGTCCTCACCGGTGCAGGGATGTGTGACGGTGTTGCAACGGTGATATGTCCCGGCAGTGTGTGTGTGTGCGCAGAGGGGCGAACAGAGATGCGGGCTGAGGACGGTTCCAGAACAGCGGACTCAGGGGCAATTCGGCGGTGGTGGTTCAATACGGTTGAGCGCCGTGAGATGAGGTGTGCGTGATGGTGGGTGCACTGTGACCGGTGCTGGTGCGGCGGGGACGTCGCGTAATGACGGCTTCTCCAGTGGGCAGATTGTGGACGAGTTGAGTCATGCGAAGGAGCGCCACCGTCGGGACTGTGGCGGTGGATTGAGCGATGGCTCTGGCATCGCAGGCTGAGGACGACGATCGGTGGTGGCGTCTGGTGGGGTTGACGATGCTCTGCCCGACGCCGTCAGGGGGCAGCGCTCCGGTGTGAACTGAGCGCGAAGGGACTCGACGGCACAGGGGCTAGGGTTTCAACACCTGAATTAGGAAATTGAAGGGAGAAAGGAAACAGGAAATAAGGAAATAAAAAAAACATAAGGAAAAAAGTAGTAAGGGGCGGAAACAATTCAAAGCAACAGAAGCCACTATTCATTTAGACGTGATGACGCTTAAGTACAAAAGAGCTTCTGTCAAAATTTATTGAAAAAGGGCAAAACGAATCAATTTTGAGGCTTGATCACGCTTAAGTCTGTATGACTTAAAGTTAACTTTTCAATTTTTCAACGGATTTTGAGCACTATCACACCAAATGAGAGAACATCACCTGCACAATCCAACAAAATTTAGCCACCCTCACGAAGGAACACTAAATAAAACAACTAAACTAGAATTGAAAAATGAAAAGCAATTAAAATTTGGGCTGCCTCTCAATAGCGCAATTTTTTAACGTTGTTATGCTCGATGAGAAACTTTATTTTCTTCACGTGATAGGCGCAGAGTGTTCCTCTTTTTTCATGGCATCATCCTCATAATCCAGAGAGTTTGCAAGGGGCACCATCAAATTATCCCTACAATTAAGCTCAAACACTTGCTGCAAAGGTGGGTCAATGCAGTGTATAGCAAAAACAGAAGTATCATCAGCAGAAAATTTCATGGGATCATGAATACTAAATCGAATGACTTGTCCATCAAATTCCATTGTGAAGGTTCCCTCACGAACATCTATCCTTGTTTGGGCGGTGTTCATGAATGGCCTCCCTAACAAAATAGGTGGGGAATCCGAGGCTTCGTCATTCGTATCAAGCACGTAAAAATCTGCAGGAAGTACCAATTCATTTACTTGCACAAGCACATCTTCAATTATCCCATCTGGGTATACATTACTATGATCTGCTAACTGAATTATAACCCCGGTTTCCCTTAATTCCCCCAAGTTTAGTGACTTATAAACAGAACGTGGCATAACATTTACTGATGCACCCAAATCAAGCATAGCACGTTCGATTATATAATTACCAATTTTACAAGGGACGATGAACATACATGGGTCCTTGCGCTTTGGTGGTAATTTCCTCTGAAAAATAGTAGAGACACTTTCTCCCATCATCACCTTCTCATTTCCTTTGAGTCTCTTCTTGTTAGTGCACAACTCCTTCAGAAATTTTGCATATCTTGGTATTTGCTTGATTGCATCAATCAATGGTATATTGATTTCTACCTTCTTGAATACGTCCAAGACTTGCTTTTCTTTGTCCTCATTCCATGCTTCTTCCACCCTAGAAGGAAAGGGTAAAGTGTTAGAAGGAATAGAAATGGAGTTTGGAGATTTTACCTCATTTTTTTCGACAGCAGGCTTGACACTGGGCAGCTTAGTGTCGTCGGTATCAGAATTTCCCTTGTCTCCAGATTTCTCAACACCCACAGTAGGTCCTTCAAGCTCTTTCCCACTCCTCAAGATAATTGCACTAAGATTTTTTGGGTTTATTTCGGGTTGAGATGGCAATCTACCACTAAATTGGCTCTCCAAGCGGTTCACCGTAGTGGCTAATTGACTCACTTGATTCTCAAGATTCTTGATGCTAGTGTGAGTTTCTTGCTGAAATTTCAAAGAGCTTGTGGCCAATGACTTCACTAAGTCTTCCAAGGAAGTGCTCGAACTCTGTTCTTCCATTGGCTTCTGAAAATATTGCCTTTGCTGTTGTGGTGGAGGAGGATGTACTTGATCACCTCCTTGCGGGTTCCCATATCTCAAGTTGGGGTGCTCTCTCCATCCCGGATTATAGGTGTTTGAGAAGGGATTGTATTTCCCTCTCTGAAAATGCCAACTATCCACAGCATTGGCATGTGCTTCAATCTCATCAAGAAGGACTCGGCATGTGTCGGTGGAGTGCTCAGTGGTATTGCAAATCTTACATGGCACGACTTGCGAGCGTTCTGCAGTGATTTTTCTAACAAATAAGGTCAACTCGGCAATTTGCTTCTCTAGTGATGACTCACTCCCGTCGCTGATTTTCTTCAAAGGAGCGTCTCGATGGCCAAATTACTGTGAGTTTGCAGCCAAATTTGAAATCAGGTCTCTTGCTGCAGCAGGTGTCTTGTCCACTAGTACCCCTCCACTGGCCGCATCAATCAAGTTACGATCCATCAAGGACAATCCTTCATAGAAGTATTGGATCAAGAGCTGCTCACTAATCTGATGTTGAGGGCAACTTGCAACAAGCTTCTTGAAGCGCTCCCAATACTCATGGAGCGTCTCACCATTCATCTGCCTCGCACCACATATATCTTTTCTTATGTTCGCTGCCCTTGAAGCTGGAAAGTACCGTGCTAGGAAGACTCTCTCCATCTCTTCCCAAGTGGTGATTGAGCCCGGTGGTAAGTAATAGAGCCAATCTTTGGCCATATCTTTCAGTGAAAATGGGAAGGCCAACAACTTTGTTTGCTCTGCAGCGAGCCCTGTGGGTTTCATGCTCGTGCATACAACATGGAATTCCTTCAAGTACTTGTGTGGGTCCTCTCCCATGTAGCCATTGAATGATGGGAGTAAATGAATCAGTCCAGGCTTCAACTCAGTGGGGCATTCATTTCCAAGCTGCGGAAAAGTGATGCACAGTGGTTGTTGAGTCAGCTAAGGATTTGCCAACTCCTTCAATGTTCACTCTTCAGCCATCTCGACTTCCTCACTATCCAAGCTGCTGCTACTATCAATCTCCAATGAAAAAGGCGACTGCTTTGCGAGCTCTCGAGACTCTCTCCTTAACCTTCGTGCATCCTTCTCGATTTCTGAAATGTAAAGAAAATCGATTCTCCGAGAAGAACGAGTTAACATGCACCAAACAAGGAGAAGATCGTGAGAAGTAAAGAGAATATATCAACTAAAAAAATTAAATTACCACAAAAATTAATATAACAAAAAAACACAAAATAATTTAACACAGCTCCCCGGCAACGGTGCCAATTTTCTTATGAACTACATATGCATACACTCATCTTCAAGATCATTCATAGGGTATTATTTTTCATGACACCATATTCAGATTTTCTTTCTAGAAGGCTATATTCACATTCAAAGAGTACCTTCCAACATTCTATTTTCCCCAGGAAGCTTCGTACATAATGCAGAAACATTTCAGAAACCATTCAAAGATTTATTCAAAATCCTCAATCATTATACTTCCTACCCAGATCCTACATATATCTCTTATTATGAAATTCTTCAAGGAAAGGTAAAATCATATTCCTCATTTTTAGTAGACAATGGTGTCAATATTCTACATATTCTCTTATTCAAAACGATTTCAAAAGGAACACTCACGCGAAAGCTCAAATGTTCCCACGGACGGCGCCAGTTGATGTGTACAAAAATGTCACATTCATCAACAATAATTTATTAAGCAAGGATGAATCAAGTTTTACCTGTATTTAGCCAAATATAATCCTTCTTCTAACAGAGACGATGGCAGGAGCTCCTCTGGAACAGCTTTCCTGCTCCGGCAGTCCGCTCTGGAGATTTTCCAGCGAGGATCTGTAAGAAATCAAGCCGGGAGGGACCCCGGCGTTGATCCTCCGACGCCCAAGTCAGCCACCATTAATATATGAATATTGCACAGAAAGTATTTGGTGAAAATTGTATGTATGTATTTCTATAATGAATTGGAATAGTTTTTATATCTTCTCCTCCTAAAGATGGCACAATTGTAATCTCAAAACCTCAATCCCCAACTGTCATAAGGGACCACATGAGGGGACCATTTTGTGGTTTGTTACCATTTATGCCAAGTGGAACCAATAGTGATTCATTGGTACAAGAATGATTCCTTATTCGTCCTTTTCATGGTACTGCTCATTGCGCACTAAACAAGAGAATCCTCATTTCAGCATTATTGATATTTGGATACTTCTTATCCAAGTTTCATCGAATAAGTATATATTTACACATAAATCAAAACATCTCCTCCAGTTCTTACTTCTGGTTTTTCCAACTCTCATAGAGATGATAGTTCACTTTATTATTGTTGCTATCCAAATAACTTCTATGTCCTTAGTCATTTTTCCTGACTTTCGCGTTACCAATCCAACTCTGGCTCTGCTCAAAGTTGACCATAAGAGTGAAGACTACTTCCCTTCTCTCTTGACTATGAATAGTGGGATAGATACTTATCCCACATCAAGCACAATATCAAATCAATGAGTCAAGATCCTCACAAGGAAGTGTTTAGCTCATCTCTCAAGTGTTTGAGGTTCTCTCAATCATCACACCACATACATATACTACCATCAGCATGTCTTGAGTCTAAGTTCTCCACCACTTGAAATGACAAATCACAAATCAATGAGGACTTTCATGAGGTTGTATTGTTGGCTCTTTGGTAAGGAAGGAATATATGGATAAAGTGACTAAGTATGATTAGTAAAGTAAGAAGGAATCATAATAAAGAACATTCACCTCTTCATGCAATTACCACTCAAATCTTCATGCACTTTCTAATTCACACTTTTTCAAGCAATTTAGCTTTCCATTTTTAGCACATTGTGATCGTACTCACAACACTTAAGAATCAACCCTTTTTTTTCATGCTTTGCTAGCACTTGCACCTTCTTTTGCTTTTAAATCCATTCCACTAGAGTTTCTTTCCACTTTAGCCACCATATTCTTCTTCATCTCACCAATCTTCCTTCCTTCTTTTCACTCTACTAATCATAGGGACAAGAGAGTTCCAAAAAGGAAGAAAGTACGACTTAATGTGTGGTTAGCCAAAGGAAAGGTCTATATGCACAAAATGGTAAATAATAGATCATAATATCATTGGTAGGCTCATAGAGGCTAAGTGACTCAATATAGATAAAAAATGGCCTCAAATCATATCATGTGAGCTCCTCATCTAATGTAGTCTCAAATAAAACCAAAGCCAAGTTCTAGAGTAAAATGCACATGTGTGGAACTCAAATCAAAGAATATCATCTGTTCAAGATTGAAACGAGCATAAATGGCTCAAACCGCACGGGATAAAGGTGATCAAGACTTATATCATATCAAACATGCTCAAATCATCAAAGTATCAAGAATCATAGAATCAATAACACTCTAAAAAAGACATGAATTAAGAAATAAGTCCACTACATCTAACATGACTTTCAACACCATCCACACAACAATTAGATTATCTCATGCATCCATCACTCTAAAATAGCAACAATATCTCAAAAATCAACAAGAAAAACAAGGCATGCTACTAGGCATATGATCTCAAAATATAAACGAGATACTACAATCATCCTAAACATGGCATTGCAATGAGATTTGCAAAACGAACACACCCCCCAAACTTTTTTGGACCATGTGTCTAAAATGTTTGGCAAAGTGGATAAAAGATCATGCAATGCACACAATCAAATTAAGCTACTAAATTCATCATTACGAAATCCAAGACAATTCATCACAAATAAAGCAAACAAAGCAAAAAACGGCTTAAAAATCCCACAATATCAATATAATACCAATAACATCTCAAATGAATAACTAGAAATAAGGATAACGAAGCAAGACAAGGGAGTAGAAAGCATTACCCATCCTCATGAAATTAGTACACTTCACGGAGAAGGATAACTCGAATGAGTGAAATGTCACTCCCCCACATGCCAGGCCATCATAGCCCTATGAGCTTCAAGAATCTCCTCGATATTGGTGCCAATGGATGTCACATCCGACCGAATAGAGGTTACATCCGACCTAAGAGTACGAAAGTCATCTCTCATGTTGTTCACTTCCTTACGAAGATGTGAGTAGTCACTCTTAAGCTCATTGACATCAATCCTCAAGGACTGGACTTCATGACCCCAATCACTGTAGCTTAGACCTACAAACACATTGGCCCCTTCTTGCTCAAAGTAATTCTCCCCTTGCTCTTGTTCTTCTTGTGCCTCCTCTTGTGCTTGTGAACTTGATTCACCCCTCGCTCTCTTGTTCAACATGCGATTAAATTGCTCCTTCACCCTAAGGTGCTAGGGAGAGTCAAGCTTCAAAATCTCCATTTTCTTCACCGTGATCAAGTCATACACAAGTAGAGGGAAGAGGTCATTGGTATTTTTCCCAACGAAACAAAAAACGTTCATCTTCTTCTTAAATATCTTTATCTTCACCATGTAGCCCACGCTAACAACCTCACCCGTTGCACCCTCTCTTTCTGGTGACCGACTCACCCTTTGAGCAATGAAAGTTATCAATCCACCATAAGAACAATTGGTCTTAGAGACTTGTTGAGCAAGGTTCTTGAGGAGATATGCCCCGAAATCGACCTTTTTAGAAATCAAATCGAGTGCAATATGTATAACTCTTCACTTCTCACTCTACTACCCTCAAGTCTAGCAAAAATAGAATTTTCTAGCACCTTATACACATAAGCCAATATCGGATTAGCAATAAGAAAAGCTCTCGAATATTGAACAATGTACTCACCTTCCTCCTTGCTTATCATGTTCCACTCCTCTTGAGCCCTACCTAATCTCTCCCAAGCGTAGAAGTTTTTCCTATCAATGTTCTCCTCACAACCGAAAAATTAGTTAATTTGGTTGGTGGTCAAGATATAATTTTCATTGTTGATCCAAAATCTTGCTTTGAAGGGTACTCCATCATCATCCATAACTCGGAGTGTGCTTAGGAACTCGATATTCAATTCATCATATTAATGGAAGTGTTGAATGTCAAGCAAACCTCTCCAATTAATGTTAGCGAACAATTCTTCCACATCTTCCCCGAAATTGCACAATGCCATCGACTCCTTGTGGAAGTATCTCCCCGCACGAAATTTGAGGAGGCTTTGAAAAATTTCACTTTATCCTCAAAAAATAGCCCATGGTTTGAGGGTTTGTCTCCACATTTTTCCAAAAAACTCTTCCTCTAATGTAGCATCGTTCCAACCCTTACTAGCCCTTGTACTAGAAGTTCTCCCTTTTCCTCTTTTCGACAGGGCCTACAAGAAGCAAAATATGAACAAGAGAGTAATAATGAACAATGGGGATCTTAGTCTAAGAATCAAGAAATAATCATGCAATTCACTATTAATGCAAATTCTATTCACAATTAATCCCCAAATAAGCAAAGTTCATAAGTGAATTAATCAAATTAATCCAACCTATTACCAATATAGTTCATAACTACTAGCATTAAACAAGACTTCATGATAAAAATCATATCTTTGCACAAAATATTCCAAAATTCGTCACTATGCCTACCCCCAAAAATTCAAACTTCAATTAAGTCCCAAATACTTAAAATTAGCATGCAATTGGGTTCCCAATGGATTACCCATCAACAATGTAGCTTAAATTCATCACTAATTGCACAAAAACACACTTAGAATAAAAAAAATCGCAAAATCATGCATGTGAACCCTAAACATGGAATTTCTAATTCTAGCAAATTAAACCATAGAATTTCTATAAATATACAAGAAATAGAATGAGGAGAGTAAGAAGAACATACCTATGGAAGGAATTAATCAAAGAAGTTGAATTGATTGAGATATAAGCAAATTTCCTCTTCTTCTTCCTCTTGGTTTTTGAGAGAGTGAATGTCAAGAATCTTGAGTGTGGAGTGTGTATTTGTGTGTGAAAATTAGTATTTAATGGTGTAGGAAGTGAGTGGGTCAACCTTGGAATGTGTAGTCAAAGTTGGACAAAATTTGACCAAATCCAAAAATTTATGCATGGCACGCGAGCTCCCATAGCTGGACGCGTGAGCTCTGGTCCCGTGACTGCACGCGCGGATCCAAGGCGCTCGAGCTCGAGGCTTGGCGCACGAGGACAAGAGGTTGCACGTGCGATCTCTTTCAGGTGGGCGCGCGATCTGGAGCCTTTTTGCACCACTTCGAATTTTCACCATTTTACACCTTTTTCTTGCATTTCTCCTACACAACACAACTTAGAACTCCCAATACATCATCAATGATCATCAACATCAACAAATTAATCATGCAAATCGAAAATTAAGCATGAATCACACCCCCAAACTTTTTCGGATCAAGAATCCTAATAAAGTTTGGAAATAGTGATTAATCAAGATTTGCTAGCTCAATAAACCAATGAACACACAAAATCAACTCCTAAACCAAGTATCAATCAAAACCTTAACCATATATGTACTCCTCAAAGCTATTCTTGCTCAAATTAACTCACAATCAAAGAGCAATTATTTCACAAGACTATAGGACTAGACTTGGCAATCTAACTTTCAATCCTAAAACCAACACAACAAAACATACAACATACAAAGAAAATCTAACTCAACAACAAAATAAAGTATACAAAAAAGGATATAAAGGATGATTTGCCTCTCATCTAGCGCTTAGAATTAACGTCCCCTAGCCGGACGAGCCCACGTGAGAAATCCATCAAGAATAGAGTGACATACCTCGTTCTTCTTCCTTCTCCAAAAATTACCCCCATTCTTCACAATCTTTTTGCTTTTCAAATTCACCTTCTTCCTCTTTTCAAAAGGAACAACTTCTAGAACTTCACTCTTAAGATCAAGAGCACTCATCTTCACCTTGTCTTTTTTTTCAACTCGTCCCGTATGACTTTGATCTCATTTTTCACCTCTTTACTTGGGGAACTCGTTGAGGAATCATGAATAGTGCAAGTAGTCCTCTCATGATTCATCCTCAAGGTAACCTCTCCTTTTGAATATTGATCAAAGCATCCGATGTCGCTAGGAAGGTTCTCCCAAATATGAGAGGTGTATCATCGTCTTCATCCACATCTAAAATCACAAAATCCACGGGATATAGGAACTTACCAATTTTAACCACCACGTCCTCCAAAACTCCTTCTGCTTGAACTTTGGACTTATCAACCAATTGAAGATTGATGGACATGGACTTCATCTCTTTCAATCCCAACCTTTTTACTAATCAATATGGCATCACATTGACACTAGCCCCAAGGTCACACAAAACATTGATCTTATCACTCCCCTTGATTTGGCAATCCAAGGTAAAACTACCCGGATTCTTGAGCGTTTTAGGGAGGTGACGATGAATGAGCTCGCTACAATCTTGTGTGAGCTTCACGGTTTCCGGCTCTTCTCTCTTTGTCTTCATCACCATCAGATCTTCCAAAAACCTTGTGTAGGTAGGCATTTGTTCAATGGCCTCATTAAAGGTCATATTAGCATACAATTTCTTGAACAAGTCAAGAAACATCTTCAATCGCTCATCAAGCTTATCCCTCACACTCTTAGAAACTTCCACCTTTCTTTCCATCTCCACTATCCCTTCTTCATCCTTTCTAACCTCACCCCCTAGTGTGACTATCCCTTTCTTTTTCTCCATTTTCCTCTCAACTTTCACATCCACCCCAATCTTATTTTATCACAAACCACAAGACAATCACATTTATCACCACACCTTTCATCCTTTACCAACTCATCATAAAAAGTTTCCAAGGTAAAAGTCCTCACTACCTCATTTGGAACATCAACACAACTAATAGAATTGCAATGCTCACGACGATTTGTCTCGGTAGTGGAAGGAAATTTACCTCGATTTATGAGTGGACTCAAGGATGTAGCAATTTGCCCCATTTGATACTCTAAACTCTAGATTTGCCCTTGTTGTGACTTGTAGAGGTCATCAAATTTCCAATTTGTCTCATCATGCCTCTTCTCGTTCTCAAGTTGCATCTCTTCCATCTTCTTCAATATCAAGTCCAATGTATCCTCCGTACTCCCCCTTCCTTCATTATTAGGCGGCTTAGACCCCGGATCAACCCCCGGTGGCAATTGTATGGCTCCTTTAGGATTGGCATAGGAAAAATTATCATGCCTCCTATTGGGATTGTAAGGAGGGTTGCCTTGTTGATAGGGCGGTCCTTGTTGGCGGAAAGGTGGAGCTATGTATGGCCTCAGTTTGTTTGGATATGAATTGTTGTATTGAGGTCTTCCCATGTAACTCACTTCTTCTTGACTTGAAGGTATAAGAGATGGCACACTCTCTACCACACTCACTTGCATAGGAGGCGGTGCTTGGCTTTGACCTCCATACATCATAAGCATGACGTTCTTCATATTCTCCTCAAGAAAGGACACTCTATCCTCCGTTTCCGCACTCGTAACACTTTGAAATGAGTCATTCGCTGCAATATTCTCAATAATATCATTGACTTGACGAACGGTGTGTGTCCATACGGATCCTCCGACACATGAATTCAAGTAGTGTTTATCTACTTCGTTGAGACCAATAGTGAAAGTCAATAAGATATCCTCCTCCTTGAATCCATGTTGAGGACATGCAAGTATCAAGCTTTGGTACCTCTACCATGCATTAGAGATCGTCTCCCTTGACTTTTGGTGGAAATTCTTTATCTCTTCTCTTGCTTTCAACATCTTCAAAGGCGGATAGAATTTCTTAAGAAATTGAGAACTCAATTCTCCCCATGTCGCCGCTTTAGGAGTCATCGATTGTATCCAAATCTTATGTAACGCCCCAGTTTTTCCAAAATGTTTCTTGGCATTCTAGAAACCCGAGTCGTCACTCAATGTCGAAAAATCTGGACTAATATTTTTTTTTTTTGAAAACTACAAGTAACATCACATGAACAACGAAAGCATACATTAAGGTTATAAAA
>JAPKLY010000069.1:472836-488222 GCA_026898435.1 Prunella vulgaris | reverse complement strand
TAATATAAATAGAAAACAAAATCTAATTTGGTTCGGGGTATTACATCTTAGCTCTCTGATTAGGGTCGTAATTGCATGATTTTGCATCTATTTCTCTATGGTTTTGATGTGCTTATGTTCATATTTGACCCTAAAATGTTATACTTTGTGCATTTAACCCTTTTTGGCTAGAAAGTTCTGATTATAGGTAAAAACGAGCAAAATAAGGAAGAAACGAGCAAGATCGAGAAAAGACCTAAATTTTGGAGTTAAGCCAATGGAAGTAAATGATATACCATGTCGAAGAGTTCAAAGAGAGGGTCACAACGGAAAAAGAATCGAGTTAATCGGAGCTCTAGAGCTCAAGATATGATAAAAACGAGGAAGTCAAGCATCGACCGACACTAAGTGTCCAAATCGGCAGCCAACAAGCCTTGATCGGCAGCAAGGCTCGGCAGGTCGGCAGCTCACCCTCTGGATCGGCAGCAGCTTCCTCGCGCACACTACGTGCCGACCTAGATTGGCAGCTAGCTTCACCAACTCGGCAGCAATGGCAGGCGCGCGACTAAGCTGCCGATCTTGATCGGTAGCTAACCCCTCCAGCTCGGCAGCAATGCTAATTTTTGGATTTTGGGGCTATTTTTGTATTTTCATGCGTTTTAATGAAGGGCATCTTGGTAAATGATCTAAGGGTACTATATACACTTCCATCTCAGATTTCCAAGGACATTCTCTTATTATTCTTCACATTCCACACATCATCATATTCACTCTCTAGATTTTTAGAAGTTAGAGGTAGTTACTAGTTAGGTTTATTAGATTTCTTCTTACAATTTCTTCAATTACTTTTGATCTACTGTTCGGATCGTCGATCCGTTTGTTCCTGCATTCTAGTTACATCAAGAGCTACATTTTGACAGATCAAATTGTATTTTCCATTGGCGGATCATTAGATAGACATTCAAGGTAATTAGTATCTTTACAATTTATCTTGTAATAGGTAAGATTTTGTATTCTCAATTCAATTTCAGCATTATGATGATTGTAGATAGTTTGTTTGTTCATTTGTTTGCCAAATTAGCCATGGGCTAATACCCTTTTGCATTGGTGTATGATTCCTATGGAGTACTGTGGTGTTAATGTTGATCTTATGAATGCTATGAGATGTTGTATGATCAATTCTCTATATTGATGATTTGTATGGTTGCTCGGGATGTGTAATTGATTAATTGGGCCATTAGAGAATTAGCATCATATGAGAATTGAGCTCTTTTCCTTAACCTTCTTGTTATTAGGACAATGCATGCTAGGTGTTTGATGAAATTCCTAGGATAATGAGAATTGTTCCTAGTGAATAGGCACTACAATAGGAGCTTTAATGTGTATCTAGGGAAACCTTTGCATGTTGAAGAGACTTTGCCTAATTGATTGTCCAATAACTTATTGCATGATTAAGTGATACAACACCATATGAAACATAGGATAGTACACTAATGCATATCCTCTCCACTTGCTCACTTTGCACAAAAGTGATAGGTAGTTTACTTTATTGACAAGTTAGTAGATATAGAACCATCCCACTTTTATTTCTTTGTTTGAGTTTTCGAAATTGAACAACAACCATACCTTGCAATCTCTCATCTCCCTATGTTCGATAAATAAATTTGGTTACCTTGTTGCTACTGCTACGATCACGTGCACTTGTGTGTTATACCATTTGGGCAAACACTCTCCCCTTTAGAATGAAGATGAAGACACAGAGTCTCTATTCATTATCTGACATCCCTTGGTATTTGTCCGTATCCCATATTTCCATAAAATTGCTCAAGTGAGCATTCGGCTCCTTCTCATCATTGCCTTCAAAGGTTGACTCCTTTAGCATCTTGAAATGGTTAGAACTCAATTTGAACTTTTCGGCGTCAATTGGTGGCCCCTGTATTCCATCGTAGTACTCTCGTACTCTTGGCTCAAAGTAGTCTTTAAGGAGTGGCTCATTTTGTGGGTTGGGATCTATGTCGGGTGCATGTTGTAACACCCCATTTTTAAATATATTATATTCTATATATTTAAATAATTTAATTATTTTTTTAACATTAAATTTTGAAACAAAATATTTTTTAGTTCGAAGTTTTGCGACGGGAGAAGTTGTACGCTAAATTCAGTAAATGTGAGTTCTGGCTCAACAGAGTAGCCTTCTTGGGGCATGCAATCACGAATCAAGGGATTGAAGTTGATCCCACCAAAGTTGAGACAGTTCTGAATTGGAAAGTACCATCCAATACGAACGAAGTTCGTAGTTTTCTTGGATTGGCAGGCTATTATCGAAGATTCATACAAAACTTTTCTCGTATTGCAAAACCACTCACACATTTGACAAGGAAAAGTGAAAAGTTTGAGTGGACATCCGAATGTGAAGCTAGTTTTCAAGAGTTAAAATGAAAGCTAACAACTGCATCAGTTTTGACAGTGCCTGAAGGATCAGAAGGATTCGTAATCTACACGGATGCCTCTAAGTCGGGATTGGGTTGTGTCCTAATGCAACATGGAAAAGTTGTAGCTTATGCATCACGACAATTAAAGGTGCACGAACAGAATTACCCAACACACGACTTAGAGTTAGCCGCGGTAGTACATGCATTAAAAATATGGAGACATTACCTGTATGGGGGAAAGTGTGAGATCTTCAGGGAACATAAAAGCTTGTAATACTTTTTCACACAAAATGAGCTGAACATGCGTCAAAGAAGGTGGCTAGAATTGGTAAAGGATTACGATTGTACCATCCACTATCACCCAGGCAAGGCAAATGTGGTAGCAGACGCTCTTAGTAGGAAAGGAGAGGGTCAATTAGCATCATTACCTACTCATCAAGATAGTTTGATTGAAGAATTTGGCAGAATGAAGCTGACCATTGTTGAACTGAATCAGTCAACCTCAATACTAGCCACAATGATGGTTCAGTCGATATTGAGAGAACAAATCATTAATGCTCAGAAGAGCGAATGATTTCTCCATCTGATGAGCAATAAGGTCAAAGAGGAAGCAATGAAAGATTTTTCTACAGCCTTAGACGGAGTACTAATCTTTAGAGGTAGAATTTGTGTACCGAAAGGAGATGAGTTGCGGGATGAGATAATGAGAGAAGCCCATTATACTCCATATATTGCATATCCTGGTGAAACAAAGATGTACAAAGACCTCAAGAGTAACTTTTGGTGGAGGGGCATGAAGCGTTCGATCACTCAGTTTGTTAAAAGATGTCTTACTTGCCAAATGACCAAGTCTGAACATCAGTGACCAGCCGGACTGTTGAAACCATTGGAAATTCCTGAATGGAAATAGGAACATGTGATAATGGATTTTGTGACGGGTCTACCTAGAGGTCCTAAACAACATGAAGCCATATGGGTCATAGTCGATAGGTTAACCAAAGTTGCTCGATTTATACCAGTCAAGATGAACTATCCAATGAACCGACTGGCTAAATTATACATTGATGAGATAGTACGGTTGCACGGAGTTCCAGTATCGATCATCTCCGATAGTGATCCGCGTTTTACTTCAAATTTTTGGAAGAGCTTGCAATCAGCTATGGGCACCAAATTAAATTTCAGTACAGTCTTCCATCCGCAGACTGATGGACAATCGGAGAGAATAATCTGAATTCTAGACGACCTATTAAAGACATGTGTTGTGGATTTTGGAGAAAGTTGGGAAGATTATTTGTCCTTAGTTGAATTTGCCTACAACAATAGCTATCAGTCTACCATTAAAATGGCTCCATATGAAGCACTCTATGGACGACGATGTAGGACACCAATCCACTGCGATGAGGTTGGAGTTAGAAAAATATTGGGCCCAGAACTGGTGGAGAAATCTGTGGAAGCAATTAATATGATTCGTGAGAAAATCAATATTGCCCAAGATCGACAAAAGTCATATGCAGATTCGCGGAGGAAGGACTTACAATTTGAAAAGGGAGAAAAGGTATTTCTGAAGGTTTCACCCAATACTCTAATTAAGAAGTCTAGGCTTAAACACAATTCTCATTGATCATATAAGCCAATTATCAAACACTTAGCACGCACAACATTCAATAAAGAACATTCATGAATAAACTCAATTTTCATGTCTTGCTAATCCACTTAGGCTCTAAACATCCAGTTGGCAATACCAAACATTCATACGAATCATTAATAAGAGAACTAATCCATCAAGATCACTAATTCATGCATAGGATTAACAAGAAACCAAATTACACCATATTATTCATACAACCATGCAACAAGAGATTAGCCCATGGCTAATTGGAAATAGAAATCAACAATTAAGAATCTAATCAACATGATTATGAACTAAAACAAGAGAATTAAAGGTTTTGGGAAATGACTAATGAAATGTTTTGATATAATCCCAAAGACTCCCCTGATGTATAAAAGGTTGTAATAGTTAGAAAATAGCCTAACTGTTAGGAGGCTAAATAAAAATACTTAGAAAATTTGTATTTCAAAGGTCAGGCTACCATAGATAGAACTAGCCTGATTTGATCAGACTAGCCTGATAAAGAGTTAAGAAATACACCCACCCCTGAAGAAAGACACCTCAGAAGACTAAGTCCAAGTGATCTGAAGAACTCCCCTGTGAAGAACTAGCTTGATACATTAAATGATCCTTAACATTTATGAAGGCAATTGCAACACTTAAATGAAGTATTAAATGCAACAAAAGGAATGTTCCAAGTCACCTGATGAAAAGACAGAGGACTTTAAGATAACCGTTTGACTGGTCTGAGGAACAATTAAAGTCAGACCAATGAGAAGCTGCCACCTATGTACGGACTTAACATAAAAGACTGACCTGTCAGTACCATGTTCAGAAGGAACCAACAACCTACGAAGGCATACTTTTCAAAGGCAGCTGCATTAACTCTAAGCAAGCATTTAATGAGCTCTCAACCATTAATACTTAAGAGTTGACTATCCAAAATCTGAAGAAGATCTTGAAGAACGTTGGACTACAAAATTATCACATTTGACCATTCCAAAATCTGAGAAAGAATTTGAAGAACGTTGGACTACCAAAATGGCATAATTTGAAACTATCTATCCAATGGATAGTCTTTCAAATTAAGTCTATAAATACAACAGTTGAAAAAGAAGCTAAACACGGTAAACTATCAGGCTTATCTGAAATTTAAAAGCTCTCCAAAGTTCATCTCAGTCCTCAAGCACTCGAAATCACACTAGTTTCCCAAGTGCTTACATTATCTAGAGCTCAACTCTGTAATTAGGCTTACATTGCAATATCATTAGAAGTCTACTAGATAACCCAACCTAGATATTGATCTTCATTGTAATGGGTTATCTCAACCTTAGTTGGAAAACTCAAGTAGTTAAACTGTAACAGGTTCAAGGCTGTGAGTTGGAAGAAAGTAAGCTGAGTAGTGTCTCAGTCTGAAATCTTGAGAGGACTAGGACTCAGGGAAAATCCTAGAGATCAAGAGAAGTTATTCTTGATCAGTGCACCTTGGCACTCTAAAATAAGAAATTCCTGAGGTTAAGGAATTCTCCTCTTAAATCAGGAAAAGTGGATGTAGGAGAGTTTAACTTCGAACCACTATAACTCTCTGTATTCTTACTGCTTTACTTTCTTTGAGTGAGTTGATAAAATCTTTGAAAAGGTGTTCACACTCAATCTGCTGCTACATTCATACTTTGATAAAAAAAACTCAGGTTATCTATCAGGGGACCTTTACAGTCCACTGATTTAGTTATCAGGTCACCTATGTCTTTTAAGTCCACTGAATACTATACTTTTTGAAAAATTTATACTCACAGGTGTATTTCCCGCCATACACTATATTGTTTATCTGGGACCAACAAGTGGTATCAGAGCAGGTGTTCTAAGAACCACTACTTTGCCATATCAAAGTGGTCACTTGAACTGATATGACTAACCTTTTTCAGAGAATTTTCTAAAATGTCTACTCAAGCAGAAGGATCAACTAACACAGGGAACACAGCCACAGGAGCCAACACCAATGTTGTTGGGAGTTCAGACTCCAACATGGGAACCAATCCTCTCAACCACCTATCACATCACAAGCTGCCCCAGTTCTCAGTGGAAGGATATGACTTCTGGAAGATCAGGATGAGGGCTCACCTAGCCTATGTACATGATGAAATGCTCAGGGTCATTACCAGAGGTCCCTTTGTCTTTATGACTGCTAATCCAAGGATCACACAAGCTCAGATTAATGAGCCTAGATAAGAGTGGCCTAAAGATGAAGATGATTTCACTACTAATGATAGGAAGAGACATAATCTCAACTTTGTAGCAATGAACATACTATATACAACCATCCCAGACTCTGTCATGGGAAGAGTTGTTCATTGTACAACTGCAAAGGAGATCAGGGACACTTTGGCTCTCCTATGTGAGGGCACTGACAAAATCAAGGAAAATATATTGTTAGTGGTTGTTCAAAAATATGAACAATTCTCAATGGATCAAATGAGACCATTGATAACTTGATGGCAGGTTTACTGACATCATGAAAGAGACAAACTCCCTTGGAAAGGTTTACACCAAGAGGGAGGTTGCTCTCAAAATTCTCAGGGAACTCTCACCTAGGTGGGATGTCTATTCTGTGATGATGCAGAACACCAAGATCTTGTCCAACATGTCCATGCAACAAGTGTTCTCAGAACTCAAGGCCTATGAGTTTGATTTAAACAGAAAAAGAGCTACAGAAGAAACTTCCTCATCAGAGAAATGAGTAGCTTTCAAGGCAAGCAGCTCGGAAGCTGAACCAGCCAAGATCAAGAAGGTCAACAACCCATGCAAATCACAGAGCAAAGCTAAACTCAAGGTTTGGAAAGTACAAGAGATACTATCAGGACACCAAGGATAAGAAGAATTTCAAACCCAGATTCACTCCAAGAGATGAGAAGGAACCTGAGAAGGAATCCAAGAGGAATCACAAAGGTGAAGAGTTGACCTCAAAGACAGACTCCAAAAGGAAGGATAAAGAAGAAACTGATGATGATGACACCAAAAGATGCTACCAGTACAACAAGTCAGGACATTTCCAATATGACTGCCCTCAATTGAGTGCTAAAGAGAGGAAGGAAAGGTAAGCCAAGAGGGAGAGGAGACTGGAAGAAGAGCAATGGTTGCAAAAGATGAACAAGTTGCAAGCTCATCCGAAGAAATGTTTACTGATAGTATTGTTGATGATCTTTGCCTCATGGCCAATGAGGAACCTGAGGTACAATCCTACTCTTGTCAATTGGTAGATCACTCACCTGAGCCTAGCTCAGAGTCAGCAAGGGATCTCAACCTTCAGTTCTCATTAGAAAAATTGATGGTTGACTTTTCCAGGCTGCAAGAAGCATACCTTACTCTTGAAGAAGAAAACAGGAAGTTAGCCAATGAGAATTCTAAGCTAGCTGAGTCTGAGGATGAGGCAGACCTGGAAACACTCAAGAGTCAGCTCAGTGTAAAGAATGAGCTGATCAGGGGACTAATTGATGATCAGACTAGCTGGTGAAAACAATGAGCTAGTGATCCAAATCAAAACCCTTATCAGCAATGTAAATATGCTGAAAGAATCTGAGGATAGGCTGTTGAGAAAATTAGAGGCTCTGAATAAACCCTCTCTTGCTATAGAGGAAATTTTGAGCCTGCAAAATAGCTCAGACAGCAGACATGGGATAGGATTCTTCCCATGCACATCCTCAGAAGGTCCTCTATAAACTACATCTACTAGCAGTGGAGAGAGAGTGTTTGTAAAGTCCTCTGAGAATCCCAGAAGGACCCTTGATAAGGGCAAAAGGCCTGCTGAACCAACTGAGGAGGTGATAGTGCCTAGTAGCTAGGCCTATTGAAAAGGCTAGAACAACCTACACACCTCCCAAGACAAACTCCAAGAAGTGTCAATTCCAAAGAAGGAATCATCCTTCAAGGAACAAGTGGAACAACGTTCAGTACATTTATCCTCAACCTAGATCGTCTCCCAGGAGACAATCTAGGCAAAGGACAAACTGGCCTGAACCCATTGTCAGGGGAGTTGACAGAAGGGTTCATCACAGGGGACCACTCTCATATGTGCCCTATGAGAGGAATTTTACCCTTCCTTATCAACAACACTTCAAACCAGCTGCAACAAGGTCCTCTAGGAACAGGAGGAATTTCAGGCCACCTGTTCCACAAAGGACCAACACTTATAGACAGTCAACTCTTAGGGCATCTAGGGAGTCCACTGTCTATGTAGATGTTTATGGGAGAAAAATCAGTCAGTCCAAATTACTTAGGACTGTTAAGCAGATTTGGATGCCAAAAGGTACAGCTAACCAAATAGGATCCAACACAAGATGGGTACCTAAGAATTAATTTATATGCAGGACAATATGGAATCTCAAGATTACTGGTACTTGGATAGTGGGTGTTCAAGGCACATGACAGGCAATCAGAGTCTCCTGACAATCTTCATTGAAAAGAAAGGACCACATGTCACTTTTGGTGACAATTCCAAAGGAATCACAAAAGGTTATGGTACTCTGTTGATAGGGTCAGTCCAGGTATCAAATGTATCATATGTCAGTGGACTGGAACATAACCTGTTATCTATAAGTCAATTTTGTGATAAAGGTTATAATGTTTAATTCTCAAGTAACATGTGCTGTGTAAGAAATGCATCAAACACACAGGTACTACTAACAAGGTCAAGGAAAGGAAATGTTTATCTTGCAGATTGGAGATCATGTCCAACAGAGACCTGTCTAATTGCCAAAAGCTCCAGTGACCTGACCTGGCTGTGGCACAGGAGACTCAATCTTCTGAATTTCAAAACACTCAATATGATATCAAGGATGAATCTAGTGGAAATGATACCTAATGAGATGTTCAACAAGGATCACATCTGTAAAGCTTGACAAGAAGGAAAGCAAATTAGAGCCTTATTCAAGGGAACACAAAATCCCTCCACTGACAGTTTTGGACCTGTCACACCAGCTAGTATAAATGGAAGAAAATACACACTGGTGGTAGTTGATGACTTTTCCAGATACACATGGGTGATCTTCATGTCCAGCAAAAAGGAGACACAACTCAGGCTACCTGAACTCTTAAAAAGGTAATCAAATGAAAAGGATCTATCTATTGTCAAGATAAGATCTGATAAAGGTACTGAGTTTATTAATTCTATTATTGCTAACTATTGCAATGAGTCAGGCATTTCCCATGAGACCTCAGCTGCAAGAACACCCCAACAAAATGTGGTGGCTGAAAGAAGAAACATGACACTTAAAGAACCTATCAGAACCATGCTTGCTGATGCACAAATTCCCAAAAGGTTTTGGGCTTAAGCTATTCGTACAGCCTGTTACACTCAGAATAGGTCCATGCTCACCAAAACTCAAGGCAGAACCCCCTATGAGCTATGGAATGGTAGGAAACCCCAGGTATCCTACTTCCATGTATTTGGTTGCAAGTGTTTCATTCACAACAATGGAAAAAGACAATTGAAAACCTTTGATAGCAAAGCTGATGAAGGAAGCTTCCTTGGATATTCCCAAATCAGTAGAGCCTTCAGGGTATATAATCTCAAAACCCTTGTGGTGGAAGAAACACCCCATGTTGTTTTTTATGAATCCACTATTGAGTTCAGAAAAGATCAGGCCATCAAGGATATCACTGATAAAATAACTGTTATGACAATCTGAGTATTTTGATTAGATCCCAAAACCCCTGATGAATTTGCCTAAGTATAGTGTTCAGGATAAAATAGTTCAGGATAGTTAGGTTAGAGATTCAGTACAGAAGGATCATGCTGAAGACTGAAGAATATTGGAGTCGACCCAATTTACTGAAGTCTGAAGCGTAAACCATTCTGAACGAGTCAGTCAGTCTCGCTGAAGATTGTCTGTTCTGAAGCTGAAGATCGAAGCCTGCTGATTCATCCTGAAGTCAATCCTGAAGTACCATTGTCTGATGTTTCTACTAAATACACTAAGCATGTTCAGGACAGAACTCAGTCAGTGAAGAGTAAGTATTACCTATCAGGCTGTGCTGAATGCACATAGGACCTGACTTAGGCCTTGGTTCAGTTCACCTGAATCCTGTAAGTCCGAAGCAAAAAGGTAACACATACTGAGCTGAATGACCTATCAGGCTGTGCTGAATGCACATAGGACCTGACTCAGGCTGTGGTTCAGATCACCTGAATCATGTCAGTCCAAAGCAGAAGGTTATTTATGCTATGGGACAAGAGACAAAAAGAATGTCAATAAGACTCCATTAAGGCACACGTTTAGACTGAGTTATTACAAGAGACTCAGAGCATTGAATGTACGAGGAAGGATAAATGTCTGAAGGTCAACTAGCCGTTATAGCGGAGAGCCAATGATCTTTCGACACATAAGCACGGAGTCTGCGCAGCATTTAATGCGTCTCAAAAGGTTGCAGGTGATGTGACAACTTGCCAGAATAAGCATGGCGGGTAGGTCGAATAGTATTTCTAGCCTGCAATCTACCTAAAATAGGAAAGATTTGATTTGATCTCCTCCAACGGATCTATTTTGAATCTTGCCTATAAATATGGAGAACCTTGCACCCATTCAAGGTTAACGGGAAATTTCAAAGAGAACTCTCAAGAATCCAAGAACACAAAGCATATCATAAACAACACTCTGCAATTAAATTTCCCTAGTGTTGTAGTAGGATTCACTCTGTATTTGCTTAGATCGATAGCTCTATTATTTAGCACTGATTTGTACTGCTAGAGCTATCTTAGTTGGAAACCAGAATACCAAACCTCTCAAAGTGTGAGATAGGTTGGTTAGAAGGACTGGGACTTGTAAAACGCCCAGGGGTCAGTTCCTAAGAGAGGAAGTTGGCTACTCGTGTCCCTTGGCACGTAAAACCCAAGTACCTATCCTCAGGGTTTTGAGGATAGCTTCCTGTTAAATCAGGTCGTGGACGTAGGAGTTGGTTATCTCCGAACCACGTTAAAAAGTCCCCTGTGTGCTGATTTACTGTTTTGTTCAGGATCATAAATGTCATCATATTAAACTGAACATACTGCATTGGTTTTAACTTCAGGACTGAATCAATCATCCTGATTCTGAATACTGTGCACTCAGCCTTAACCACCAATTTACTAAGCAACTCAGAGAAAGCGTTTTCAGAAACTAAAACGAGTAGAATCTAAGGGCTCACTTTCCGCACGTACTCCGACTCACTGAGATAGTAGTCCAACTGACTCACTTCCGAGCAGTCAGTAGGTTTGTTATCTCTACTGAGCCTCCAAGCACTTTACTCACACTCAGCTTATCTGACTCGGTACTGAACCGTCCCTGCTGCCCCTGCGGACATTCAGCATACTGAGTACTTCAGAGAATTCTGACTGAGTGCGTTAGAGCATTTTTCTGAGTCTTTCAGAAAAATCTGACATCAGTGTATTCCCCCCCCATACACTGATTTAACTCGTTTTGGGACACACAAGTGGTATCAGAGCAGTGGTTCAAAAGATCACTGACTTTGTTTATCAACAGTTTCTGAGGAGAAACTTTTGGTGGTCTACTGAACTGATCTTGTTTCTGAAAAATTGCATATCATGGCATCAGGTTCTAAACGCCTCGAGGGCAATCTTCCTGAATTCTCTATTGACAACTATGATTATTGGAAATTCAGGGTACTCGCACATCTCTATTCTATCCATGATCAGATGCCACAGGTGATTGAACATGGCCCAATCAGATTTATGAGAAACCTTCAGACGAGTTGGCCTGTTGCTGGCAATGTCCCTGTTCCAGCCGCCGGAGATGAAGAAGTGGAGAGGTCCACGCTTAATTCTGATCAGATTAAGCAAATAGGACTGGATAATATTGCCAAGAACATTATACTCCACACCATTTCTTACGAGAACTCGGTCAGGCTGATGCATCTGAAAACAGCTAAAGAGATCTGGGATACTCTGAGGGAGATGAGCGAAGGTTCTGAAAAGATTAAAGAAAACAAGAGAGATCTCGCTATCAGGAAGTTTGAGGCCTTCAAGATGCTAGAGGGAGAGTCCATCACTCACTCACACCTATTCTCTGAGTTAAAGGCTCTAGAATTTGACCTCGATAAGAGGAAGAAGATGGGTGTTGTCGGTGAGGAAGTTAGTGAGGAGAAGACATCTGAAAAGGAAAAGAGCGTGGCTCTTAAAGCTACTCCTGAGCCTGAGGCTGGATCTGGCTCCAAGTCTCTAAAAGACATGAACAAAGATGAGCTAGCCTTAGAGTACAGCCTGATGGCACGGCGATTCGAGAAACTGAACTCTCGTTTCGGCAGGTATAAGAAATTTTATACTGACACCCGTGATCGCAGGTACTCCAGCCCCAGGAGATCTAGCCCCCGGAGAGAAGAAAGAAGAGGCTCAGATTCCAGGAGGGATCGCAATGAGCCTGAGCGACGCAGAGATGAAAAGAGGAGAGAGGATGAGCCCAGAAGATCCAGCTCCAAACCTGAAAGATCATCAGGGAGCAGGAGGGACTCCTCCGATAAAAGGTACACTGACAAGAAGCTTTCTTCTGATGCAGATCAGTGCTACCACTGCAAAAAGTCCGGACACTATCAGTATGATTGTCCGGAGCTCAGTGCTCGTGAGCGAGAAGATCGGAGAGCTAAAAGAGAGCTCAGGGCTTCAGACCGGAGAGCGTTGCTAGCTGAGGATTCCTCAGATTCAGATGGCCCTGGACGCCGGTCTCCTGAACTCTTTTCAGATGAGGAGTATGATGACCTCTGCCTGATGGCAGATGATGAGGTATGTTCTTCTGCCTCTTCTCCTGATCACGCACCTGAGTTTAGCTCAGATTCAGCAGGAGAACTCGACCTTCAGCTCGCCCTAGAGCAATTGATGGTTGACTTCTCTAGGCTGCAGGAGACTCATACTCACACAGTGGATGTGAACGCACAACTGAGTGAGAAGAACGATCGGTTAACTGAGTCTCTCAGAGTAAGAGACACTGAGGAAGCCCTCAGATTAGTGCATCTTCAGGAGGAGCTACTTAATGCTAAGAATAAGCATGATGAAGCTCCACTGGAGGTAGAAAGACTGAAGGGTGTCATCAGCTCGCTGATTGAGACTCGTGACACTGATTTGTTCCTTGCTCAGGAACAACTGATAATTGAGCAAACTGTTTTAAGAATGATGCTCGAAACTGAGTGGCAAGCTCGCCTTTGTGCTGAGCAAACTGCTTGGGATCTTGAGCTGATCTCAAAAGATAAAGCTCATTCAGAATTAGTGCTTCAATACACCGCTGAAATTGAGGCCCTGAAAGAAATCAATGGGCATCTTGAAGTCAAGCTGAAGAAGTTATACACATCTACCCAAGTGGTTGATGAGTTGACAAATTTCTCTCAGCTGACTGATGGTGCTAAAGCTGGGTTAGGCTATGATGCCTCAAAAGACCCAAAGGGCAAGAAAAAGAGAGGTGCTTCAGGAAGCAACTCTCAGAAAAAGTTTGTCACTGCCCTAACTGATGACAAGAGCTCCAATGTTGCTCATCAGAATAAAGGCAAAGGGAAGGAGAAAATGCCTGCTGAACCTGTCAGGCAAAGAACTGAGAAACCAAGACAAAAACCTAAGGAAAAGGTCAAAGTTTCTCATTCTGAGTCTAGGAAGACAGACCAAAGGAACTCCAAGGTCCAGCCTAGGAAACCTGAAACTGGGAAGAATTTTGTTCCTAGCACCTCTCAGGCCCAGCCTAGAAATGTTCAGAACAAAAGGAACTCAGGACAAAGGAGACCTCAGGCAAGACCTAGGACTACTGAGGTTCAGACTCCTCAGACAGGGCACAGAGCCCATCAGGAGCATCCTAATTCTCTAAGAAGAAGGACAAACCAGGTGGCCTCTGAAAGGCAATAGAGACCTGACTCCAGAAACACTCAGACCAGACCTCATGTGCCAAGAGGTCAGGCCAGAGCTGCTCCTTCTCAGAACAGACTTCAGCCCAATGCACCCAGGTCAAGGAGAAACAGGAGGCCCACCCCCAGAAATCAAACTAGGGCTCCTGTATCTCAGGCTGACACCCATACAACCTCAACTTCCCAGGCACAAAGGAAGAAGAGAACTGTGTATGTTGACATTTCAGGGAAACAGGTCTACACTTCTGATGCTGTCAGAATTGTCAGACAAATCTGGATCCCGAAGGGTATGGCTGACTCAGTAGGACCCAATACGAGATGGATACCTGAGGCCTGATTCTTTTCAGGTCACTGCGGGCTACAAGAAGAAGAAGGAGGATCTGATGAAGGACTGGTACTTGGACTCAGGATGTTCCAGGCACATGACCGGATTTTGTGATCTCCTTCAGGATTATGTAGCTCAAGAAGGCCCGCAGGTAACCTTTGGTGATAACTCTAAGGGTTTCACCAGAGGATTCGGAACCCTTGTTATTAACTCTGTCCGTGTTATGAATGTATCATATGTTGAAGGACTGAGACATAACTTGCTCTCGGTTAGTCAGTTTTGTGACCGAGGATAGAGTGTAGAATTTACATCTAACATGTGTCTCGTAAAGGATAAATCTACACTGCAGGTTCTGATTACAGGAGTCAGGAGGGGCAATGTATACTTTGCTGACTTCAAGAGCAGCCCTCCTGAAACCTGTCTGGTCGCTAAGAGCTCCTCTAAGCTCAGTTGGCTTTGGCTTTGGCATAAACGTCTCAGTTGGCTTTGGCACAAAATCTCTAGACTTTCTCTTGTAGATGGTCTGCCTAATGAAGTTTTTAGCAAAGACCACGTGTGCGGAGCATGTCAGGAAGGCAAGCAAACCAAAGCCTCATTCAAGGTGAAGGAAGCCTTCTCTACTGACAAAGTGCTTCAGCTCCTGCACATGGATCTCTTTGGTCCAGTAACTCCTGTCAGCATAAATGGTAGGAAATATACCCTTGTTGTTGTTGATGACTATTCCAGGTACACATGGGTTATTTTCTTGCTGAACAAAAAGGAGACACAGGTCAAGCTTCCTGAGTTACTCAAGCAATTGAGTACTGAACAGGGTCAGAGCATTTTCAGGATTCGATCAGATCGAGGAACCGAGTTTATAAACTCTATTATAACTGACTTTTGTACTAACCATGGTATAGCTCATGAGACTTCTCCAGCTAGGACCCCTCAGCAGAATGGGGTAGCTGAAAGGAGGAATCGTACCCTGAAGGAAGCTGCCAGGACCATGTTGGCTGAATCAGGACTGCCCAAGAAGTACTGGGCTGAAGCAATCAACACTTCTTGCTACACTCAGAACCGATCTATGCTGAACAAACAACATGCTCAGACACCCTATGAGACTTGGAACAAGAGGAAACCTCGCATCTCTTATTTCCATATTTTTGGGTGTAAGTGTTTCATCCTGAACAAT
>JAPKLY010000069.1:401526-462836 GCA_026898435.1 Prunella vulgaris | reverse complement strand
ATTCAGCATACTGAGTACTTCAGAGAATTCTGACTGAGTGCGTTAGATCATTTTTCTGAGTCTTTCAGAAAAATCTGACATCAGTGTATTCCCCCCCCATACACTGATTTAACTCGTTTCGGGACCAACAATAACTATCTCCCCAACGGATAGTCTTTCAAATTATGTCTATAAATACAGCATTTGAAGAAGAAGCAAAACACGGGAAACTATCAAGCTCATCTGAAATTCAAAAGCTCTCCAAAGTTCATCTCAATCCTCAAGCACTCGAAATCACACTAGTTTCCCAAGTGCTTACATTATCTAGAGCTCAACTCTGTAATTAGGCTTACATTGCAATATCATTAGAAGTCTATTAAGATAACCCAACCTAGATATTGATCTTCATTGTAAAGGGTTATCTCAACCTTAGTTGGAAAACTCAAGTCGTTAAACTATAACAGGTTCAAGGCTGTGAGTTGGAAGAAAGTAAGTTGAGTAGTGTCTCAGTCTGAAATCTTGGGAGGACTAGGACTCAGGGAAAATCCTAGAGATCAAGAGAAGATGTTTTTAATCAGTGCACCTTGGCACTCTAAAATAAGGAATTCCTGAGGTTAAGGAATTCTCCTGTTAAATTAGGAAAAGTGGATGTAGGAGAGTTTAACTCCGAACCACTATAACTCTTTATATTCTTACTGCTTTACTTTCTTTGTGTGAGTTGATAAAATCTTTGGAAAGGTGTTCACACTCAATCCGCTGCTAAATTCATATTTTGATCAAAAACTCAGGTTACCTAGCAGGGGACCTTTACACTCCACTGATTAAGTTATCAGGTCACCTGTGTCTTTTAAGTCCACTGAATACTATATTTTTTGAAAAAACTATACTCATAGGTGTATTCTCCCCCCCCCCCTATACACCTGTTATTGTTTATCTGAGACCAACAAAAGGAAATCTTACCGTATGTAGATGAATTGAAATACAAGCTACAAACCTCCAAATGCTATCTTCTAATCCAGAACTTGAAATACAAAATCGAACCGTCAAAATGTAACTAATAACACGACTAAGCTAATGGAACAAACAGAATAAAGATCCAATGGATGGATCAAAAGTAATTGTAGAAAGAAGTAGGAAATCTAACTAAGAACCCACTAAGTAACCTCTAATCTCTCTCTCTCTAAAACTACCGAATGATCTAAAGTAATGAAAAGCTCCTTTAAGAATCTGATCCTTGAGTATTTATAGTGCCCCACATGCTAAGACCAATATGCCCTTCATTAAACGTGCAAAAGGATAAAAATGCCCTTAAAATGGTAAAAATATGCAAACGCGCTCGGACATTGCTGGTCGAGCACCGGCCTTGTGGTGGTCCAGCGGATCAAAAGTTCCCATACATGTGAAATTAGCTTGGACGTAGAAGGCCATCCGCTCGGACACAGAAGAGAATCCGCTCGGTCAACGCTTCGTCAACAAGGTCTTGTGACGTACGATTTTGACTTTTTAAATTTCAATTCCACGACTCATCCAAGCTTCCTAGGGTCTTCATTTGAGTATTTTAAACTTCTCCATGAGCTCGGATTCCATCATTTCACCTCCTATAGTCGGGAATTCCTTGTTTTTGCTCGTTTTTAACTATAAAGCACATTTTCTTGCCAACAAATGGTCAATAGCACAATTCATAGCATATTAGGGTCAAATATGAACATAAACTCATCAAAACCATATAGAAATAGATGCAAAATAATGCACTTATGACCCTAATTAGATCTTCAAAATGTTCTTGGGCTGGAAACATCTGTTCAGAGGAATGAATGTCCTTGTTTCTGATCAAATGGTGTTTCTGGCTAAACTTGGCGAAGAATAGTTGAAGACGACGAAGGTGTTCTTCCAGAAAAACATCGGCGGGACATATGCCATTGATCTTGGATGGAACGCTATTTCTGGAAGGTTTTGATGAAGAACGGTTGAATATTCAAAGAACTTCTTCAGATTTGGTGAAGAATTCTTGAATCTTCAAAGAACTGGATCGCTGGATCTTCTTAGCTCACAGTTTTGCTCGTCGAGAGAATATTGCTGCTTGAAATTTTGTTCGTCTTCGATCGTTGGGTGTGGACCACTTTTGAAGAGACAGAATGACCCATATTTATAGGGTCTGAAGGTGAAGACCTTCCTTTCTTTCGCTGACACATGGTGCGCTCCGGTTGGCTGATGCCGATTTGATTGACAACATTAATGAATCGACAAAATTTAGGTTCATTGATTTATGCCATCTTCTTTATTTAGACGAGAGATTTATGGTCTCGAATAAATAGGGCAAATCAAGTATTTATTGCCGCATACAAGCACCGGGAGACTCGTAATTTAATAATGACTTGTATCGTGTACAATAAATATCATTTTGACTATTTAATTCGAGAATTAATTTGATAAATCTTCAATATTAAAATAGTGATATATGTTGATATTTATTTAATTTATGCCGTCTCATTATTTAATTGGGTGCAATTTTTATACGCTTACAGTACCAACTTAGAAACGGGAATCAAACGTTATCGTTCCTCAAATTTCACATATGTCTTCAAAAGGTGTGTGATGCTATCTATAATATTGTTGTTAACGTTATGTGGTCTGTTGCTGTATTTAATTTTTATTAAAATGTATGACCCTGATGATCCATGCTATGTTAACTTTTTTTGTTCTAAGTTGTGTCGATTTTCAATTTGACCTTGACAGTCCATGCTATATTGACCTTCTGGGTCTAAGTAATTTCAATCTTCAGTTCAACCTTGATGATCCATGCTACATTGACCTTCTAGATCCAAGTTATCTCAATCTTCAGTCGAAATGCATTATTTAGCTACCGGGTTATTGACTCAAGGGTACCCATTGCACGGTAGTAATATTTTATATCGATCTTTGGGTCTTATGCAAGTTAAGAGAGCAAACGGGAACATTTCTCGGGCCCTTTGCACTAGCATCTAATATGTATTGTATAACAAATGAGTTATACATTTATGATAAGATAAACTATATGAATATGATGTGTTGATCATATGTGTATGATGAAACTTGAGGATATTGTCAATCTACATAACATATGGGGCACTCGCTGACACTCATACCCATCTTTAATATTTTAGATTTTGATACTGACACCCTGGATCGGTAATAAACGTATCACTTCCCACTTATCACTGTTATTTATCATTAAAACTCTTAAATATAATATTTAATAAATTCTTATATTGCGAATAAAAAACTTTCTAATCACTCAATTTAAACATTTATTTTCGCTGCACTCTATGGACTCTTAATATAATAATTTATGTAATATGCTCAATTTAATTATGGGACTAATAATTATTTTTCGCTGCAAACTTTTAATTTTTTAAATCTATGTTGCATGATGTATCATTACTATTTTTGTTTTTTAAAAAACTCAATCTTCTATTTTATTAAAGTGGCGACACGAGTTCAAAGTATAAGTCTTCATTAGCCGTATTTCTAGATTTGGGGCACTACAGTGGATCCACTCACGAAGAAAATAAGTTGAGATAAAATGAATAAGCTGACAGAAGGAATGAATCTAAAACTCATAAAACAGACACAATGGTAACCCAATCATGATGACTGGAGATCCCAAGAACTTGGTTCAATGAAAATACTAAATTGTAAAAGTTGTGAAAGATAACACTTGGGAAATATAATCATTCCTAATAACACTGAATCAAGTGTTGAGACTCATAATATGTGGTAGAGGTTAAGTTTAAAACTTTTAGGGTATGTTTGTTTTGGGATTTAGGTGTGCGTAACAAGTCATGATTTTGAAATTTTGGGATGTGAAAATCTTGATGAATAGTAAAAATATGTGTTTGTTTTGGAATTTTGGTAGAGTAGGATATTCTTTTATGTCAAATCAGAGTGTGAAAATTATAGATATAATAATAGATATTTTATGTGTGTTGTGTTGGAAAGAGTAAAAACAGGAATAATAGGTATTTTTAGGTGTGGATTGAGTTTGAGATTTGAAAATCGAATGTTAAATCTCAAACTCGTGTGGGGCGTGATCGCAAAGTCCTACGTCCATCCGAGTTAATCCCAAAACAAACTATAGCCAAAACGGATAAAAATGTGAGAATAAAATAGAGTCAAGACTGAGATATGCCAACATTATGGATTAGGTATACACGAAGAAGTACTAGTTAAAGGCACAATGTTCACTAAGCCGCCATTGTGTACAAAGATGTATGGTTACAGAAAGTTTAAAGCTACAAGTTACTTATTCGAATGCAATAAAGTCTCGAATGAACTGAATGGTGTGTCTTCATTTTTTATATACGAGTTTCACACATGTGGAAAATTATAGAAATTTTAGTTTTGAAGAGTATCAAATACTCGGGTATAACAAAAATTTTAGAGGACTAAATAATAATCTCAGTGAATTGTGATCAATATGTTTAACTCAATGAATAGATTGTTATGTATTCTTTTTAATCTCAAAATTAAATTTTGATAAGTGAAAAATAAATACGTAAAGTTGAAACGTCACAATTATTGTAGAAAGTATTTTATGTGAAAAAATAAAATAAAATATAAGTTATTTATTTCTATCCTACATAGAAAAACTAATAAAGATTTTTAGTGAATATATGTAGGAGTCAAAGTACCATGAACCACATGCGCAGAGCTAAGTCAAGCCCGAACCCGTGCCTATGCTCGTGTCTGAGGACTGAGCTTGCATAACATGTGAGCATTAGTAAGAGTGTAGTTTATCTTGTGGAAAAAGGTCATCCCTTGACTCAGAGTATTCTGTTTTCACTTATACAATGCAATATATTATTTCCTTCTTTTTTTCTTCTCTGTACACAGTACACACGAAATATATGTGGACCTTGTGGATGGGTTTTATAGACTAAGAAAACCATTGTATGATCTTCTATGCTTATTGGCTGTTAAATTCACAGAGTCTCTCTCCTGGTTTTTGCCAATCTAAGGCTGGCCATTCTTTGTTTATTTAATTAGGAGCGTGATATAATATTTCCTTAATTTTTGCTGTTATTTATATAAATGATCGATGTTATTCTTGTGGGTACACATGATTCTCCAATCCAAGATGTTAAGAAATGTGTTGATGATCGCTTTTGGCATAAAAGATTTGAGTTCCTTAAAATATTAATTTTCTCAGTATAGAGGTGGCTCGTTCTTCTGAAGCATTGTTGTCAGACAACGGAAATGCACCTTGGAGAAAAATGGACTACGTACAAGGTAAACTGTTCAAGTTCTATTCTGTTATATCTTAGGGTTACAAGGCCCCTTTTCAGTGAAGCTAATTTTTGTGGTAAAGTTTTGTATGAAAATTGTTCGTGATAAATTTATTATGGACAAATTTAAAGTATCAAATATTTAATTAGGATTATCGAAAATCTCGTATAAAAAACTTGGTTCAATGATATTATGTTATAATTATTATAGATTTTACTGGCCCCAATTTTTTATAATTTTTTTGATACACTTAATCAAATATTATATACTTTAAAATAATTTCATTATAAACTTATCATAAATTTTTTTTCATATAAAACCTACTTAATTTTTAAATATACATCTTGATTAATGCTGCTAGGTATTTGAAAATGATGGACTTGGGGAGGTTGTCCCATGACTCGTCACTCTTTATTTATCTAGCTAGGATGTTCATTTATATATTTATTGGCTGGTGGACAAAGAAACAATAATGGCCCGAATATCATGCTATATATGGTTGTGATACCATAAAGTCACAAATGACACTACTTCTTTGTTTTGTGACAATCACGCATTGCCAGGAACCACATCTATCATGAGCCAACATAATTACATGAGAGATGGACTGTTACTTTGTGAAGGACGAATTAATATCGAGCCTTGTGTTATATCTACTTTTTTTTTTTTCAACCCCACCCCTTATTTCCCTTAATTCGTTCCCAGAAGGAATCGAACCCAGGCAACCCACTCAAGTGAGGAGCTCGGTGGTCAGGTGAATATCTACTTCATTTCAAATCGTTGAAAGATTTCAGTTAAGTTAGCCGTTGGTAATTTTCATGATTCAAAAATAATACCGAAAATATTGAGTGTCTGTTTTCATTCACTAGTAAATGGTGAGAAGCACTTATTTTTAAAAAAAGTTGAGTCTTATCAACTTAAAAATTAAGTACTTTTTTACTTTTAGTAGAGGTGAAAACATGCACTAAATATCTTTTCTTATTCCTTTTTCATGATTTTAGATATCACATTGACCACTGTTGGTCCCAAATAGACAAGGACAGGTGTATGGGGGGAATACACCTGTCAGTACAGATTTTTCAAAGATTAGTTTTTACTGCAGATTAGTTTTACAGCGGACTTTAAAAGTACAGGCCACTTAAAATATATCAGTGGACTTAGATGTCGCCTGATAAGTAGCCTGATGATTTGATCAGATTTGAGTTGTGCAGCGGATTATGTTTAAGGCACTTGAAGTTATTAACTCACACAAAAGTACAAGAGACACAGGGATTTATAGTGGTTCGGAGTTAAACTCTCCTACATCCACTTTTCCTGATTTAACAGGAGAATTCCTTAACCACAGGAATTCCTTGTTTTAGAGTGCTGAGGTGCACTGATCAAGAATAGCTCCTCTTGATCTCTAGGATTGTCAGTGAGTCCTAGTCCTCTCAGATTTCAGACTGAGACACTCCTCAGCCTACTTTCTCACCACTCACAACCTTGAACCTATCTTGGTTTAAGGGCTTGAGTTTTCCAAATAAGGTTAAGATAACCCTTTAAAATTATGAACAGTATCTAGATTGGGTTATCTCAGTAGACTTCTAAGATATTATAGTGTAAGCCTAAATACAAGATTAAATTCTAAGCAAAGTGAGCACTTGGGAAACTAGAGTGATTACGAGTGCTTGAGTGTATGAACTTTTCAGATTATCGGTTGAGCTTGTTAGTTTTTCGTACTTAGCTTCTTCTTCAACTCTTGTATTTATAGACATAAATTTGAAACACTATCCGTTGGAGAGACAGTTTCAAATTTAAGCTATTTTGGTGTTCCAACGTTCTTCAAGATTTTCCTCAGATTTTGGATGGTCAAATTTGTGAAAATGTAGCAGTCCAACGTCCTAAAGATTTTCTTCAGATTTTGGGTGGTCAACTCTCAAGCATTAATGGTTGATAGCTCATTAAATGCCTGCTTAGAGTTAATGCAACTGCCTTTGAAAACTGTGCCATCCTAGGTTGTTGGTTGCTTCTGAACTTGGTACTGACAGGAAAGTCTTTGTGTCAGGTCCGTACATAGGTGGCAGCTTCTCATTGGTCTGTCTTAATTGTTCCTCAGTTCAGTCCTAACGGTTGCATTGAAGTCCTCTGTCTTCTCATCAAGTGACTTGGAACATTCTCTTTGCTGCATTTATCACTTCATTTATATGTTGGCTGCTTCCTTCATAAATGCTGAAGGCATTTATTGCATCAGGTCACTTCTCTTCAGGGGAGTGCTTTCAGGTCACTTGGACTTAGTCTTCTGGGGTGAATTCTTTAGACAGTGGGTGTATTTCCTAATTCTTCATCAGGCTAGTCTAAGATACATCAGGCTAGTCGGGGCTCATCAGACTAGTTATAGCAAAACTAGCCTGTTTGTATATAAACAAAATTCTAAGTTTTTTTAACATAGCCTCTTAACACTTTGGGCTATTTTCTAAGTCTTTAGTGATTCAATAGAACATCAGGGGAGCCTTTGGAATTTTATCAAAACATTTTACAAGTCATTTCCCAACAATTTTCCCCTTTTTTATAAGAACAAAGACTTATCCTGATTAGCTTATATCAGAGAACTTTTAGTTAGAAAAAATCTATTTCCAGAAGTTCCCCCTGAACAAGTACCTGCAGGTTAGTTAAGCAGTTAATAGTGCATAGGCCTAGCAGATAATGAGATATTATCTTGGGCTCAAAAGGATAGATATTTCATTAACTGAGAATTGATTACAGTTTACAAGATTCCTACTATAACCAAACTAACTGTCCTGCCCAAATGATAAAAGAAATTAAAAGGATAACATCTTCTCCTGCTGCCTTCCTCAATCCTCCTTGCCTCACACGCTTCCAAATGCTTGCTCCACTCCATACTAAGCAAACACCCTCTTCTTCAGTTCCATTTTCCTCTCCATTACATCCTTGTTGTGTCCCCTTGAGCCGAGCTGATCACAAACCACCAGTCATTCATTCAGGATGTCTTGCATTCTAACCTCTCCACTGGCATCCATTGGGGGCATGAAGAGAATGGGACTAGGGGCTTTGAAAGGGTCTCCTCCACTGTGCTCTTCCCATGAATTCAGGATCCTGGGATATAGAGCAGGCCAGTTCTCTACCATTTTTTGATGAAATACTTCATCAGCCTCCACTCCGGTGAACTCTCCTGTCACATAGAAGGTGTACACAAACTTCCTCTTGGCTTCCTCCAAGGAGTAATTGATCCCCTTAGGAACCCAAGGATCTATGTAAGGGAACCTTGCAATTGGCTCACTAGCCTGAGCCTGACTTCTTCTTGCCTTCAACCTACAGTATGAGTTTGTTGGGACAATCTAAGTGTTTCGATTAGATCCCAAAACCCCTGATGAATTTGCTAAGTACAGTTAGTCAGGATAGTCTAGAACAGGATAATCAAGTTAGGGATTCTGTTAAGGAGGAACGTGTTTAAGACTGAAGAATATTGGAGTCGACCCAATTGCCTGAAGTCTGAAGTGCAACTCGCCCTGAAGAAGGTCCGAGTCAGTCTTGCTGAAGATTGCCTGAACTGAAGTGAAGACCAAAGACTTGAAGAACCATCCTGAAGACTATCCGGGCAAACCACTGACTAATGTTTCTACTGAGTACACTAAGCATGCTCAGGACAGAACTGAGTCAGTGAAGGGCAAGTATTGTGACTTATCAGGCTGAGCTGAATGCTCATAAGACCTGACTTAGGCCTTGAGTTAGTTTATCTGACCCATGTAAGTCCAAAGCAAAAAAGGTTACAACGTACCGGGCTGAATAACTTATCAGGCTGAGCTGAATGCTCATAAGACCTGACCTGGGCATTGTGTCAGTCCACCTGACTCATGTAAGTCCAAACCAAAAAGGTTATTTATACTATGGGACAAAGAGATAAAGAGAATGTCAGTAGGACTCCCATAAAGACAAACATTCAGGCTGAGTTATTAACAAGAAACTCAGAGTATTGAATGTACGAGGAAGGACAAGTGCCAGGTGGTCAACTAGCCGTTTGTACGGAGAGCCAATGACCTTTTGACACGCATGTACGGAGTCTGGGCAGCAGTTAATGAGACATTTAATGCTTCTCAGAGTTGCAGGCGGTGGGACAAAAATTGCCAGATTAAGCATGATAATTAGGTCAATAGTACATCTAGCCTGCAACCACCCTAAAATAGGAAAGATTTGGGTAGATCTCCTCCAACGGATCTATTTTGAATCGTGCCTATAAATACAGAGAGCCTTGCACCCATTCAAGGCTTAACGGGAAATTTCCAAGTGAAAACTCTCAAGAATCCAAGCACTCAAAGAATACTTTGAACAACACTCTGCAATTAAATTTCCCTAGTGTTGTAGTAGGATTCACTCTGTATTTGCTTAGTTTTGATAACTCTAATCTTTAGCATTGCTTTATATTGCTAGGGCTATCCTTAGTTGGAAACTAAGAATACCAAACCACTCAGGGTGTGAGATTGGTTGGTTAGATGGACTGGGACTTGTAAAACGCCCAGGGGTCAGTTCCTAAGAGAGGAAGTTGGCTATTCGTGTCCCTTGGCACGTAAAACCCAAGTACCTATCCTCAGGGTTTTGAGGATAGCTTCCTGTTAAATCATGTCGTGGACGTAGGAGTTGGTTATCTCCGAACCACGTTAAAAAGACACTTGTGTGCTGATTTACATTCTTGCTCAGGATCATAATTGTCATTCATATTAAACTGAGCATACCGCATTGTTTTGATCTTCAGGCTGAATCAATCATCCTGAGTCCTAATATTGTGTACCAGCCTTAACCACCAATTCACTAAGCAAACTCAGAGAAAGTTTTCAGAAATTTAAACGAGTAGAAACTAAGGGCTCAAATTCCGCATGTACTCTAGCTTACTGAGATAGTAGTCCAACTAACTTGCTTATGAGCAGTCAGTAGGTTTGTTATCTCTACTGAGATTCTGAGCACATCACTCACACTCAGCCTAGCTGACTCCATTACTGACTAGTCTCTGCTGCCCCTGCGGACTATCAGTTTTGCTGAGTATCATCAGGATCTTCCTGACTGATTGTGTAAGAGCATTTTTTTGAGTCTTTCGGAAAAATCTGACATCAGTGTATTCCCCCCTATACACTGATTTTACTCATTTCAGGACCAACAAGTGGTATCAGAGCAGTAGTTTAAAAGACCACTGACTTTGTTTACCAACAGTTTCTGAGGAGAAACTTTTGGTGGTCAACTGAACAGATCTTGTTTCTGAAAACTTGCATATCATGGCATCCGGTTCTAAGCGCCTTGAAGGTAGTCTTCCTGAATTCTCTATTGATAATTATGATTATTGGAAATTCAGGGTCCTTGCACATCTCTACTCCATCCATGATCCGATGCCCCAGGTGATTGAGCATGGTCCGATCAGATTTATGATGAATCTTCAGACCACCTGGCCCGTAGCTGGTAATGTCCCTGTTCCGGCTGCCGGAGATGAGCTAGTGGAGAGGACCGCGCTTACATCTGATCAGATTAAGCAATTCGGACTGGATAATGTTGCGTAGAACATTATACTCCACACCATTTTTTACGAGAACTCGGTTAGGCTCATGCATCTGACAACTGCGAAGGAGATCTGGGATGCACTGAAGGAGATGTGTTAGGGCTCAGAGAAGATGAAGGAGAACAAGCATGATCTTGCTATCAGGAAGTTTGAGGCCTTTCAGATGTTAGAAGGAGAGTCCATCGATCAGATGGAAGCTCGGTTCATTAAGATGATGAATGAGCTAGCAACCCTTGGGAAGGACTTTCCCAAGAGGGAGGTGTCATCTAAAATCCTGAACTGTCTCCCTGAAAGATGGGACACAGGAGTGATCTTGTTGAAGAACACTCAGGATCTCACAAACATTCCTTACTCTCACCTATTCTCATAGTTAAAGGCTCTGGAATTCGACCTCGATAAGAGGAAGAAGAAATGTGCTGTCAGTGAGGATGTGAGTGAGGAGAAGACACCTGAGAAGGAAAAGAGCGTGGCTCTTAAAGCTACTCCTGAGCCTGAGGTTGGATCTGGGTCGAAATCACTCAGAGAGATGAACAAGGATGAGCTAGCCCTGGAGTACAGCCTGATGGCACGACAATTTGTTGGTCCCGAAACGAGTATAATCAGTGTATGGGGGGAATACACTGATGTCAGATTTACCTGAAATCTCAGGAAAATTCTCTTTCAGACTTAGTCAGGAAGCTCCTGAAAATGTTCAGTCTACTGATGGTCCTCAGGGGCAGCAGGAACGGATCAGCAATGAACTAGATAAGCTAAGTCAGAGTTGTGATCTCAGAAGCTCAGTAGAGATAACAATCCTACTGACCGCTCGGAAGCTAGTCAGTTGGGCTACTATCTCAGTAAGCTCAGATTAGTGCGGAAAGTGAGCCCTTAAGTGTTTACTCGTTTTAGTTCTGAAAACTTTATCAGTTTGCTTAGTGTAAATGTGGTTAAGACTGGTGCAAAGTTTACTGATCAGGATGACAAGTCAGTCCTGATGGTTTTTCAGAAACAATGCAAGTATGCTTCAGTTTAATATGATGACAGTTTATGATTCTGAGCAGAATAGTAAATCAGCACACAAGGGTCTTTTTAACGTGGTTCGGAGATAACCAACTCCTACGTCCACGACCTGATTGAACAGGAAGCTATCCTCAAAACCCTGAGGATAGGTACTTGGGTTTTGCGTGCCAAGGGACACGAATAGCCAACTTCCTCTCTAAGGAACTGACCCCTGGGTGATTTTACAAGTCCCAGTCCTTCCTACCAACCAACTCACAACCTGAGGGGTTTGGTATTCACGTTTTCCAACTATTGTGTATTGATCCCTCTAACAAATCAGTGCTAAGGGTGGGATCAATACTCTAAGCAAAATACAGAATGATTCCTACTACAACACTAGGGAAACTTAAAGTTCAGAGTGTTGCTTCAAATTTGCTTTGAGTGCTTGGAATCTTGAGAATGCTTTCACTTGGAAATTTCCCGTAACCTTGAATGGGGGCAAGTTCTTCTGTATTTATAGGAGGTTTGAAAAAGATCCGTTGGAAGTGATCCGTTTCAAACCTTCTATATTAGGTAGGTGCAGATCCTGGTTGTCCTTGTCTGACAGAGACCATACCTAGTATGGCAAAGTTTCTGATCCGCCGCCTGTACCTCTGAGAAGCATTAAATGTGTTCAGTCTCCGTACATACGTGTCGCCTTCTAACTGGTCGCTTGTCCAACGGCTAGTTTATCGACATTGACTTTACTGAACCTCGTACATTTATAACACTGAGTTTCTCATTCTTTACTCAGCATAAATGTTTGTCTTATGTTGGAGACTCAGACATTCTTTCTGCTTCATCAGACTTCCATTCGCACGTGTAACCTTTGGGTCTCAGGACTTACAAATATCAGGTTAACAGATACTAGGCCCAAGTCCAGACTTATGAACATCAGAAGGACGTTCAGCCTGATCAAGGTTACACTGAGCCTTTACTGATAAAGACTTCCCTGAGCATGCTTAGTCTACTCAGTTCTGTCAGGGTCAGGGGTCTTCTTCAGGATGGCTTCTAGGCATCTTCAGGACTCTTTCTTGGATTTTCAGGTTGCAGCTTCAGATTGACCATCTTCAGGATGTTCAACATCTTCAGGGTCGGAACAGCTTCAAACTTTAGACTTCAAGGATGTCTCCATCAGTCTTCACTCCTCAGTACGTTCCCCCTGAACTGAATACCTGTGAATAGAAAATCTATTCTAACCTATCTAATCCTGAGCCTATCATCCTGATGAACTATACTTAGGCAAATTCATCAAGGGATTTTGGGATCTAATCAAAACACTCAGATTGTCCCAACATGATTCAAGAAGCTGAACTCTCGTTTCGGCCGGTATAAGAAGTTTTATACTGATAATCGTGAATGCAGGTATTCCAGCCCCAGGAGATCGAGCCCCTGGAGGGAAGAGAGGAGGGGTTCTGAATCCAAGAGAGAGAGAGACGAGCCTGAGTGGCACAGAGATGAGAAAAGCTCCAAGAGGAGAGATGATGCTGATCCCAGAAGATCCAGCTCCAAGCCTGAAAGATCATCAGGGAGCCGGAGGGAGTCATCTGATAAAAGGTATACTGATAAAAAGGATGTTTCTGTTGTAGATCAGTGTTACCACTGCCACAAGACCGGACATTATCAGTATGATTGTCTGGAGCTCAGTGCTCGTAAGCGAGAAGAATCGGAGAGCCAAGAGAGAGCTCAGGGCATCAGACCGAAGAGCAATGCTTGCTGAGGATTCCTCAGATTCAGATGGCCCAGGACGTCGGTCCCCTGAACTCTTCTCTGATAAGGAGTATGATGATCTCTGCCTAATGGCAGATGATGAGGTATGTTCATCTGCCTCTTCTCCTGATCATGCACCTGAGCTTAGCTCAAACTCAGCAAGAGATATCGACCTTCAGCTCGCTTTAGAGAAATTGATGGCTGATTTCTCGAGGCTACAGGAGACTCATATTCACACAGTAGATGTGAATGCACAACAGAGTGGTGAGAACGATCGGTTAACTGAGTCTCTCAGAGTGAGAGATACTGAGGAAGCACTGAGGTTAGTAAACCTCCAGGAAGAGTTACTTCATGCCCGGAATAGGCATGATGAAACTTCAGTGGCGGTTAAAAGACTCAATGTTATAATCGGCTCGCTGATTGAGAGATGATGAGCGTATTGCTCTGAGAGAGATGTTTGAAACTGAGTGGCAAGCTCGCCTTAGCGCTGAGCAAACCGCTTGGGATCTTGAGCTGATCTCAAAGGAGAATGCTCATCAGAAATTGGTGCTTCAGTACACCACTGAGATTGAGGCCCTGAAAAAGGCAAATGGGCACCTTGAGGAAAAGCTGAAGAAGTTACACACATCCTCCCAAGTGGTCGATGAGTTAACAAGTTTCTCTCAGCTGACTGATGGTGCAAAAGCTAGGTTAGGCTATGATGCCTCTAAAGACCCAAAGGGCAAGAAAAAGAGAGGTGCTTCAGGGAGCAACTCTCAGAAGAAGTTTGTCCCTTCCCAAACTGACGATAAGAGCCCAAGTGTTGCTCGTTAGAATAAAGGCAAAGGGAAGGAGCAAGTGCCTGAACCTGTCAGGCAAAGGACTAAGGAATCTAGCCCAAAACCTAAGGGAAATGCCAAAGCTCCTCATCCTGAGTCGAGGAAGAAGGACCAAGGGAACTCCAAGGCTCAGCCTAGGAACTCTCAGGCTGGAAAGAACTCAGCCCCAAGTACTTCTCAAGCTCAGCCTAGAAATACTCAGGGTGGAAGGAATTCAGGCCAGAGGAAACCTCCGGCAAGGCCAAGGACTACTGAGGTCCAGAGGCCTGAGACAGGGCACAGGGCCCATCAGGAACGTCCCAATCCTCAAAGGAGAAGGACGAACCAAGTGGCCTCTGAAAGGCAACAGAGACCTTACTCCGATAACACTCAGGTCAGACCTCAAGTGCCTAGAGGTTAGGCCCGAGCTGCTCCTTCTCAGGACAGACAGCAGCCCAATGCACCCAGGCCAACCAAAGTTCATTCAAGGAGAAAGATGCCTTCTCAACTGACAGAGTGCTTCAGCTCCTGCACATGGATCTCTTTGGTCCGATTACTCCTGTCAGCATGAGTGGTAGGAAATATACCCTTATTGTTGTTGATGATTATTCCAGGTACACATAGGTTATTTTCTTGCTAAATAAGAAGGAGACTCAGGTCAAGCTTCCTGAGTTACTCAAGAAATTGAGTACTAAACAGGGTCAGAGAATCATCAGGATCAGATCAGATCGGGGAACTGAGTTTATTAATTCTATTATAACTGATTTTTGTACTGACCTTGGTATTGCTCATGAGACTTCTGCAGCCAGGACCCCTCAGCAGAATAGGGTAGCTGAGAGAAGGAAGCTGCCCGGACCATGTTGGCTGAGTCAGGACTGCCCAAGAAGTACTGGGCTGAAGCAATCAACACAGCTTGCTACACACAGAACCGCTCTACGCTGAACAAACAACATGCTCAGACACCTTATGAAACTTGGAATAAAAGAAAGCCTCGCATCTCCTATTTCCATATTTTTGGGTATAAGTATTTCATCCTGAACAATGGGAAAGACCAGCTGAAAGCCTTTGATAGCAAGTCTGATGAGGGAGTTTTCTTAGGATACTCCTCAGTCAACAAAGCTTTCAGTGTGTATAACTGTCGGACCCTTTGTGTGGAGGAAACACATCATGTTGTGTTTGATGAGACTGCATTAGTGCGTAGAAAATAGGTTCCGAGTCCAGACACTGAGGGGGTTACCAAGAGGGTGACAAGACTGAGCCGGAAGAATCCTGAGTTCAAGGTCAAATTCGTAAATGCTCCCAAGGGATGGGATGATGATGACGATCAGCATGGACCTCAGGCCAACCCTCAGCAAACCCCAGCCTCGGAGAATGTTGAGTCTCAGACGGAGGTACAGACTCAACCTGAGGTACGTACTGTCGGTGATGATGCTTCTGCACCTGAGACAGTTACTGAGTCCAACTCTATAAGGGGAAACAATGTCCCTGATATTGTGCAACCCTCAGGGAATGACTCAGTGTCCCCTATTCTTGCTCGTTCTGCTTCCCTGCCTGTTATTGTCGAGACTAACATTTCAGGTTCAGACGAAGAAACGTCAGCAACTCCCAGTGCAGCCGACAGCAGGAGGCGGTGGCTAGATGGTCAGTCATTGGCTGACATCATTGGTGATGTCAATGAGGGGGTCAAGACATGGTTGTCCTTTAGTGAGAGCGCTATGTTTTGTTGTTTCCTCAGTGACCAGGAACCTAGAAGCATAGAAGAAGTTCTTGCTGACCCCAACTGGATCCTAGCTATGCAGGATGAGCTCAATCAGTTTGAGCGGAATCAGGTTTGGGAGTTAGTTGAGAGACCTAGGCGTCAACATGTCATTGACACCAAATGGGTCTTCAAGAACAAGAGGGATGAGAAGAATGTTGTTGTCAGAAACAAGGCCATACTAGTGGTAAAGGGGTACTCTCAGGCCGAAGGGATCGACTATGATGAGACCTTTGCTCCGGTCGCAAGATTAGAGGCAATCAGGCTGTTTTTGGCATATGCAACATTCAAGAAGTTCAAAGTGTATCAGATGGATGTGAAGAGTCCCTTTCTGAATGGTGTACTGAACGAGGAGGTTTACGTTGAGCAACCTCCAGGGTTCGAAGTTGGAAATAAAGTATATCACCTGAAGAAAGCTCTTTATAGCATGAAGCAAGCTCCGAGAGCTTGGTATGATACACTTTCCCAGTTCCTGATAGACCACGGGTTCGTGAAAGGAACAGTGGACAGGACCCTCTTCAGGATATCCGAAGGGGAGGACATTCTCTTGGTTTAGATTTATGTGGATGACATAATATTTGGATCTCCTAATCTGAAGCTTTGTGAGAAATTCTCCAAGCTGATGACTGGGAAGTTTGAGATGTCAATGATGAGAGAAATGAACTTCTTTCTGGGTCTCCAAGTCAGGCAATCTGACTCCGAAATTTTCATAAATCAGTCCAAGTATGTGAGGGACTTAATTCAGAAATTTGGACTTCAGACCAGCAAAGTCTCACGTATTCCTATAAACACAAATGAGAAGCTGGATCCTGACAAAGAAGGAGCCTCAGTAAATCAGATTGAATATAGGGCACTTATTGGATCTTTATTGTACCTGACTGCAAGTCGTCCTGACATCACTTATGTAGTTGGAGTTTGTGCAAGGTATCAGTCTGATCCGAAGAAGAGTCATCTAGAGAGTACCAAAAAGATACTGAAATACCTGAAGGGTACAGTCAACTTAGGACTTTGGTATCCCTCTGATGATAACCTAGAACTGACTGGTTATTCAGATGCAGATTATAGAGACTGTATGCTTGATAGGAAATCAACTACAGGCACATGTCAGTTTCTAGGGAGTAAATTGATCTCTTGGTTTTCTAAGAAGCAAACCAGTGTTGCAACGTCTACTACTGAGGCTAAGTATATGGCGGTAGGCAGTTGTTGCTCTTAGATCCTTTGGTTGAAGCAACAACTGAGAGACTACCAAATAAAGGCCACTGAAGTCCCAATTTATTGTAACAACAATATTGCCATTTCCATATCCCAAAACCCAGTCTTATACACAAGGTGTAAGCATGTAGACATCAGACATCACTTTATAAGAGATCATGTTGAGAAGAAGGATATAAGGATGGAAAGGGTCCCTACTGACAAGCAGAGAGCTGACATACTGACTAAGGCTATGCCTGAAACCAAGTTTTTTGAGTTGTCAGTAGAGTTAGGACTCCTTGACCCAGGCTTAGAAGATTCAGTCTGAATCCCAGTTCAGCATGCATAAGGTCAGGAGGAATGACTAACTAAGGATCTGAATGAAGGAATTGTAGAGAGTGAATGGTTGAAGGTGGAACATTCAGTAAGAAAGGATGGCCAGTTAGACTGACTAAAGTTCAGGACACTGAGTTCAGGGCTTGTCACCCTGATAGGTCGAAAGTGGTATCAGTCAGATATCAAAATCTGACTGACTTGTATGTTTCCTGAATTATTTTAGTCATCATATCTTGCTTGCATCATTCTTGATATTGTTTGCCATTTAGTCAAATCAAATCCTTTTATCACCCCATCTCAACCGTTCATTTATTATTCAGTTATTATTTAATGCAATTATTTGAATTAAATACGGACATGCTCTGACGCACATTTAATGCAAAGTGGGCGGGAACAGTTTTCAATAAAGTTTTTGAATAATTAACTTTGAAAACCGAAAAGGCTCAATCCGCATCCATGCATCTCGCGTTTTAATCTTAACCATTGAATCTCATAAGTCATATTTTTTTAGTCGTCCGATTAAAACTGGATTTTAGTATAAATAAGGGAAGTTTTTGTCTATGCGACCTTTACGCACTCGAATATTTTCCTTGCTATATTTCTCTCTGCTAATTGCTTTCCTTCATATCTTCATATCTTGATCATGGCCTCACCTTCTGCCGATTCTTTCTTTGGGAATCTATTCTATCTACGGAATGAGATATGCTGGGAACCCTTTGGTGATTTCTCTTCTAATCACCCAGATATTATGCCCGTGAAAGATTTATTTGAAAATGCAGGGCTATTACGGTTCATCACAGCGAAGCCGAAGAGACTTCATCCTCGACTTGTTGCTGCATTCTACTTGAAGATAGGGCAGAACAAGGACACTCAAGAATGGGAAACCTGCATTCCTTTGATTTCTTGTGTGAAAGGGAAGAATGGTGAAGATGAGATGACGAGGAAGTGGGTCACCATCAACATAAGGCAGAAGATTAAAGAATTGTTCAATCTTCCTTATTCTGGGCGTAACCCAGTGGATTATGGGGTTGGTGATGAGATGGACTATCTTCAGTCCCTTTGTGATGAAGACGTTCCTCTGAGGCAGGATTGAACAAGTCGGTGCTGAGGACACCAAACCGTCACTTCTTCGACCTGACTAGTCAGGGAGTGATGGGGATTGCTTGAGGATTGGAGCAGATCTCTAGGCCGAAGCTGTATGTCATGATGGCTATCAAAGTTGCAGCTTTGCACGCCTTCAACTGGGAGGAATACTTTCTCCAATTACTGGTGGCTGAGACCAATAAAATCAAATATTCACCGGAGGGTCAGGCGATATTTGAGGTAAAAATGCACTTTGGCACGAAGATCTCTCTGATCTTGGAGACGTTGGCTATCAGAGATGTTGATCAGGCTCAATCACTCGAGATTCCAGCGAAGGTTGACCTCTTCAGAACCTTTTCCGGTGATGCTGGTACGAAGAAAAAGAAAACGAGGACCCTGAAGAAGGCTCAGGCGAGCACGACTGGAGGAGTCAAGGCTCAGGCAAGCAAGTCTTCAGGGGCTCTAGTCAAGAAACCAGAGGAGAAAAAATCCAAAGCTTCTGGACGCAAGCAACAGACACTGAAATTCAAATATCCCGGCTCAGAAGAGCGAGAGAAGAAGCTTGTGGAAGAGAAAGTTGCTGAAGAAGAGGCTCAACAAGTAACTCCGGAGGGGGAACCTAGTCAGACTGCCCTAGAGGTTTCTCCCATTGCTGCCATTCCGGAAGTTACACCTCAGATTCGACACCATTTCTCCTTGAGCAAGATTTGGCTGACGATCAGATCCTCAACGTTGTATCAGAATATCAGGACGAGCAGGTCCAATCTAATGAGGGTCAGGGGGCACCTATTGCTGCTGACAATAGCAAAAGCAGCAAAGGTGATGAAGGTAGGGGAGTGGAGACTGCTGAAAGCAGCAAAGGTGATGAAGGTAGGCAGGAGACTGAACCGGTGCAAGCTGAGGCACCATGGCCATTCCCCGTGCCTGATAAAACACTTCTTCTTGACTTCGAAGTTGCGGCTAGGGGAAGAGCAGCTGAAGTAGTGGACAAGAGATTCCCTGATCTCTCCCCAGCTCAGAAAGAGGCAGTAGTGCAACTTCGTACATACGCCATGATACGAAGTGCAACTTGGCCTGAACTTGGTCAGTTGTGTGAGGTGAAAGGATGGGAAAAGCTGGCTGATGATGAAGCAGCTTTATTTGATCACTTCAAGGTAAACTCTCTACACCATCTGATTAAGATTACTGATTTTGTCAAGACAGTCCGAAGGATTTATCCTGAGGCACAAACTACTGAGTCCGAAAGAGAAGGAGATGGGATGGAACTGGCTATAGTTCCCCACGGAGAGGCTCAAGGAGAAAACCAGGTGGTTGTCCAGGAAGTGGATCAACCTGAGAAGGAAGGGAAGAAGGAGGTGATAGAGATTGCTGAGATCAGTAAGGTGCGACTGATATGATCAGTGCACCGGCCGATGACGCACCCCTCGGACCCGGGGCTGCTGAGGCTTCAGGAGAGGGTTCACGAGATCTCGTCCGAATCCCCAAAAAGAAAATTCAGAAAAAATGGGCATAGCAGCGGGACCTGATATCTATCCGCCGCCAACTCAATGCCCACAATAAAAGACTTCATCGCTTCAGTCAAACTACTAGACTGATCAATCAGCGACTGAAGAAAGTGAACATGGTCAAAGGCTTTGCCATTACCCATGATGTCCTTGTACTGACTGAGACAAATTACTCAGTTCAAGTCAAAGCAGTGTGCCAACTGGCAAAGGAGTCAGTTCAAAACTGCAATGAGATGACCGCAAACCTGCGAGCTGAGCAGGATGAAAAACTAAACAAATTCCTCGATCAGCAGCTGAAGGAGAGGGTTGATCAGCTGGTCGATGCAAAGGTAGCTCAGCTCAAAGGCGAACTGAAGGCAGAACTGCTGAGTCAGATGTCAGTGCAAGAGAAGGAGGAAATCAGTTAAGCCTTGGACTCCAGGATAGCAAATGTGGAAGGCAGGCTGAAACTGGAGCACAATGAAGCCATTAAGGGGCTTAGTTCCGGTCTGAGAGGAATGGCAAATCAGATCGGACACATTCAGGGCAAGCAGCAGAAAATGGCGGATCAGTTCAAAATTTTGGTAGGATCAGTCGAGGAAGTCGTTGGGAAGATCAACGAGGATGATGCCACAAAGGGGGAAGGGAAGAAGCAAATTGCTGCCGGAAAAGGCAAGAAGAAGATATTCCCTCCTGAACTGAAAGCTGCGGACAGAAAGAGAACGAGGTCAGTTTCTGCCGCTGAGTCTGCTGAAGGATCAGATCCAAAGAGGTTGAGGCCCTCTGAGGATCCCGCCCTTGAGTCTCTTTACACTGAATTGGAGGAAGGACTACACCCTGGAACAACAACTCAGAAAAAAATAGTGATGACTGAGTCGGAGAAGCAAGCGAAGATGAAGGAGATTTCGCTACTCAGTCAGATCCAGCGCTTAAAAGAAAACCAAGAGTATCTGATTTCGCAGGTTCAGAAGAAAAATTATGTGCCTTCTGGATCTCGGAAGAAGACTCAGAGGAAGATGGTTGTCAATCCAGGTCAGGGCCCTCCTCCACTACAGATGGTTGAGGATTTCATTCCTGTGGAGATGTTGGAGGTATGGATTCCAATCCGGAATAGATGGGCATATCTATTCTATGTGGTGGGGTTATGGGACGATCTGAATGATGACAAAGATGTCATACTCCACCACTGGATGGCGCAAGAGCACTCGGATCTCTGGGCTGAAATCATCAGACTTGCTGACAATGAAGGTGTAGAGATCGCTCCGCCGGAATTCATCAAGTACCCTCCTCCACTCTTCAGGAACTCCAAGCAGCTGGACCGGAAGGCAATATCAGAAGAAGTTGTCAGAGTAGGACGTGTTGCCGGTGCAGTTGGTGATCGGAACAGGATGAAGCAGATCCTGAACCGAGTCTTGGAGATGTATGAAATTCCTCAGGCTGTTTGGGACAAGGATGAAGAGTAGCTGGCTCAGGAGTTAGTTGTTCAGGAAATTGTAATAGCTTCAGGATAATTGTAACTCTTATATGAATCAACGAAGTTATTTTATTTTCCTGAGTAAAACTTCTTGTTGACTCCTGAATTTACTTTTCAGCATCTTTATCAAGAACTGTACTAACCCATTCCTTATTTCCATCTTATAAACTAAGTGCCTAGTTTGTCAGGAGGTACTGAGTTGTTTTCACTGACTAAGTCAGTTGATTGTATAGATGAATAGGAATTTGCTTAATGGTTTTGGCATCATCAAAAAGGGGGAAATTGTTGGGACAATCTGACTGTTTTGATTAGATCCTAAAACCCCTGATGAATTTTCCTAAGTACAGTTAGTCAGGATAGTCTAGAACAGGATAATCAAGTTAGGGATTCAGTTCAGGGGGAACATGTTGAAGACTGAAGAATATTGGAGTCGACCCAATTGCCTGAAGTCTGAAGTGCAACTCGCCCTGAAGAAGGTCAGAGTCAGTCTCGCTGAAGATTGCCTGAACTGAAGTGAAGACCAAGGACTTGAAGTACCATCCTGAAGACTATCCGGGCAAACCACTGACTGATGTTTCTACTGAGTACACTAAGCATGCTCAGGACAGAACTGAGTCAGTGAAGGGCAAGTATTGTGACTTATCAGGCTGAGCTGAATGCTCATAAGACCTGACTTAGGCCTAGAGTCAGTTTATCTGACCCATGTAAGTCCAAAGCAAAAAGGTTACAACTTACCGGGCTGAATAACTTATCAGGCTGAGCTGAATGCTCATAAGACCTGACTTGGGCATTGTGTCAGTCCACCTGACTCATGTAAGTCCAAAGCAAAAAAGGTTATTTATGCTATGGGACAAAGAGACAAAGAGAATGTCAGTAGGACTCCGATAAAAACAAACATTTTGGCTGAGTTATTAACAAGAAACTCAGAGTATTGAATGTACGATGAAGGACAAGTGTCAGGTGGTCAACTAGCCGTTTGTAATGAGAGTCAATGACCTTTTGACATGCATGTACGGAGTCTGCGCAGCAGTTAATGCAGCATTTAATGTGTCTCAGAGTTGCAGGCGGCGGGACAAAAATTGCCAGATTAAGCATGGTAATTAGGTCAATAGTACATCTAGCCTGCAACCACCCTAAATAGGAAAGATTTGGGAAGATCTCCTCCAACGGATCTTTTTCAAATCTTACCGATAAATACAGAGAGTCTTGCTCCCATTCAAGGCTAACGGGAAATTTCCAAGCGAAAGCTCTCAAGAATCCAAGCACTCAAAGCGTACTTTGAACAACACTCTGCAATTAAATTTTCCTAGTGTTGGCTATTCGTGTCCCTTGGCACGTAAAAATCAAGTACATATCCTCAGGGTTTTGAGGATAGCTTCCTGTTAAATCAGGTCGTGGACGTAGGAGTTGGTAATCTCCGAACCACGTTAAAAAGACCCTTGTGTGCTGATTTACATTCTTGCTCAGGATCATAATTGTCATTCATATTAAACTGAGCATACCGCATTGTTTTGATCTTCAGGCTGAATCAATCATCTTGAGTCCTAATACTGTGCACCAGCCTTAACCACCAAATTACTAAGCAAACTCAGAGAAAGTTTTCAGAAATTAAAACGAGTAGAAACTAAGGGCTCACATTCCGCACGTACTCTAGCTCACTGAGATAGTAGTCCAACTGACTTGCTTCTGAGCAGTCAGTAGGTTTCTTATCTCTACTGAGCTTCTGAGCACATCACTCACACTCAGCCTATCTGACTCCATTACTGACTTGTCCCTGCTGCCCTTGCAGACTATCAGTTTTGCTGAGTATCATCAGGATCTTCCTGATTGATTGTGTAAGAGCATTTTTTTTATTCTTTCGAAAAAATCTGACATCAGTGTATTCCCCCCCATATACTGATTTTACTCGTTTCGGGACCAACAGAGTTCCTGGGCTTTCTCGGTGGTGGGGGCTTCATCAGTTGGCCACTCTCCATCAGTCGCCTCTTTTCTTCAGTTTTCTCCAAGTTTTGTTCATCAAGAGACTTCCCTGACCTTACTGCCTGGGCCAGGGGACTGAGTGTTGGTGACCTGAAGAGATCCTCAGTGGACTGTACCTTCTTTGGTGGACTGGGTGCAAGTGATGCAATTGGATTGGGATTTTCAACTAGAAGTTCCCTGACTTCCTCCTCTCCCTGATCAATCAGAACTCTTCTCCTCTCAGTGGCCTGAGTGTCAGATACACTCCCACTTCTTTGTTCACTTCTCTACCTTTTCTCTCTCAAAATCTATCCTTTGGCTTTAGACAGCCTGGTTTCTCTTCCTGCATCAACCTCCTGGTTCACATCTGCAACTACTTTCTCTGGATCAACTTTCCTTCCAACTGATGGGCCACCTAGTGGCCTATCCTGACTTTCTTCCCCCTTCTTGCTAACTCTCCGAGAGAGTTCAGCAAGAGCCACTGAGTGCCTAGCTGTGTCTTGCTCCACAACTCTCAGATGGGTGAGGCAGTGCTCCATCTCTTCATTCAGGGCCCTTAGATGAAAAGCAGCATTTACTCCAAAGTCAGTAAACGGCTTCAATTTCTCCTCTATGATCAGATTGGTGGCCACCTGAGTGGGAAGAACTGAGAGTGCCTGCCTCACTTGAGTTTCTATTTCTGCCTTCAAGGCCTCCTCCCTTTGTCTGATGTAGGCATCCATCTTCTCCATCTGTCCTCCTGCCATTGCAGTGATGGTAGCCTGAATCAACCTCTCTCTTTCCTCCAAGTTCTCCTGCCTGACTGCTATCAGGGCTTGTGCATGGGCCTGCCTCTCTTGATCCACACTTGCTTTGAGATCATTGATTTCCTTGGATAGGTGCATCTCCATATGATCCATATTACTTGATAAATTAGTAATGAGTGTCAGGTTAGAGTTCTTTACCTGATCTAGATGCTCATCAAGCACAGCTGTCTCAACAGACTGTTCCTGCATCATGATCTCTAGGTTCTCCATTTTGCTAGTCAGAGTAGCCAACTCTTTTTCTTCAGGCTTGTGCTCCACAGCAGCCTGGACAACAGTCTGAATAATACCTGCAATCTGAGCAGTTGGTGTTTCATCAGGAGAGGGCACTAATTCCTTCTGAGTCCCCTGTGACTCAGGCTGATCTTCAGTGGCCTGATTTTCAGTGTCCTGTCCCCCACTAGCCTGGGTCATCTCCTGTTTTTCACCATCCTGACCCTCCTCAGTAGGGTTGGCTCCTGCATCATCTCCATCATTCTCCTTATCATCAGTGGACTTGCCCTTGGGCCCCTCTATCATTCTTGCATCATCTAACTTCTTGGCAACCAGTTTGCCAAACTCCCACTCTTGCAACCGCACACTGACTTTCCTTACTTGAGCAAACTCAAGTATTTCCTTCTCCTCCTTTCTCCAGAAACCTTCTCCTTGTCCCTTCACAGCTTCCAAGAGCTCATAAAGATATGAATCTTTCAGCTTGACCAATAGCCTCACCCTCTCAAACATCTCCTTGAGGGTGGGATGGGAGTTCAAGGTAGGGTATAGCTGCTCCAATTCATAACAGGCCTCCTCCTTTAGAGAGTCCAAGTATGTGTACTAGACCTCCTCCTCATCAGCTACTTCTAGTGAAGGTAAACCTTCACTAGCCTGTGGGACAGTGGGTTGTTCTTTGGCTGTACTTTCAGGCATTTGAGAGCCTTCAGTAGGGTTTTCAGTTGTTGGTTCAGTGGGTGTAATTTTGGCTACCTTAGAGGACTTTTGAGAGTCCTCTGAGGCTTCTTGACCTCCTCCTCTTTCCTCAGACTCCTCTGAGCTCTCTTCATCAGACTCCTCTGATGTCTCCTCATCTGCTCCCTCTCCTTCCTGCCCTTCCTCAATCCCCTTGAGGGCAGTGGTGGCAAGTAAGTGAATAGGGGACTTCATCCCTTCTTCCTCTTCCTCAACAGATTTCTCAGCAGATGAGTGAGTGGAAGTCTCAGAGCTGCTGCTTACTGCCCTACTTTCAATGAAAGCTTTCTTCTCCAATCTTCTCTTTTTCTTCTCCAACTCCTCTTCCTGATGGGACTTCAACTTTTCACTGGGCTTTAAAGCCCTCTTCTTGATGTTTACAGGGGGACTATCCTCCCCTGACTCCTCTGGTACTATGGCCTGTTCCCTTCTTCCTTCAACAGTTGGTGCCTCAACCTTCATCTTTTCCAAGAGCTTCTCAGAGTTAAACAAAATCTTGGCCTTGTTCCAAGATCTTGTATCAGGGAAGTTGTACTTCAGATTAAGTACCTCAATGATGAGAGACACCTTAGAAGCATAGCACAACTTGTGCTAAATCAACATCCTCCCTTTGACCACCTTCAGTTTGCACCTCTCCTCCCTGAGATTAGAGATGAAGAACTGATTCCAGTTGAACTTCACTCTATCAGTGGTGTCTACAATGGCTGCCATTAATCTGAGTTCTATCTTGCTCACTTGCTCAATGCTTCCTTGGTTTGCTAGGATGCATTTCCCAACAATCTCTACCAAGACCTCAAATTCAGGCTTGAGGAGTTTCTTGTTGAAGGTTGTGACATACTACTCCCTCTTCTTCGTAATTGTGTTCAAAAACTTCTCTTCCTCTCCAAGCTTGTAGGGTGCTGGGTCCAAACCCTCATTTGGCAACCCAAAGATATCATGTAAATCCTCCTTCCTTAGAGTAAACTTGTGCCTCTTCATGACAGCCTCAATGACCTCCCTCCCCTTCTTGTCCTATTTCTTTTCACTCTTCTCCATCATGATGGCAGATCTGATGGATGTGATGCTCTTCTCCATATCCACAAAGAACTCCAACACCTGCCTGTCATAACACTTTTCTGGACCTTTTGAAAGGAATCTGTAGAGCCCAGCATGTCTTACAAGATCAAGGGCTCTTCTGATGTGGTGTAGGTTGGCGTCAGATAGAACTTTGGGATGGTTGAAACAAACGATTGGTTCATACCAAAAGTTTTTGTTGTTGGACAGTTCCTTGTAATCTACATAGATTTGAGACATTATTTCTGAGATAGGATGTTTTCTGGTGAGGGTTAGGAATGGTAAGGGTTCAGAGTATGAGTAGGGTTGATAATAATGAAATCGTGTGTAAAAACTGCTAAGTGTGGAGGTTATTTATATTGACAATCAAGGGTGGAGATTGAACAAGAGAAATTTGATCTATGGTTGAGAATGAGGCAATAATTTGGAAGATAAAGTGTTTTAACTTCCCAAGTAATTTGTAATTATTACCAAATATGGAAGGTGGGTTGGTTTAAGATCAACGGTTGAGATTGAAAAGGATGACGGTTAAAAGTGAGGCTTTTCATGAGAGATAACTGCTCGAAATCATCTTCTGAGATTTTACTGCACACTTACTATCCCATTAAATGTGTCACAGGCACGATTACCAATAAAGTAACTGCCAGTCAGAGTTTGTCTCAGTGGAGAATTCAGTGGACTTTTGCTCTGTCCAGTTGAGTTTATTGAGGTGGACTCTTCTGACTATCAGAGGACATCAGTGGACTTTATCAGTTGAGTCCACTGTTATTGTTTGATCATTCCCCCTTGATTAGTGACTTGGGAATCCATTGTGATAGATTCATTCTGAGTTAGGTAGCCTGATCAGTTTCCTGACTCAGGATCAAGTAGACCCAACTCCACTGATAGCTCATGAAATCTTGCTTCAACCAAGGGTTTTGTGAGTATGTCTGCCCTTTGCTTATCAATGTGAATTTTTACAAGGCACACATCCTTCTTCCCCACATGATCTCTGATGAAGTGGTGCCTAATATCCACATTCTTGCATCTTATGTGAAGTACAGAGTTTTGTGATATAGCAATAGCACTATTGCTATCACAGAAGATGGGTACTTCACTGGCCTGTATGTTGTAATCAGTCAGTTGTTGCCTTATCCATAGAATTTGGGCACAGCAACTACCAGCAGCCATATACTCAGCTTCAGTGGTGCTTGTTGCTACTGAGCTCTGCTTCTTTGAGAACCAAGATATCAATTTATTTCCAAGAAATTGACATGTTCCAGTAGTTGATTTCCTGTCAATTTTGCATCCTCCATAGTCAGCATCTGAGTAGCATGTTAATTCAAAGTTATCATCCCATGTTGACAGTACCCTTGAGATATCTTAGAATCTTCTTAGTGTCTTCCAGGTGACTTTTCTTGGGACTAGCCTGATATCTTGCACAGATCCCCACTGCATAAGTGATGTCAGGTCTGCTTGCAGTGAGGAATAGAAGAGATCCAATGATTCCTCTATAGGTAGTCTGATCCACAACTTCTCCTTCTTCATCAGGTTCAAGCTTTGTGTTTGTGTTCATAGGTACCCTGACTACCTTGCTTGAGTTGCAACCAAATTTCTGAATCGGCTCCCTTGTGTACTTGGCCTGATTGATGAATATTCCTTCAGGGGACTACCTTACTTGCAGTCCAAGGAAGAAATTCATTTCTCCCATCACAGACATCTCAAACTTTCCTTTCATGAGATGTGAGAATCTTGTGCATAGATCTTCATTCTGTGAGCCAAATATGATATCATACACATAGATTTTGACCAAGAGTATGTCTTCTTCATGTGTGATTCTGAAGAGTGTTCTGTAAACACTCCCCTTTGTGAAACCATGCTCCAAGAGGAACTGAGACAAAGTGTCATACCAGGCTCTTGGGGCTTGTTTCAGGCCATATAGAGCTTTCCTGAGCTTGTAGACTTTGTTGCCTTCCTCAAAGCCAGGGGGTTGTTCCACATAGACTTCTTCATTTAGAACCCTATTGAGGAATGCACTCTTGACATCCATTTGGTAGACCTTGAATTTTTTGTGGGCAGCATAAGCAAGAAATAGCCTGATAGCCTCTAGTCTGGCTAATGGTGCAAAGGTTTCATCATAATCAAATCCTTCAACTTGAGAGTATCCTTTGGCCACCAGTCTTGCTTTGTTTCTGACAATGACATCATTTTCATCATTCTTGTTTTTGAAGACCCATTTGGTTCCAATGATGTTGGCATGCTTGGGTCTTTAAGGCTTCTTCAATGGTCTTAGGTTCCTGTGCTGAAAGAAAACAACAAAAGAGAGCATTCTCTCCATGAAAACTTCTAGTCTTGACTCCAAGGTTAGGACCTCCGAGAATCTGACTAATTGGATGATCAATCAACCAGCTTCTTTTGGATTGTCCTCTCTCAGTGGAGTTATCCACAGGGGATACCTCATCAGCTGAGATTGAGTCACTAGTTTGGGCAAGTCTAAGTAATTTAGGGGAGAGGGCAGAAGGAAGGAGTCCTGAGTCATCATTCAGGGTTGTTTCTAAGTTATCAGCACAGTCAAGTCTGGCTTTCCCCTGAATATTATACTCAGTGTTTGTCTCAGCTTTGCCAGCTTCTTCATTGACAGAAGTTACCTGAGGAGCTGGGATTGGGTCATTCAGCTCATTTTCATCAGTGTTGATTTCCTCAGGCTGGTTTAACCTCTGAGAGCAGTCCTCTGACTCCTTTGATTCTAGATTGTCCCATGATGGAATGTAGACATCCACTTTCTTATAAGTAGACTTGTCCAAGGTCAGGTTAGTCATTTTATCAGTGATTTCCTTAGTAGCCTGATCTTTTCCTTGACTCAAGAATAGATTCATCAAAAATAACATGGGGTGTTTCTTCCACCACAAGGGTTCTAAGGTTATATACCCTGTAGGCTCTACTGACTTGGGAATATCCAAGGAAGATTCCTTCATCAGCTTTGCTATCAAAGGTTTTCAATTGCCTTTTCCCGTTGTTGTGAATGAAACACTTACAACCAAAGATATGTAAATTGGATACCTGAGATTTCCTACCATTCCATAGCTCATAAGGGGTTTTGCCTTGAGTTTTGGTGAGCATGGATATGTTTTGGGTGTAACAGGTTGTATGTATGGCTTCAGCCCAGAACCTTTTGGGGATTTGTGCATCAGCAAGCATGGTTCTGGCAGCCTCCTTTAGAGTCCTGTTTCTTCTTTCAGCTATCCCATTTTGTTGAGGAGTTCTAGCAGATGATGTCTCATGGGATATACCTGACTTATTGCAGAAGTCAGTAATAATGGAATTTATGAACTCAGTACCTTTATCAGATCTTATCTTGATGATTGATAGATCATTTTCATTTGTAATCTTCCTGAGTAGCTCAGGTAGCCTGAGTTGAGTATCATTCTTGCTAGACATGAAGATCACCCACGTAAATCTTGAGTAGTCATCCACCACCACCAGTGTGTACTTGCTTCCATTGATGCTGGCTGGTGTGATAGGTCCAAAGAGGTCCATGTGTAGAAGTTGAAGTACCCTGTCAGTGGAAGGAGTTGTCTTACTTTTGAATGAGGCTTTTATTTGCTTCCCTTCTTGGCAAGCTTTGCAAATGTGATCTTTGTTGAACACCTCATTTGGTATTCCCTCCACTAGACTCAGTCTGGATATTTTGTTTAATGTCTTGAAATTCAGGTGGTTGATTCTTCTGTGCCATAGCCAAGTTAGGTCACTTGAGCTCTTGGCAATGAGACAGGTCTCTTTTGGACATGATCTCCAATCTGCAAGGTAAACATTTCCTTTCCTAGACCCTGTTAGTAGTACCTGTGTATTTGATGCATTTCTTACACAGCACAGGTTACTTGAAAACTCAACATTATATCCCTTATCACAGAATTGGCTTATAGAAAGCAGGTTATGTTTCAGTCCACTGACATATGATACATTTGTTACCTGGACTCACCCTATCATCAGGGTACCATAACCTTCTGTGATTCCTTTTGAGTTGTCACCAAAAGTGACCTGTGGACCTTTTCTTTCTTTGTAGTAAGTCAGGAGACTTTGGTTGCCTGTCATATGTCTTGAGAGTCCAGAACCTGCATAAAAATTAGTTCTTAGGTACCCATCTTGTATTGGGTCCTATTTGGTTAGCTATACTCTTAGGGATCCAAATCTGCTTAACAATCCTAGATACTTTGGACTGGTTGATTCTTCTCCCATAAACATCTACATAGACAGTGGACTCCTTAAATGTCCTAGGAGTTGACTGCTTATATGTGTTAGTCCTTTGTGGGACAGGAGGCTTGTTATACCTCCTGTTCCTAAAGGACTTTGGTGCAGCTGGCCTGAAGTGCTGTTGAAAGGGAGGGATATAATATCTCTCATAGGACATATATGAGGATAGTTCCCTGTAGTGAACCTTTCTGTCAACACTCCTGACAGAGGGTTCAGGTCAGTTTGTCCTCTGCCTAGATTGTCTCTTAGGTGAAGATCTAGGTTGAGGATAAGTGTACTGAACATTACTCCATTTGTTTTTAGAAGGTTTTCTTCTTTGGAGTTGCCTTTTCATGGAGTTTATTCTGGGAAGTGTATAGGCTGTTCTAGCCTTTTCAGTGGACCTACATGGCACTATCACCTCTTCAATAGGTTCAGCAGACCTTTTGCCCTTATCAAGGATCCTTCTGGGATTCTCAAAGGACCTTACAAACACTCTCTCACTACTGCTAGTGGATGCAGTATTGAGAGGGCCTTCTGAGGATGTACATGGAAAAAATCCTATCCCATGTCTGCTGTCTGAGTTAATTTGTAAACTTAGAATCTTTTCTATAGCAAGAGAAGGTTTGTTTAAGGATTCTAGCTTTCTCAGCAGATGATCCTCATATTCTTTCAGTAAATTTACATTGCTGATAAGGGTTTTGATTTGGATAGCTAGCTCATTATTTTCACTGGCATGCCCGATCTGATCATTGGTCAGTCCCCTGATCAGCTCATCCTTTGCACTGACCTGACTCTTGAGTGTTTCCACTTCATTTTCCAGGGCAATGGTTTGGGATGCTGAGGCAAGGTCTGCTTCAATCTCAAATTCAGTTAGCTTGGTATTTTTATTTGCTAGCATCCTATTTTCTTCCTCAAGAATGAGGTATGCCTCTTGCAGCCTGGAGAAGTCAACCATCAATTGTTCCAAAGAGAACTGAAGATTGAGGTCCCCTGCTGACTCTGAGCTGGGCTCAGGTGAGTGTACTATTAATTGACAAAGTTGAGATTGTACCTCAGGTTCATCATTGGTATGAGGCATAGATCATCATCACTGCTATCAGTGAATATCTCCTCAGATGAGCTTGCAGCCTCTTCATCTTCTACCACCATTGCTCTTCTTTCCAGTCTCCTGTCCCTCTTGGCTTGCCTTTCCTTCCTTTCCTTAGAAATCAGCTGAGGGAAGTCATACTGGAAGTGTCCTGACTTGTTGCACTGAAAGCATCTCTTGTCATCATCTTCAGCTTCTTCCTTGTCCTTCCTTCTGGATTCTGATTTTGAGGTGGATTCCTCACTTTTGTTATTTCTCTTGTAATCTTTCTCAGGTTCCTTTTCATTCCTGGGAGTGAACCTGGACGTCTTTTCCTTTCTATCCTGATAGTATCTCTTGTATTTACCAAATCTGGAGTTTAGCTTCTCAAACCTTCTGCTAGAAAGCTCATTTCCTCCTTTAGCTCAGCTTTGCTCTGGGATTTGCAAGGCTTGGTGGATTTCTTGATCTTTACTGGTTCAGCTTCTATTTGCCTTGAAGGCTACTCCTTTCTCAGATGAGGAAGGCTCTTCTGTAGCTCTCTTTCTATTGAGATCAAACTCATAGGCCTTGAGTTCTGAGAATACTTGCTACATAGACATGTTAGATAGATCCTTTGTGTTCTGCATCATCACAGAGTAGACATCCCACCTAGGTGAGAATCCCCTGAGGATTTTGATAGCAACCTCCCTTTTGGTGTAAACTTTACCAAGAGAGTTTATCTCATTCATGATGTCAGTGAACCTGCCATCAAGCTGATCAATGGTCTCATTTAATTCCATTGTGAACTGTTCATATTTTTGAACAGCTACTGTTAACTTGTTTTTCTTTATTTTGTCAGTTCCTTCATACAGGAGAGCCAATGTGTCCCATATCTCTTTTGCAGTTGTACAATGGACAACCCTTCCCATGACAGAGTCATGGATGGTTGTGTACAATATGTTCATAGCAACAAAAATGAGATTATGTCTGTTCCTCTCATCAGCAGTGAAGTCATCTTCATCCTTAGGCCACTCTTCTCTAGGATCATTAATTTGAGCTTGTGTGATCCTAGGATTAGCAGTCATAAAGACAAAGGGACCCCTTGTGATTACTCTGAGCATTTCATCATGCACACAGGCTAGGTGAGCCCTCATCCTTATCTTCCAGAAATCATAACCTTCTATTGAGAACTGGGGTAGCTTGTGATGTGCAAGATGATTGAGAGGATTGGTTCCCATATTGGAGTCTGAGCTTCCAACTATATTGGTATGGGCTGCTCCTGTGGCAGTGTTCCCTGTGTTGATTGATCCTTCTTCTTGAGTAGACATATTTATCAAGAAAACTTCAAGAAAGGTTAGTCAGATCAGTTCAAATGACCACTAACGATATATCAAGGCAGTGGTTCTATGAACCCCCGCTCTGATACCACTTGTGGGTCCCAAATAGACAAGGACAGGTGTATGGGGGGAATACACCTGTCAGTACAGATTTTTCAAAGATTAGTTTTTACTGCAGATTAGTTTTACAGCAGACTTTAAAAGCACAGGCCACTTAAAATACATCAGTGGACTTAGATGTCACCTGATAAGTAGCCTGAGGATTTGATCAGATTTGAGTTGTGCAGCGGATTATGTTTAAGGCACTTGAAGTTATTAACTCACACAAAAGTACAAGAGACACAGGGATTTATAGTGGTTCGGAGTTAAACTCTCCTACATCCACTTTTTTTTATTTAACAGGAGAATTCCTTAACCACTGGAATTCCTTATTTTAAAGTACCAAGGTGCACTGATCAAGAATAGCTCCTCTTGATCTCTAGGATTGTCACTGAGTCCTAGTCCTCTCAGATTTCAGATTGAGACACTCCTCAGCTTACTTTCTCACCACTCACAACCTTGAACATATCTTGGTTTAAGGGCTTGAGTTTTCCAACTATGGTTGAGATAACCCTTTACAATTATGAACAGTAGCTAGATTGGGTTATCTCAATAGGCTTCTAAGATATTATAGTGTAAGCTTAAATACAAGATTAAATTCTAAGCAAAGTGAGCACTTGGGAAACTAGAGTGATTTCGAGTGCTTGAGTGTATGAACTTTTCAAATTATCGGTTGAGCTTGTTAGTTTCCCGTACTTAGCTTCTTCTTCAACTCTTATATTTATAGACTTATATTTGAAAGACTATCCGTTGGAGAGACAGTTTCAAATTTAAGCTATTTTGGTGTTCCAACATTCTTCAAGATTTTCCTCAGATTTTGGATGGTCAAATCTGTGAAAATGTAGCAGTCCAACGTCCTAAAGATTTACTTCAGATTTTGGGTGGTCAACTCTCAAGCATTAATGGTTGATAGCTCATTAAATGCCTTCTTAGAGTTAATGCAGCCGCCTTTGAAAACTGTGATATCCTAGGTTTTTAGTTGCTTCTGAACTTGGTACTGACAGGACAGTCTTTGTGTTAGGTCCGTACATAGGTGGCAGCTTCTCATTGGTCTGTCTTAATTGTTCCTCAGTTCAGTCCTAACGGTTGCATTGAACTCCTCTGTCTTCTCATCAGGTGACTTGGAACATTCTCTTTGCTGCATTTATCACTTCATTTATATGTTGGCAGCTTCCTTCATAAATGCTGAAGGCATTTATTGCATCAGGTCACTTGTCTTCAGGGGAGTGCTTTCAGGTCACTTGGACTTAGTCTTCTGGGGTGAATTCTTCAGACAGTGGGTGTATTTCCTAATTCTTCATCAGGCTAGTCTAAGATACATCAGGCTAGTTTGGGCTCATCAGACTAGTTATAGCAAAACTAGCATGTTTGTATATAAACAAAATTCTAAGTTTTTTTTTAACATAGTCTCTTACCACTTTGGGCTATTTTCTAAGTCTTTAGTGATTCAATAGAACATCAGGGGAGCCTTTGGGATTTTATCAAAACATTTTACAAGTCATTTCCCAACAACCACATCTTTTCTTCACTTTGGGATTCTCATTTTACATGAAGGTGTAGTTAAAGTTGAAAATAAATCACTAATCATATGCATTTTTGCATGTTACATTATTTGAAGCACGTGTTGGGATAAACACATGAATAATCAAGAAACAAAGCATTCGTCTACGCAGCGCAATGATCAATTATCCCTCTCTTGTGTGAATCTAGTAGGAAACAATACTAAAAATATAATGCACAATAAAACAAGCAATCACCAAACACAACATAAGCGATTTTAACGTGGAAAACCTCCTCAACGTGAGGAGTAAAAACACGGGATCGAAGTCCACCCAAAAACTTCACTATGAGCAAAAATCCAAGGTTACAATCTGCCCACAACATATATTCAACTACAAGTGTATCAAGACAATGAATACTTGATAACAACAATGAGATTAGAAAGATCTCACCCAACAACACCAACTAGAGACTACTGTTCACAACTCTCGGAACTTCCAAACCCAATCTCTACCGTCCAAAATTAACCCCTATTGTCTTGAACGTGCTGTCCAAATTACAGCTCGATCCAACGGTTGGTTTGTGAGAGACGACCCTTTTACCTCAGCTGCGCAGAAGTGAATCACCCAAAAATAGACCTTCTGTTTGCGGCCTATTCCTGTCAATATAGAGCTCCAAATACAATCTTCACCCTTCAAAATGTAGTTCCACAATTTTCAAACATGCTGACAAAATTTCAGCTCGATCCAACGGTTGAAACTCCGGATATTGCTTCTGCAAGATTTCTGCCCTTTGAATTTCCTAAAAAACGTGAATAGTTTCCTACACACTTTTCTTATCTTCCCTCAATGTCTTTTAGGGCAAGATAACACCAAGTATTGGGCCTACTTGGGCTTTACAATCTTGTTAGCTATTGGGCTCCTCCACATATTTGGAAATTCAATCCAACAAATCTCCCACTTTCTTATTATGTGGAGAGACTAGCCATTACGGCTATCATTCGACACACCTCGAGCTTCTCCCTAGGCAATGCTTTGGATAATATTTGCATGATTGTCATTCGTGTGAATCTTTTCAAGCTCCAGCCACTTATCATTGATGGCATCTGTCATCCAATGATATCTCACATGAATATGCTTCAATCTTGAATGAAATGCAGCATTCTTACTGAGATGGATAACACTTTCACTATCACAAATTATTATGTACCTCTCTTGCTTCAGCCCAAGCTCCTCCATAAGTCTTTTGAACCATAACAACTCTTTACGTGCTTCCGTTGCAGCGATGTACTCTAATTCTGTTGTGGAGAGTGCAACACACTTTTGCAATCTTGATTGCCATGACACAGCGCCACCCACGAATGTCACTAGGTAGGCAGAAATTGACTGTCACGCCCCATTTTTCAAAAAGTAAAATTTTGTGTAAATAAAAAGAAGATTTTTAATTTAGGGCGTGAACTAATTTTTTTTTAATAAAAGTTGAATCTTAAAGGATTATTTAAAAATAAAATACGTTAACAAAGTAAAGGACCGAATTTGTAAACTACTTCTGAATTTTAAAACTAAAAACTAAATTTTTAGACTCGAAATAAAATAAATTTGAAAATCAAATTTAATCTAAGAATTAATTTACTAAGCCTTGGAAAATAAAGTTATAGGACCATTTCTTAAAGATATATTAAACAATATTTTTCGTAAAGAAAAGTATACTTGTAATATTATTTTCTCATGTCGTACATAAGGACTCTTAAGACAGGAATAATTCTCATAAGAACCTAATTCATAAATTAATATTATTAAACGTACCAAATGTCCTCTTGAACACATAAACTTGATATAAATAATTTAAACAATAAATGAAATGAATAAATTGACAAAAATATTCGAAAACTACAAATTTACTAATTTACATAAAGAGTTTCATATGATCCTCGTCCATTCCACCATCCCAACTGCCACCACCTCAAGTTCGTCTTCCTGAAAGTATTAATTTTAAAGGGGTGAGCAAAAAAAAACAACAAGCTCAGTGGGGTTCATACATGTTCAAAATTAAATAAAAGGGACGTAAAATATTTAAGTGCAAGGCATATTTTTACTTTCATATGTGATACCCCTCCGAGATAACTTTTACGGTCTCGAATAGCACACGTGTATTAACGATATTTTCACACAGTCTAATATCGTATTAAACTTTACTTTTCTTGTTGTGATACCCCCTCAGGACCCCTCGCGAGATCCTGAGTAGCACACCCGTATAATCGCAAGTAAAAAATACATGCATTGGTGATACCCCACAAAAATCATAAAATGATAAACGACGTGCACACCGGTTTGGCTAAAAGACATATAACATGCACAAACATATACATCACCAAAAATTTAAGAATGAACATAATACACTAACCCCCACCTTTGATTTGTTGAGAAATTTGTAATTGAAAGTGTACATACAACGAACGGCTCCTAGTCCTCGATTCTTTACTCGACTAATCCGATCATGCCTTCCTTCTTCTTCTTTTTTTAATAAAATGTCGGCCAAGACAACCAAAACATTCAACCCTCCTTTCTTTACACTCTACAAGGAAAATGTTGGCTGCCCAAAATGAATTCCACAGCTGCTAGTTTTCTTTGCATTTATCACCTAAGGCTGTTGGTCAGCTTTTACCTTTTCTTTTTTTTTATTTGCAGCCAATGATCTCCAAGAACCAAAAGAGTGGGTAATTAATTGAGTTAATTACAGTCAGTTAAAAACATATATATTCTATTAATACCAAAACAAAATGCATCGGTTGCTTATGAGATTAAACGCCCAAAACTTACTACCTATAAATTAATAACATTCAAGAGGATATTTTCACCTTAATTGCTATATATGGTCCGTTACTTCCTAGGAATTCCACACATGATCTAACCCAAATTGATACTACTAATGTGGGACTATTCTATTTAACTTATATAACTCCTCAAACCATAAATTTAAAAATTCAAAACTCAATTTCTAATCTAAAACCTCAAAATTAAAATCGGAATTAAAATTCTTACACTAAAATAAATACACTTTAATTTATTTAATCCCGGTATTACATTCTACCCACCTTAAATAAATTCCGTCCTCGAAATTTGCTTACATACTTTCCAAGAAAAAAAATCTAAAGGTAGACCACTATTTTCCAAATCTCACTAAGCCGTTCGTACGTACATGATATTTAGAAGACATCATAAATTTATCATTTTAAAACTCTTCATGAAATCTTTTGTAAATATTTTCAGAAATCTGCACTTGCAATTGTACTGTACTTTAACTCTAAAATTTAGAAATTTGCATGAACTCAAGTGATGCAATAATAAATCAGCAAGTGATATCATGTACTTTTAAACAATAAAATTTCTCATACCTTGAGGGTTGTAGCGGGAGGCGGTGATGGACGTGACCTTTTCAAATAAAATTTTTTTAAACCCACATATTTATGCAAATAATTTTTCCTTAGCACACAAGTAAAATAATTAAATAAATTTAGCGAGTCTACAAGAACGCATACCCGCTCTGATACCACACTGTCACGCCCCATTTTCCAAAAGTTCAATTTTTAAATTAGAGGGTTTGAAAGGAAATAATTTAAGGCGTGAACTAATTTTCTTTAATAAAATTTTAATTTTAAAGGGAAAATTCATTAAGAAAATTAAAGGACCAAATCTACAAACTACATAAAAGGCATTTCTTTTAATAATATAATAGCTGAATTTTTAAACTAGAAGTCCAATTTTCAAGACTCGTAAAAAATAATAAATTTGAGAATAAAATCTTAGTTAAAATTAATATGCTAAGATTTGGAAAGTAAAGTTATTCAACCATTTTATAAAAAAATATTTTAAACATTATTTTTTTTTAAATATTCTTTCACATGCAATATGTACAAACACTTAAGACATAATATTTCTCATAAAACCTAATTCATAATAATTGTTGTTAAATGTACCGAATGTCCAGTTGAATACACAAAAGTTAATATAAATCATTTAAACAATAGATGACATGAACAAATTGACAAAAACATTTGAAAACTATAAATTACTAATTGACATTAAGAGCTTCATATGACCCTCGTCCATTCCACCATCCCAACTGCCACACCTCAAGTTCGATCTCCTGAAAATATTAATTTTAAAGGGGTGAGCAAAACAACAAGCTTAGTGGGGTTCATACATGTTCAAAATTAAATAAAATGGACGTAAAATATTTAAGTGCAAGACATATCTTTACTTTCATATGTGATACCCCTCCGAGACAACTTTTACGGTCTCGAATAGCACACGCGTATTAACGATATTTTCACACAGATTAATATCGTTCTGAACTTTACTTTTCTTGTTGTGATACCCCCTCAGGACCCCTCGTGAGACCCTGAGTAGCACACCCGTATAATTGCAAGTAAACGTACATGCATTGATGATACCCCACAAATATCATAAAATGATAAACGACGTGCACACAAGTTTGGTTAAACGACATGTAACATGCACAAATATATACATCACCAAAGATTTAAGAATGAACATAATATATTAACCCCCACCTTTGATTAATTGAAATAATTTGTAAATGACTTTGTGTACGTACGACAAACGACTCTTAATCCTCGATCCACTTAAACCAACAGCTGCTACCTCATTTTCCTCCCTTTTATTTTTCAACTCAGAGTAATGGGAAAGCCTTACCTACACCTTTGCTACTGCCAATTTCTCTTTTCTTTCACCAAAACACACACCACTCTCTGCCAATCAACTCTAAGGTAAGGAGTATAGAAATCTTATGCACCACTATTCTTATTTTCCTGAAAAAATGTCGGTTTTCATCCCTTAAAAGCTATTGATCATAAGGAAATTAAATCCTTTTAATTCCACCAAGTTGGTTACAATCCTCTTTCCCTTATCAAGACCCAAAACGGCTGCTAAATAATTCCTCCAAGTTGACCACATAAAATCTATTAAGAAAATGATTTTACTCCATAGGATTTCATGCAAGTAACTCCTCTCACACCATTAATATATATTTGAAAAGCTTTTATTGTTTTTTTTTAAATTAATTTCTAATCCCAAAATCAAGCCAAAATATAAGACCACTTAAACAAATTTTTTTCGTGTATAACATCCTTAATCCTAAGAGATAATCCAATGCCTTAAGATAATTAATCCAAAATAAATTTTAATTCAATTCTAAATCTTAAAGCCCAAATTTTTTATTCTAAAACTTAATTCCTAAATAAAAGAACCACAAAATTAAAGCTGAGATTAAAACACTTAGACTAAAATAATATACTTGAATTTAATTAATCCAAGGTATTACATTAAGTGAACTTGATGGATTAATTCTCTAATTTCATGATTTGTTTGAATGCTTGGTGTAATCTCTTAACTGAATTTTGTGCATGCCAAGTGTTTGTATTAATGCTTCTATGTAAATGAGAATTGCTTAGAAGATAAGACATCTCAAATGGAATATTGGGTGTTGTAGAAAGATCTAGATACTTGATAGAGCCCTTTAGCTTGTGTTGTTAGAGAGATCTAGACACTTGTTAGAATCCTTGGCTTGGTTAAGACATCAAGTTACCCTTTGCATGCTAGGATGGATAGGATACTAGGTGAACCCACTACTACAAAAATGTTAATAGACATCGGGTAATCGCTGTTGTCTATTAGTATAAAAGTCCTTTGTCTACTAAGGTGTTGTTAAAGACACCCCCTCTTTAACAACGGATAATATCCGTTGTCTATTTTCCAAACAACAACGGGTAGATATTTAATAGACAACGCTTGATGTCCGTTGTCTATAAGAACAGTGACAACAGAGCATATCTCAATAGACAATGGTGAATATTGTCTATTATAATAGTGACAACGGAGCATATCTCAATAGACAACAGATATTTTCCGTTGTGTATCAACAATTTGACAATAGCTTTTGTCTTAGTAGACAACAATTAATGTCTGTAGTCTATTAGAGTGTGAAAAATGAAGCATCTGATTAGACAACAGTTATTCTCCGTTGTGTATTAGCATTTTGACAATGATTTTTGTATCTTAATAGACAATTGTTATTATACGTTGTACATAAGAAATTTGACAACAACATTTCATTATCTACAATAATTTATAATCATTGTCTATTATATTTTTCACAACAATACAATATATATATATGTTGTGTATAACTTTTTAAATAACACAATTGTGCAACAATAATAATAAAAAGTCACAATATAAACTAGCTAGATAATTTTACCAAGGAACAAAATTCAGAACATAATATATCCAAAATACTAAATTTACATATCAAAATATAATATGTTCCACAGTAGTTCACATTAAGTAAAAATAATCAAATAAATTTAAATAAAGGCTCAAAGACTTAGTACTCCACTACATGCAACCCTGAATACATTCAGCCCATTCCAACCGCACCTGATCAATTTGAGCTATAGTGTAAGTCCTCTCTTTAACTTGTGAAATAACATAGATTTTAAATACACTAAATTAAATAAAATTCTAAAAATAGATAAATTCTGTAAATAAATTTTAATATACCAGAGATTGCATTGAATCCATATCGACAGTCCCATCAAATAAAAGAATACTCCTCATAAACCGTAATACGAAAAACCCACACTGCTTTCCATCTGGTTGTCTAGGATCCTGTTTAAGAACAAATACAATTAATTATGAATATATTTAATTAGAACACTTAGCAATCTACATCTTTTACATACCTTGATTGTTTTCCACATCAAACCTTTTTTTTTTTGGTTTTCTTGCCATCGTCTGTGCATTGAACATCTTCAAGGCCCTTCATAGTAGAATAGCTAGATTTAGTAGATATTATCACAATAGTTAAGAAATTATAATAAGAGAAACGACATACATGTCAACAACTTTTTTCCATGCACCATCATTGATGCCATCATAAAGAGGATCAAATAAACAAATTTCATCTTTGTGGGGATCGATGATTGTCAGAATCCAATGTGCTCTGCATAGTGCATAGAGACTCATATAATAAGTTAATGCAACTAATTTACTCAAAGTTTAATTGTTAAAATGATTTCTCACTTACCCTACGTTACATGGCACAACACATAGTTGATTAGCAGGTGTCCCCACCATTCTCTTCATGAGAAATCGTGCCCTTTTTGCGATTTGATCTTGAACAAATGCTTGGTCATTATCTGGTGAAGGCATATGTCCGACACCATATGGATCCACAAATCTGAACCTATCAATATTCTTCTCCTTCAACTTATTGTACAAGTATCTACCATGACCCAAAGTACATGTTATTAAAATCTATTATCGACAAAAGACTCAAAGAATTAAAAGCTGAAATTGAAGAATGAAATATTTACCTCATAAAAATTATAACGCATGAGTATGTAATGGGTTGCAATCGACTAAAGCAGTCTATGTCTTCAAAGTGAATAGGTATTTCAACTCAATTAAGGAGATTGTTGTATGACATATTATAAAAAAAATGATTTTATAATCCATTATAAAAATAAATCATTCTGATTCTCTTGGTCCACCCATTTCTTCATTTAAATTTCATAATATTTCTTTTGACAATCGAATGAGATATTTAAAAAAAAAAACTTCAAAAATCATCATAAATGACTTTTGAACCAATAGATTTGAAATGTAAGAATGTTGAGGTAGACAAAGCTGCAGTAGTATTTATTATCAATTTTCTTTTATAAAATATCACTTCAATTAATTTGACCTTAACAAATCCGTCTCACAAAATGATGGTAAAGAAGGTGGTATTTGGTACCTATATATATTCATGTAAAAAGTGCCCACAACATCTCTACATTACATATAATACGCAATTATATCAGAAAATCCATCATGATTGCCATTCAACAGGAAAATGTGCATTTGATACATGAAAACTTCCCAAGATTCTCCAGCCCAGCAAAAAAATACAACACTAAAATTGGTTTCAAAGTACTTAAATTCCAGAAACATAGAAGAACATCTAAAATTGCATCAATACTGGTACGGGGGACTCTGGTAATTGCATCTTAAATTCCATCTTAAAAGAACATCTCAAATTGCATCTTAAATTCCAGAAACATAAAAGTCATATTTCAGAAACGTAATTATGCAGGGAGTTTAGGACTTACGGTGTGAGAGCAAATTGAAGAGGAGTGAGCGGAACAATATTTTGACGGGAGGCTGTGCGGAAGACAGGCACGAGGATGTGCGGCGGACTCTGGTACGGCGGGAATCGTGCGGTGGAACTGGTGCGTCGCACACTGCTACGGCGAAACTGGTACGGCAGGACTCGTGTGGCGGCGTGCGGCGGACGCTGCTACGGCAGGGGGTGCGTCGCGTGTGGCGAGGCTGTCTGATGTAGCGCACAGGTGTGGGAGGAGGCGGCGGTTGAGGTGGAGGAGGCAGCGATGCCTAGCCGCTTTGGGTGTTCACATTTCGACAGCGTGGCGTGGCCGTGGACGGCAGGGGGTGCGTCGCGTGTGGCAGCGCGGAGGCGAGGCTCGCTGATGTAGCGCACAGGCGTGGGAGGAGGCGGCGGTTGCCTGGCCGCTGAAAACCCGTGGAGAGAGAACAAGAGTATAATAGATGGTACAATGTGGATAAGTGGGTTTCTGAAATTTTAGGTTTAGATATAGGTCTGATGGGCCATTAATAAAATTTTGGCCCAACTTTCTAATTTTTTTCAGTAGTCTAAAGTTTTGTCGAAATTATCCTATTAGCTCAGTGGTGAGACATAAATTTGTAGTGTTTGAAGGTCATGGGTTCGATTCTTTTTGAAGTTTTTTTTTTTAAATTATATTATCTGTAATTAAAACAAGTATCTTCAATTAAAAATAAGTAATACCTTTTAGTAAAAGAATTAATATTATTTAATAAAATAATTAATTTTTTTCAAAACTAATAATGCCTTTTATTAAAGATAAATAATATTTTTTAATGAAGCAACTAATACTCTCATAACAATTTTTTTTTTTGGAGAAACTTGATTCACACAATATCTGAACTAGATTTTATTAATTTTTCATAAATTTATAGTTTAAAAAATAATAGATATTTTAATTTATCAATATTTTGCGTTTCTTTTAATTGTAAAATAATAAATTTAAAAATCTATTTTTTATGAGATTATCCTTTATTAAAACAAGAATCCTCAATTAAAAACATGAAATACCTTTAGTGGAACAATTAATATTATATAGTAAATAATTAATTCTTTTCAAATTAATATTATTTAGTTGAACAATTAATATTATTTAGTAAAAATAAAATAACTAATACTCATATAACAATTTTTGTGTAGAAACTTTATTCACAAATTACTTGAACTAGATTTTATTAGTTTTTCATAAATTTTAAGTTTAAAATATATATTATCAATAGTTTAATTAATAAAAAGGTAATTTTTTATTTTTTCATAGTCATCAATATATATATATATATTAAGGTTAACTTTAGGTTTTAATGTATAGCAAGGAGGAAAATTATATACCTAAATAAGGGTATATATTTATAAGAATAAAAAGATAAATAATAAATAGACAACGAAAAAAGACAACAATTACTTGTACTTGTTGTCTTTAGATGAATAAAATATTTAATTTTTAATTAAAAATATAAATATTCATTTTTTCATTAGACAACACAATATGACAACGTCAATTAACATCTGTTGTCTATTAGCGAATAATCATGCTAATAGACAACATTAAAAGACAACATACGTCAATATCTATTGTCTATTAGCATAAATGCACGCTAATAGACAACGGTTAATAGATAGACAACGGATTTTACATTATAGACAACAGATTTCAAAATAACCGTTGTCTAATTTATGTTGTTGTTTTGCATTTTTGTAGTAGTGACCATAGTAGGATAACTCCAATGCACACACATCTCACACTTCCTCATCTTTCTATAAGGTGATAGTTAGATTTTTCTAATCTTTGTTGAAAGGTATATAGAATTCAAGACCATTTCTTATTTTTCTAGCTATTAACCTTTGTAAACATTCAATACATCACATCGTTTCCCTGTGTTCGATATTTTTATTACTTGGTTAACTTGCCACGACAACAACATCCACGACAACAACATCCACGTACACTTGTGTGAGAGCACACAATTTTGGCAAACATGCAGGCAGACTTGTACTTGATATGACTTTTCCCATACTAAGTATAGAAATACTCTGATCTACCGCCTGCAGTGCCTGAGAACATTAAATGCGGGGCAGACTCCTTACATACGTGTCGCCTCCTCACTGGCTGCTTTTTCAAACGGCTAGTTCTTGATGTGACTTCATGCTTCCTCGTACATTTAAAACTCTGAGTCTCTCGTTTTTTACTCAGGATAAATATATGTCTCATTCGGAGCAGCTGATATTCCTTTTATCCTTAGAAGTTAGCATAAATGCTACCTCTCCATTGCACGTGTAACTTTTCTTTCAGGACTTATGAATATCAGTTGGAATGATACTCAGCCCGTTTACTCAGATTACACTTGCCCTCACTGAGTGAGGGCAAGTGTTCGATATTTTTATTACTTGGTTAACTTGCCACGACAACAACATCCACGTACACTTGTGTGAGAGCACACGATTTTGGCAAACATGCAGACAGACTTGTACTTGATATGACCTTTCCCATACTAAGTATAGAAATACTCTGATCTGCCGCCTGCAGTGCCTGAGAACATTAAATGCGGGGCAGACTCCGTACATACGTGTCGCCTCCTCACTGGCTGCTTTTTCAAACGGCTAGTTCTTGATGTGGCTTCATGCTTCCTCGTACATTTAAAACTCTGAGTCTCTCATTTTTTACTCAGAATAAATATTTGTCTCATTCTGAGCTGCTGATATTCCTTTTATCCTTAGAAGTTAGCATAAATGCTACCTCTCCATTGCACGTGTAACCTTTTCTTTCTGGACTTATGAATATCAGTTGGAATGATACTCGGTCTGTTTACTCAGGTTACACTTGCCCTCACTGAGTGAGTCCTGACCTGAGCATGCTTAGTGTACTCGGTAGGAACATCATCAGTGGAAAACATCAGGATGATTTCTCACAGCTTCAGGACGATCTTCAAGTTCTTCAGGATCAGCTTCAGGTCAGTTGTCTTTAGGATGAACTTAGACTTTCAGGATTAGATGCCTTTTCGACTTAATTCGGATCTTTGGGACGCTTCCATCAATCTTCGGTCTTCAGTACGTTCCCCCTGAACTGAATACCTGTAAATAGAAAATCTATTCTAACCTGACTATCCTGAATTTTATCATCCTGACCAACTATACTTAGGCATATCGTCAAGGGCTTTGGGATCGAATCAAAATACTCAGATTGTATCCCAACAAAACCGACTATAATTTTTTTTATTTCAACATACAACATAACACTATGTCAAACCCAACAACTTGTTTACATTTACAAAGTAGTTTCAAACCACACAAGCAAACTACGCCACCTCCAAAACCATACATCAGAATTCATAATTTACAAAATGATACAACACAAGTTTAAAACAAACACAATATACTTCAATGGAAGCAAAACAAGTCACGATCCTGCCCATAGGTCTTCATCTATGTACACTGCAACTCAAAAAGCCTGCAAGAGCGTCACAACTACTCCAGTTTGATCACCACATCACATAACATCAGGATTACCTACAATGCATAAACTACGTGAGATTTATAAATCTCAGTAAGGAGAAATTACGCACGATGTGAAGTTTCTCCAAAAAATCCTTCCCATGCACAATGCACTCTCATTTGAAAACATCAATTTATTTCTGAAACACTAATTAAAGTCCCCTGACACATTGTTATGCACCTGCACGAGCACACAGCTCCAATAAATGTATATATAATCAAGTGGCCTCTATAAGTATGACCCGACAAGAGGTCCACCCTCTTGTGGCCCAACAAGGGTCCCCCCATCGCGCCCCTTATGCCTATCAGGAAGTATCCCTCCCTGTCAAATCACACGGCGAAGATCATCCCCCAACGGCCTAGCGAGGTCCATCACCAAACTTGACCCCCAATCCGTTCAAAGGTCCCCTCTATAACATAACCACACCATAGATATAGACGTTGGTCCACGCTAGGTAGCCTACGCTAGGTTTCCCTAGGTCCATCCTTCTCAAGTCGCCCCTTCCGCCCTCGATGCATAATCAGTGGCCAATCACACAAAATTAGAAAACTTTCATATGTTAATGCATGATATGAATGATGCTCGTGCAATCAATGACACGTAACAAAATTCACGGATTATTGAACTCACAGGTTCAATCCACATCAACTACGGAGCTCACAGACTTCTTTTACAACACATATAGAGCTCATAGGCTCATTCCACATCAAATACAAAGCTTATAGGCTCATTCCATATAACACAGAATGTAAATCACATATTACAATTTACTTAAATTCACATATTATCACTCAAACATAAATAATTCATAAAATAATATATTTATGCATTGTAGTTACAAATGAATTTCTACTCACCTTAAATCCACAAATACAATGATTATTTCAACTCTTAACTGCGCTTATCATCTTCCACTATGAAATTTAATAAAATAAGACATGAATATTATGTCAAACTATTAAGTAATTAATCATATTAACAAATCTAATTTACCAAACACATACTTATATGGGCTTTTCTACGGTCAGGAAGGGGTTTCGCCCTTCCTGACATCAGTAAACCAATAAAATTTTGACAAATAATATTACATTGCCCTAGGCGACATAGTTTCGCCCTAAGCCAAAAAAATAACTTTTAAAAATTAGAAAACAAAAATTACTGAAATAAAAGTTATTTTTTTCTAATTTTTAAAAGTTATTTTAATTAAAATATTATTATATCTTAATATATTTTAATCAAATTAAAATTTATGTTTTCAAAATTAATTTTTACACCCATTACGACCGGGTCCAGCCCGGCCTGAGACTGAGTGGCCAAACGGGTCTAGCGGGCCGGGCTAAATAGACCCGGTTCTTTTCGGGCCTGTATTTTTTGGGCCCATATTTAAAAAACCCGGGTTTCAGGGCAGGATGTGCCCAAAAAATACAGGCCCGAAAAGAACCGGGCCTATTTAGCCCGGCCCGTTAGGCCTGTCGGGCCACTTGGGCTCGGGCCGGGCCCGGTCGCAATGGGTGTAAGAATTAATTTTGAAAACATAAATTTTAATTTGATTAAAATATATTAAGATATAATAATATTTTAATTAAAAGGATAATTTGGTAATTTTAATTTTATTTAATAATATTAATTAATTTTTTTAACAGTGCGATCGCCTTATGTATAGTGCAATCGCCCTAGTGCAAAGTGCAATCACTTCAAAATAATATTGTACATTAGATTATGAATCTAACGGTATTTAGGGGGTTTACTGACGTTAGGAAGGGCGAAGCCTTCCTGACCATAGAAAGACCCTACTTATATATATAACAAATCTAATTATAAAATAAACATAACATAATACAACTAAATTTCTTTCCAGCTTTAACACAATCTGTGCTAATCAATTAAAACAAATTTAACTCACATATGTTATAGTCTAAAACCAAAAATCAATTAAATAATCAAAATTACCACAAACCTGAGTTAGACGTCGTCAACACTTTTTTTTCTTTTCTTTCTTCTTCCCCACAACTGTCTCCCACGACTTTCTATCCCTCTTATCTCTCAACTTAGTATGTGAAATGGGTTTTGGGTATATATGAGAGTTGGCGTGGAGTTGTGTTACCACCGCCTTAATCAAGCCGCCTTTCTATTATTCTTTTTTTTTAATTGCAGGCCACCATTAACCTTATTATTATTATTATTAATAACTTACTACTTTCACCTTTACCTTCATATATATATACACAAGTGGGGCACACCGGTCAGCCCGGACCAAAAAATTATTTGGTGTTATATTTGATATTGTTATCAAAATATAGAAAAATTAAATGTTAAATACATACACAAATATACATGTCAAAAGGTGGTCACACAGAATATACATGTCAAAAGGTGGTCATAGTTGTATGCATATATCTACATTGCCCTCTTTAGGTAGTAACCTAGAGAAGATCAAAAAGACTATGCTTGATGAGATGCTCAATTCTAATTGAGCTTTCAAAAGAGGCAAAAAGTATGTACATTATGTGTGGTGTCATTTTACTTGGCTTGTTTCTAGACTTTTTTACTACTTAAGCTCTCCTGATCTTCTTGAATTGTGGAAGTAGTGTGATGGCTTTCAGATATTGACATATCTGACATTTGTCATTTTTGTGCATCTGGAGGAGGGCTCTTTTCTATGGAAGTTCCTGATGTGGAGGGTTGGCTGGGACATGGGAGACATGCGATTATAGTGCGATGTGTACATCTTGTGCCTCTTAATTCCATACTTGAGGTACGGATATGGAAGAGATATAAAGTGTCTTGGAGTTTTTCATTGAGTTCTTCAAGGTTGAACGCTTTCTCATGTAATATATCAGGATAATGATGTTATAAAATATGTCTTAACTGGTTTATAGTAAAGAAAATTAGTTTTCGATTAGAACTACCTCTGTTTCTGCTTGGAAAATGCTTTCAGGTAGGCTTAAGATTTGGCTAATTTTCTGAATTTGTGAGTCAAGCAGTTTGTCTATGGGTTGATTTGCTTTTTTGTACAGCTTTCGGGGAACAATGCTTTCCACGTATGTGGTGTTAGCTTATAACCTACAAAATGTAAGGAAAAATGAGACTTTTAAAGATAAGAGAAGTGTTTTGCAATATTATTACTTTAAAGAGGAGCTTTATTTAGAAGAACATATGCTTTAAATTTCAACCAATGTTTATCCAGAAGTATTTCTCATATGAAATTACATTTAACAAAACACAATGTCACATTACCATGCTTCTAATCATTCAGCTTGAGGTATGGGAGGATGAAACAAAATAGTGCTGAATGGTAATGTTCCAACAGATATTCCTGTAGTAAAATTTGCATTTTTTTTAGTAAGAATAGGAAATGTGTTCCATATTGATTAATCAGTATTAGAATAAGTTTTTCATGAGTTTAATGGAAGTATCTTGCAAAATCCTTGATGAAAAATCACATAAATGTGTAGCTTCAAAACATGTTACAGTATAAAATAATTTTAGTAACACCAATAGAAAACCTAAGAAACTGTAATCAGGTTTATGTTAACAGACCTAGATGAAGGATCCACATAAAATTCTCCCAAGAAACAACAGAAAAAAAAATTGATGCTAGAACAATCAATAAAAAAAATAGTTCGACCAGCATTATAAAAGAATGAGGAATGTTAGTTTGAGAGAGATGCTCTCTAAATGGATGGAACCTCAGCCTCAATAGAACATTAAAGGTAAATAGAAAGAACTGCCATATAAAAAACTAAATGCAAAAGTCAAAATTAGTGTATGTTATTGAGCTTTAGTATTTGTTCATAATTTTCTAGTAAATTTTCAATACCCATTTTCACCAAACATAAGCATATCACAAATCCAGCAATAATAAATCTAATTTAATTTCGTCAAAATGTTAAAAAATTTTATAGTAGCTTCCATTATCACGAAAAGTACCAAACAAATGCACAATTTCTTGCAGTTTACAAACACCCAAAAAAAATTTATCATCAAAATTATATAAGAAGAAAAGGTTCAAGCAATCACCATTCATAGACTGACTTACACAGAAAACTAAAATTACTAACTCATGCACAAAAATATCCAAAAATATTTTATAAAATTACGTCGGCCAAATCCTCATGAAATTAACAATATTTTGAAATCTTGGGAACAAATCAAACCAATAGTGACATCAATGCTTTCTATATTAAGGCATCAACCAAGTCATAAACGTCAGCCGGCGTACAATTAAACAAAACTATAAAAATAAGGTTTGTTAATGAATAATGCGATAAATTGTGAATGTGTTGTAATAAGTACTAATAAGTATAACTATGGTCGAAATTATGTTTTAGTAGCTCATTTTGTTCTTACCATTATAAGCATTCACCGATAATCGCATTCCCAGTATTATATGCATCTTGTGAATATTCTTAATCAAATAAGATCCTTCAACTTCCAGAAAGTCTTCCCATAAAGTCAAGATTGTAGGTCTGCACTTGCATGTATAAGAACAATTATTTCCATGAATAATTGAATAAAATTGAAAAATATAGTATTATTAAGATAAAGGACTTACTCTTCGTTCACAACGACAAACTCTTGTATGGTTTTGTTAATCCTTTGGATGAAACGTGTGGGGAAGACATGTATAACACCACATAGAATATCTGGAAGTAAGCATTATTAATAAGTTCATACTCACAGTGTTGATAAAGAAAAAGTGAAAGTTATGAGATGCTTATTTATAATATTAGTTTGCAAAATAACTTAGCTGATATGTTTATCGCTAGCGTCCATAAATCGATGGCAGTCACTAAAAGGAGTTAACTGATAAATGTTATCCAGGGACAATGCCTCATCGATGCTAGTGGGTTTGATATAAGTGTTCCTGCTCAAGATGATCTGATATTTAAAGTTTTCAATGGATGATGCGGCTGTAGCTAGTTCCATAATTTTTGCATTGCCAGCAAAATATGTTTTGTACAGCTGAAGGACTTCATCTAGTCGCGTAACGTCCTGGTCATATATAATACACTGCACTCTTCCATTCTGTTTAAAGGTTGTGAGAATTATGGTAACATAAAGTAGCACTAATGTTATATAATATGTCGTAATTACTTACCTCTTTGTCAACCAGGACAAGTCGCTGCTGTCTTCCCCATTTCAAGAGTTGTTTGGGGGTTTTTTCTGCAACCAGTGCCTTGATGAACCAATTTTTATCAGTTGGCTTCAAGTTTGCAATCGTTGTGCACCGACTTTCCATAATGAAGGACCTTGTGAAAGATTTCCTACATCAATGAGGTTGAGAAATATATACAGCCCATATTAGTGCTAACCTCTTGTTATCAAAACCAACAGCACAAAAAATTAAGTGTAAATACTTGTTTGTGTTAAAACATTTGACAGTTGAAAGTTTTCATTGCACTGTTAGTACAAGAACCCAACTACCCAAGAACATGCATTAATGGGAAAATCATAATTATTCACCGTGCATTACGAATCCCTAAGATGTAATAAATTCATATAATTTACTCAAAAGAAGAGGAATCCATATTAGTGCCAACTTCTTGATTATGAGAAGAACATACTCCTATGCATAAATATCTCTTTTTGTCAAAACCAATAGCACAAAAAATCAAGTGTAAATACTTGTTTGTGTTAAAACATTTGACAGTTGAAAGTTGTCGTTGCATTGTTATTACAAGAACCGAACTACCCAAGAACATGCAATCATGGGAAAATCATAATTATTCAAGGTGCGTTACGAATCCCTAAGATGTAATAAATTCATATAATTTACTCAAAAGATGAGAAAACCACAAAGAGAACAATTGTTGAGCAAAAACACACATTCTCTACTTGCCCAAACATTGTGAAGATTTTGAGTACAGTTATCAATTAATACTCGGAGCTCCAGGTTACCCGATATACACATAACACTCGCACACATATGTGGTTGGGGGCAAAATTTCCAGTCAAAATGGATAACAACAGCATGCTGAAAGTGCGGAGTGTTTTAACCTAGGAAATCAACAAAGATCAAGCTGAGACCTTTGAGAAAGATTTATGATTTGCTTGACTTCAATATCATTAACTCTCATACGTGTAATTCATGTGTAGAACTACCTTCTAAGCTCTAAGTACCATTTTCTATTGAAAACATGTCCATAACAAAGCATAACTGAACAATTAATTGGTTTGGTGGAATACTACTTTTCAGTGCATGGAGGAGAGGATGCGTGGGCTCATATATATCATCAGACTTTCAAAACAGGTTTGTTTCCATGCTTCACTTTTATTTGTTCTTTCTATCTTTCCTTTTGTCTTTTCTGAGCAAGATCTGCATCCTTTTTGCATAATAGTGTTGTTGTTTATCTAGCTAAACCCAATTTATCTCTGCAGCGGGTTGATATAGAGAAGCCATAGCAAAAAACTATCATCACCTCAGATGTTAGGCAACAAATCACAACAATAAATCGTAAAGCTTTTGTTACCGGTTCTTTTAAATTTATCAAAGGCAGAATGGAGTTCACATAAACCAATTTCACATGTGTTGCTCATCAGAAAAATGTTTTTCAATGCAGCAATTCAAATGAAGTTTATTATCTTTTAAATGTTCGTTGAAAAAAACAAATGGAGATAGATATGTAGGAATGACTCTCTTGACTTTCATTTAAGAACAAAACCGTCGTTTGAATTTGAATTAGATGAATCCATCCAGAAAGCATAACCAAACGAAGCTTAAGGGAATAATTTAATTGAAAAGAAACATGTACCAGCAGTGTCTTTTATTTTGTTCAAGAATGAAATCTTATTGGAACTGTCCTTACATTCGCCTTAAAAATATTATATAAGTTATTACTGGGGCCATTGATGCTCAAATAGGGGAGAAGTAGCAATTCACATTCAATTACAGGAATGAATCCAAGAGTGAAAAAAATGTTTTATATGCATGATGATCAAGTGCCAAACAAGACTAATATTTAAATAAGGAAAGATGAAATATGTTTTTAGAAACATTGTTAGAGATATATATCTCATTGCATGCCAATTTTGGAGTGTGTGGAACTACATAGGCCAAGTGGAAGATCTATCAAAGAAGTGTAAAAAGTTTTCATTTAGGCATTTCATCAAACATATAATTGACATATGTATTTGTATTCTAATCAATCTATTTGTACACAATAAAAGAATAATATCATTATATATCTCAAATTGAAATTGAAAAGCATGCAAACTAAATACCTTTTAGAACCAGAAATGGTGAATCCACCGACAGCAATTACAGGCCTGAATCCTGCAGGTTGGATAATAATATCTAGCGTCAGAGATATATACATATATATATTGGGTTTCCTCTCTTCTCTACCTCTCTTTTTTCTTTATGCATGGAGAACTAATTACAACAAGTTTGAAGTAGTTGTAATGCAATATATGATAGTAAACCCCAATTAGATCGGAAGCCTTGGCGCACCAGATAAGAAAATCCCTTTTAAACAAGAATCAAACCTCCCGCATAAACAAGAAAATACCAATTTCATCGGAATGTTAGATCGGGAACCCTAAAATCCTTCGCGCACTAATTAATGTATCACCTAGATGTGTCGTCAAATTCTTCACGCAAGCCTCAATACCTCACCTTGTTCGCACAAGTCATCGTCGCTATCACCATCGCCAGTTCTCTGAAGCTGATCAAATTCACAAATATTAGGAAATAGAGGAAAAAAAATGGAGAATAGAAGAAGATAAGTCAATTACGGGGGATGAAGGCAAAAGCGACGCGTGTCAAATTTTTGACACCTGTGCTTCATTCTCATTTCCTAAAGTGCATTTTGGCAAGGTGGTGATATGAGAGTGATTGAGTTACTTATATATTTATATCTTTATTCAATTAAACTAAAAAAGGGGGGCTACAGTAAATTAAAGTGAAAGGAGGAAACATATTAAGTAGTGGTACACATGGTCGATTGGTCATCGGCTACCGAGAGGAAACTGGCCAATTTAGGCTGATTCCCTCTTTTATATAGTAATAGATATTATATATATATATAATTTATTTAATTATTCTATTTAATTACTATTGTTGGGACAATCTGAGTATTATGATTAGATCCCAAAACCCCTGATGAATTTGCCTAAGTACAATTGTTCAGGTCTGTCTAGTTCAGGATAGTCAGGATAGGAATTCAGTTCAGGGGGAACGTGCTGAAGACTGAAGAATATTGGAGTCGACCCAATTTACTGAAGTCTGATGTGTAATCCATCCTGAAGAAGTCAGAGTCAGTCTTGCTGAAGATTGCCTGAACTGAAGCTGAAAAACGAAGCCTGATGATCCGTCCTGAAGACAATCCTGAAGTACCATTGGCTGATGTTTCTACTGAGTACACTAAGCATACTCAGGACAGAACTCTGTCAGTGAAGAGTAAGTGTTACCTATCAGGCTGTGCTGAATGCACATAAGACCTGACTTAGGCCCTGGTTCAGTTTACCTGAATCATGTAAGTCCAAAGCAAAAAGGTTACACATACTGTGCTGAATAACCTATCAGGCTGTGCTGAATGCACATAAGACCTGACTTAGGCCTTGGTTCAGTTTACCTGAATCATGTAAGTCCACAGCGAAAAGTTTATTTATGCTATGGGACAAGAGACAAAGAGAATGTCAGTAAGACTCCAATAAGACAAACATTCAGGCTGAGTTATTTACAAGAGACTCAGAGTATTGAATGTACGAGGAAGGACAAATGTCTGAAAGTCAACTAGCCTTTAGAACGGAAAGCCAATGATCTTTCGACACGTGTGTACGGAGTCTGCGCAGCATTTAATGCGTCTCAGAGTTGCAGGCGGCGGGATAAACTTGCCAGATTAAGCATGGCGATTAGGTCAAATAGTACTTCTAGCCTGCAACCACCCTAAAATAGGAAAGATTTGATTAGATCTCCTCCAACGGATCTATTTTGAATCTTGCCTATAAATATGGAGAGCCTTGCACCCATTCAAGGCTAACGGGAAATTTCCAAGCGAGAAAGCTCTCAAGAATCCAAGCTCTCAAAGCATACTATAAGCAACACTCTGCAATTAAATTTCCCTAGTGTTGTAGTAGGATTCACTCTGTATTTACTTAGATCGATGGCTCTAATATTTAGCATTGTTTTGTATTGCTAGAGCTATCTCAGTTGGAAACCAAGAACACCAAACCACTCAGGGTGTGAGATTGGTTGGTTAGAAGGACTGGGACTTGTAAAACGCCCAGGGGTCAGTTCCTAAGAGAGGAAGTTGGCTATTCGTGTCCCTTGGCACGTAAAACCCAAGTACCTATCCTCAGGGTTTTGAGGATAGCTTCCTGTTAAATCAGGTCGTGGACGTAGGAGTTGGTTATCTCCGAACCACGTTAAAAAGACCCTTGTGTGCTGATTTACATACTTGTTCAGGATCATAACTGTCATCATACTAAACTGAACATTCTGCATTATTTTTATATTCAGGACTGAATCAATCATCATGAATCTTAATACTGTGCACTCAGCCTTAACCACCAGTTTACTAAGCAAACTCAGAGAAAATGGTTTCAGAAACTAAAACGAGTAGAATCTACGGGGGCTCACTTTCCGCACGTACTCTAGCTCACTGAGATAGTAGTCCAACTGACTTGCTTCCGAGCAGTCAGTAGGTTTGTTATCTCTACTGAGCTTCAGAGCACTTTACTCACACTCAGCTTATCTGACTCGTTACTGAACTGTCCCTGCTGCCCCTGTGGACCTTCAGCATACTGAGTAATTCAGGAAATCCTGACTGAAAGTGTTAGAGCATTTTTCTGAGTCTTTCAGAAAAATCTGACATTAGTGTATTACCCCCCCATACACTGATTATACTCGTTTCGGGACCAACAAGTGGTATAATCCTTAAATGGTCTACAATTAATTTACACTATTAATACCCAAATAATTTACACTACACATTTATCCCACTAAAATCTCAAATAAATTAAATTAAATTAGGATTTTCTCATTAATAAACACATAAAGGCATGTAACATTTTAATAAATAATTCAACATTTAAAAGTAAAATAATTAACACAACATCACAAATAGCCTATGAGTAATATAAAATATATTCAAATAGTAAATATCATGATAATAAATTAAAGTGCACATAATGCATAAAATATATATCCAAGCAATTATAAATTAATACATAAATAATTTAAATGCACACAAAGCATGAAACATATTCAAGCAATTAACATATAAATAAATAAAATGCATGCAACACATGAAGTATATTGGTCAATGAGTAGTGAGAATCTCGGGTATCATGCACATATTACTCTCTTTGACTTGGTAAATAACATTAGTCAATTTAGATATGAAAAACTTTAATTATTTAAAAATCGAATCAATGTTATATTTTATTTATTTGAAATTACAATAACAAATATATTTTATAAAGAAATTTTTTAAAATTATTACTATTAAGTTAACATGAGATTACACATTAAAGGAGTTAAATTCAGCTTAATAAAAAGAAATGTTTTTATTAAGACATATTTTTGGTTATGCTAAGCTTAAATATCAGGCCGGAGTAACTAAACTCAACCTAATTAGAATACATTTTTCTAATCATGTTTTTTTTGTTAAAAGACAAAACTTAGTTGTTAATAAAAAAAATTATCTATTAAAACCTTTTACTTTATCTTGAAAAAAAAATTTATAGTTTTTTTTAATACAAACGTAATTTATTTATTTACTCCTATAATACATATATGGAAGAAGTTTTATGAAGCAGTTTTCTGTGTGGTTTATATAGTCTTCACATGAAAAAATAGTTGAACATGGATAGCGATTTACCCAACATAACTATATCAATACTATTTTCCTGTAATTTAAATAGGGTAAAGATGTATATCCATTAGGGATGGCAATGGCAATGGGGCGGGTTTAAACACGGATCCACCACAAATTCACCCCGCACGGGCCGGGTAAAAATTCGGTCAAACGGGTCCCGGGGCGGGTTTGGACCCGTTTGACCAAAAACCCGCCGGGTTTGGGACGAGTCTAGGTATTAGGCGAACCCGCCCCGGACCCGCCCCATATATTACAATATTTTATATATTATATATATTAATTAAATTAATATATTTATATTATGTATTAATTAAATTAACATATTATATTATATATATGTATATATATATATATATTATACTATATGTATCTGTCGTATAATATATTAATATTATATATATGTATGTGTAAGGATAATTGATAAAGAAATAAGTATCTGTAGTACACTATCTAATATCAAATATGATGGATTTTTTTTTTTTTGTAAATATATCGTTTGGATATTTATTTTTATAGGATTAGTCTTGTATGCACCAATTACACGGTGCAATTCAAGTTCATTTTTAAAAAAGTTAAACAGTTTATAACTTAAAAGTTAAACAATTTATTACTGAAAAGTTAAACTATGAAAGATATACTTTTCAGAAATAAATTTTTTAACTTTTCAGTTATAAACTGTTTAACTTTTTAAAAATGAACTAGAGTTGCACCGTGTAACTGGTGGACAGGAGACTTACTCATTTTTATATACATGTTCCTTTATTAAATTTCATTCTAATATTCTTTTTTATATATATATATATATATATATATTATATATATATATATACTAGTACGTAAACCCGCGTATTACACAATATTATTAAAAATATATTTTTAATATAGATTATATGATGTGAATCAATAAATTTTAATTTCTTGTATATTTATATATAGATTTATTCGATAATACATCTATACTTATATAATTCATTAATTTAAGACTACCTTACACAATATTTAAAATATGAATGTGCTAACATCCACCTAATTATGTAAGATTTGAATTATAAAAAGTTCTTATTGTATAAATATGTTAAAAGAAAATCAAGAACATATCAAAATATATGAATAAAAAAAATTAAGAACATAATATTTTATAATATAAATTTTTATTATTATATAAGTATGTTAAAGGAAAATCAAGAATATATCAAAAAATATATTATTAAAATAATCAAAAACATAATATTTCATAAGATTTATTGAATTTATATATATGTGTATTAATGAATTATAATATATATGTGTGTATGTGATTTCTTGAATCTAACATATACATATATCAATAATTTACGAGAACGACTCCTGTGCACCCGGGTGCATACTATGCACCAGGGTGTTTCACTATTGCCACACCATTTACCACAAACCACAGCAATAATCGGAAACCATCTCTCATCGCTCAATCACTGCCTCTGCAGCAACCGCCTTGCACGGAAATCGATCTCAACCGTCGCCCATCGCGCCATCAAGCCTCACATATATTCACCTGTTAATCGCGCCTCCGGTATCAACTTCTGCTATTCCAGCCAGCGTTGATTCAGGAGTTAATTGATTCCGGCTTATGATGATCTGGGCTCTGTTTTGATTTTGTGGTGTTCCTTATCAGCGGTGTAATTTGTTGAAGTAAGTGTCCCAGGGGCAGAATCTACTCGCCGTTTTCGTCCCTCAGCCATTTCACGGTGGCATAGGCATCGAGCTCCGTTTATCACAATTCTGGGGAATCAACATATGAATTTGACCACGCAGATCCCAACTACCCTGAAATCGCAACAAATTTTCTCCAATCTGAATGGACAATGAATATCCAAGATAAGTTTCAGAGTTTTAAATATATATAAAAATCCAAGAGAAAAATATAATAACTCAATAACAAATTATAATACCCCAAGAGTAAAATATAATACCCCAAGAACAACTAATAAATACCCCAATAACAAATTTCTTTCTTACCCCAATATAATAAAATGTTTACCCCTATAAAAACTAATGTTCCCAAGAATAAAATATAATACCCCAAGAGTAAAATATAATACCCCAAGAATAAAATATAACACCCCAATAACAACTAATAAATACTCTAACAACAAATTTCTTTCTTACTCTATGAGTAAAATATAATACCCAAGAATAAAATATAATACCCCAATAACAACTAATAAATACCCCAACAACAAAATTCTTTCTTACCCTATGAGTAAAATATAATACCCCAAGAATAAAATATAATTCCACAAGAGTAAAATATAATACCCCAATAACAACTAATAAATACCCCCACAACAAATTTCTTTCTTACCCTATTAGTAAAATATAATACCCCAAGAGTAAAATATAATACCTCAAGAATAAAATATAATACCCCAATAACAACTAATAAATACCCCAACAATAAATTCATTTCTTACCGTATGAGTAAAATATAATACCCCAAGAATAAAATATAATACCTCAAGAGTAAAATATAATACCCCAAGAATAAAATGTAATACCCCAATAACAACTAATAAATACCCCACAACAATCTTTCTTACCCTATGAGTAAAATATAATACCCAAAGAGTAAAATATAATATCCCAATAACAACTAATAAATACCCCCACAAAAAATTTCTTTCTTACCCTATGAGTAAAATATAATACCCCAAGAGTAAAGTATAATATCCCATAATAAATCTGACAATTTATACTATGCATTGTGTTAAATATCATCCTTGTAATTTTCTCATCTTTGAAAGCTTCTTATTTCAATAATTTTCAAGTAATTTAACATGCAAATGAAGTGAGATCTGCCTCTTGCTCGTTTATAGGATGCTCTAAAGAGGACGATATTGAACTTGTTAACAGCAAAGGGACTTAAAATTGAGTTAAAGTTGGGTGTCAGGTCTGAAATTAGTTCAAATAACCTTGATGTATATGCCTATAGTGAATGTCATTTGTAGTTGCTAATGTATTCTTTTAACTTGGAAGCCAGTTGTTGTCATGATAGTTGGTGTGATCCTTAAAATATAATAGTCCTGGAAACAATGTTTTGTGAGCTAATAATGGAAGTGGATACCCTAAGAACAACTAATAATACCTCAAGAGCAAATAATAATAACCAAAGACAAAATAATTAATACCCCAATTATAAAAAAAATACATAGTGCCGGGTGTAGTGTGTGTTTCTGAAAATAGCAAATTACAATTAAAATTGAAGTAAAAATCCAAGTGCATAGTATGCACTTGCATGCACACAAGTTTTTGCGATAATTTACACATGTACAACGTGTATACAATATTGCGTTAAATAAAAAAATACTTAAAAAATATGCACACATTACTACTACAAAAAACACATTGCATAGCTTTACTTAGAAAACTCATTAGCAAATAGTGTTGTTATTCGAGCCAAGCGAGCCCGAGTACCTAGTACTCTGCTCGGCTCGTTAAACATTTCGAGCTAGGCTCGGCTCGGCTCATTAACCTTATCGAACTAAAAAGAAGGCTCGGCTCGACTCGTTTATTTTAAAAGTAAGCTCGGCTCGAGCTCGAGCTCGGCTCGTTTAGCCAAACGAGCTAAGCTCGATAGAGCTCGAGCTCGAATTTTTTATTTTCAAATTTTTGTACTCTTACATATTCAACTCTAAATCATCAACAATTGATGCACAATAACATAACCTGAAATTATAACATGAATAACTAATCCATAAAGCAAAAACCATCAATCCATAAAGCAAAAAAAATTAATCCATCGTCTTATAAATCTTATATTACATCTACGATTCAACACAAATCCACAAATAAAGCATAAGTTTGCAACGCATAATTAAGTTTGAATAACATCAACATAGAACATGATGCATCATTGTTTTTTCTTGCACCACTTCACTTTTTGCTCACACTTGATCAGGGAGTTCAATTTCTTCAATATCCAATTCCTACAAAATATCACAACAAAGTCACTATATTAATAATACATATAAGACAATATGAAACTTGGAAATGAATATAAACAATTAAGCAATTGTAAATACATTAGAAGACATGCAACACAGTTTGCTTGCTGACCGTAGAAGAAAACAGCAATTTCGTGTAATGTTTTAATCAAAACAAGCCATTTGAGGCATAAAATGAATCAAAATCAAGATTTAAGTTTTCTTTGAGCAACAGAAAAAAAAAAA
>JAPKLY010000069.1:390838-401126 GCA_026898435.1 Prunella vulgaris | reverse complement strand
AAAATAATAAGTGGTGAAGAGTTGATGGCAAACGTCAACAGCTCAAGCAAATCTGCAAACAACAATCCAACTATAAGAAAAAGACAACAAAATACATTATAAAGCACACAAAATTTAATGACACTTCTGCAGTTAATTCAAGCATTAGAAAAAATCTAGGGTTTTAAATGAATAACCTGGTGTCGGAGGTGCAGGGCGTCGGCGATGGCTGGGAGTCCGCGGTGGCGGGGGTCGGCAGCGGCGGCTGCTGAGCGTCGGCGGAGACTGAGCGTCGGTGGAGGCTGCTGGGCATCGCGGAGGCTGGGCGTCGGCGGCTGCTGGGCGTCACGGAGGCTGGGCGTCGGCGGCTGCTGGGCGTCGCAGAGGCTGGGCGTCGGCGGCTGCTAGGCATCGGCGGCTGCTGGGCGTCGCGGAGGCTGGGCGTCGGCGGCTGCTGGGCGTCGCGGAGGCTGGGCGTCTGCGGCTGCTGGGCGTCGCGGAGGCTGGGCGTCGCGGTGGCTGAGCTTGCGGCGGCGCGGCGGTGGCCTGGGTTAGGAGCCTGGGAGTCGCCGGTCTCGTAGAGGGCGAGAGATGGTGTGTGTGGTTGAGAGTTGAGATGGGTACCGTGTGTGGTGCGTGAGATTTGGATTAGGCCCATTAGGGTTAGAAATTAAGAATTTAGAAAAAATAATATATATTTATGAATTTACAAAAATATCCTTATATTTTCGAGCTTATTCGAGCCTTGACGAGTAGCTCGCGAGCTAGCTCGGCTCGGCTCGTTAATGTAAACGAGCTTTATTGATACTCGAGCTCGGCTCGTTTAGCTATTCGAGCGAGCCGAGTTCGAGCTTTAACGAGCCGAGCCGAGCCGAGCTCACGAGCAGCTCGTTTATTTTAACAGCACTATTAGCAAATGAGCTCTCTAAGTGCTCACTTAGAGAGCTCATTTTATAATGAGCTTTCTAAGTAAATATGAAAATAATTAAAAATAAAATAAAAATGACTTACAAAGCGGTCATTAACCGCTATGTAGAAAAAATATTTTAAAAAAAATAAATAAAAGCTTGCAAAGCGGTTTGAGAACCGTTATAAGCTTCACAGCGGTCGAGAATCGCTAAGGCCACAGCGGTTATGAACCGCTATAAGCTGTAAGCGATTGAGAACCGCTATAAAGCCCAATTGGTATTCCTTATTTAACCTAACCCTACCTTAATCTATTTCATCCGAAAACAAACACTCAATATAAGAGAGAGAAAAGACTAGAAAGGAAAGGGTAGGCGGCGACTTTTACGGAGGTGGACGATGAGAATGGAGGTTAGGGGAAGAGAGGAAGAACTCGACGACATTAGAGGCGTGAGTTTCTCTTTTTCGACTTTGATTCTGATTTTTTTTTCAGACCCCCTCGTTTATTTTAGGCAATTTCCAGAATATTTTTAGCCCCCTCGTTTTTTTTAGGCCCCCTTCGATCCGACGGTGGAGGTTGGGTTTGCCAGGTTTCGTTCACGTCCACCACCACTATGTTCCTCACTATCGACTCCCACACCAGCGAGTCGCTGCCGTACAAATCGCCTCCAAGGCCGCTCCACTGCTCGTCCCTTGCTGTCGCACTCTACTCTTCTCTTCCGGTAATCGTCTCCTGCCCCTGAAACGCACAGCCGCACCTCTGCTCTAACAGCCGCCGATTGACACTCCGTCGTAAGCCTCGTCGTGCCACTTGCAATCGCCGATTCAACGCTGGAAAACACTCGCCATTGCCGAACCAATTAACCGCCTTCCTTTTGCTGGTGATTAAAGAAGTTGGGCCAGATATGTTTTGTTGCTGAGCCCATTTTCAGAAAAGGTATTTGGCCCATATCAGGCCCATTTTGAGATTTGTGTGAGTATTAAAGAGGCGTAAGACGATTGGATTTATTTTTCTTATTTGAGATTATTGATTTTTAGGGAAATTTGCGTGAGTATTAAAGATTTATTTTTCTTATTTTTGAGATTATTAGATTAACAGTAGGGGTTTAGATTTATAATTATCATCTGTCAATATAATTTTGAATTTGAATTTTGTTTTGCTCTTTTTGGATAATTATGAACCTTAGAATTGGTCAAATCATGCTTATAATTTCGTATTATTATTTTTTTGAACGGAGAATTTCGTATTATTTTAGATAATTAGAATTGGTCAAATCATGAACATTAAATAATTTTGTTTCGTATTATTTTAGATAATTATGAACCTAATTTGGTCAAATCATGTTTAGAATTTCGTATATATTTTTTATATATATAACTTTAGAGAGCGGTTATGAACCGCTATTCAAGTAAAATTAAAAAAAATCAGGATGTCACTTGGAGAGCGGTTATAAACCGCTCTGTAAGAGGAATTCTTACAGCGGTTCAAGAACCGCTTTCTAAGCTGGATCCAGCTTAGATAGGTTTCACTTGGAGAGCTCACATAACCGCTTTCTAAGTGGATTTGTGTGAGCTCTCCAAGCCCTTTTATGTAGTAGTGCATGCACAACATATATACAATATTATGTTCTATAACATCCTTGGTTCTAGAATTATAAATAACTTACGGTGTAAAATAACTTACGGTATGTATGGCGCAGACACAATTATTTTAATACGAACCTGCAATTAAAATAGAATATAAAAAAATAATATTAGAATATTAAGAACATGAAAAAAATATTAAAAAGACAAATAAACAATTCAAACATCAAAATTTTAAATCAAATAGATCAGCAATTGTAGCAATCAAACATTACCTAAAAAAAACCATGAAATTGTGTAACAATAGAAAAGCAAATAATTCAAACATAAAATTTTTAAATCTAATAGATCTGCAATTATAGCAATTAAACATTACCTCCAAAAGAAAACCACAAAAATTGTGTAGCAATAGAAAAAAAAAAATTATTTCAACAAATTATTAGATGTAAAATATGAACCTGCAAAAAAAATTGAAACATAAAAAGATAAATAAATAATTCCAATATCATAAAACGATAAATAAGAACATCAAAAGAGAAATAAGAGGAAGCAATGAGACGCAAGAAAAAATAAGATTAAAAGATGAGAATAATAATGTTTATGGAATTGAAATTTATAGAAATATAGAAATTAAGATGAACGGTTGAGATAAAAAAATTAGATATAGGATTTGATATTATGAATATATTTATAAGATTTATATTAGATATATATATTTATAAAATATCAAAATGTACGGTCAAGATTAAAACACTTAAATTATAAGATTGAGATTAATTCTTAATCCCAAAATTAATGAGAATAGAGGAATTTTGAAATCGAGCATTCTGGTCGATTTCATAACTTCGTCTTTATATAATATTTCGTAAAAAAATAAATTACTAACCAAATATCTAATGAATATTGGATACATACTTATATAATATTAGGATTTGTCAATTAGACTAAATATTATATTTTGAATTCTTGAAATTGTGAGCTCTACCACATCAACTCACGAGTCACGCTACAGCCTGATCTATTCCATTATTCCAGGTTATTTTATATAATATGTATATATATATATATATATATATATATGTATGATCAAATAGTCATCCCAAATTCTTGAGTTATATATATATTTTTTTTACACAGATGCAGTCGGTTGATACTAATTCTGTTCCTTCAATTAATTCTAAACAAAGTGATATGCCAACATATATGACTAGTGGGGAAGGTCAAGAGGATGTTCATGAAAATATTGAATCTTTAGAAGATGAGAATGTTTCTTTAAGTGGTTTGAAAAGAAAGCGTACATCAGATGTATGGAATCACTTTATAAGAATATTGGTTGAAAGTATTCAATATGCCGAGTGTAACTATTGCAAAACTCATTTGAAAGCCCCTCCTAGTCATGGGACAACTCATTTGAAAAAGCACTATGAAAAGATTTGCAAGAAACGACCAAGAAAAATGGATATTCGTCATAGTGTGTTAATGAAGAATACGAAATGTGGAGATGAAGAACTTACAACAGGAGTTTTCAACCAAGATAATTCTCGACATGAACTTGCAAATATGGTTATTTTGCATGATTATCCTCTTAGCATTGTGGACGACATTGGATTTCGAAGATATTCTGCAAGTCTTCAACCATGTTTCACCATGATATCGAAAAATACAGTTAAGAGCGATATTTTGAAGATATATAGTGCTCAAAAGACAAAGTGCTACATGTTGTTGGAGAAACTTAAGTGTCGAATTGCAATCACAACATACATGTGGACATCGGACAATTCTAAGAAGGGTTTAATGGCAATTACTGGACACTATATAGATGATTCATGGATTCTTAGAAACATCATTTTGAGGTATGCAAAATATTATAATTTTATAAATCTATATTTTGATTGTTTGATAAATTTATATATAACATATCATAATATTTAATTGAACCTTTATTCAATTTAGGTTTGTGTATGTTCCTGCACCGCATACAGCCGAGGCTATGTCTGATATTCTCGTCGAGTCATTCATGAGTTGGAACATTGATAGAAGGTGTGAACAATTACTATTGATAATTGTTCAACCAATGATGCCATGCTCAATCTTATACCAGGTAAGATTCCTAAGAAAATTTTTATCTTGGGAGGAAAAAAACTTCATATGCTGTGTAGTGCTCATATATTGAATTTGATTGTGAGGAATGACCTTGAAGTGATTAATGATGTCGTGCTTAAAATACGTGATAGTGTTGTTTATTGGACTACTTCACCTGCTAGAGTAGAAAAATTTAAAGAAGCTGCAGAACAAGTACATGTTCATTATTTTAAGAGGCTGTCTCTTGATGTTAAAACTCGTTGGAATTCAACCTACTTGATGTTAGAGACTGCTATTAAGTATAAAGCTGCTTTTGAGAGGCTTAGTTGGAGGGAAAAAATTATAAGAGTACACCAATGGATGAAGAATGGAAAAATGCACATGAATTATGTGCAAAGTTGAATCTATTTTATCAAATGACTGAGATGTTTTCAGGAACTCTATATCCCACTTCTAACTTTTATTTTTCAAAAATTTGTCATATCAAATTGGAGATGGATAAGTGGGTGAAGAGTTCAAATTTGGTGGTAAAAAGAATGGCTGAAAAGATGATTGTGAAATATAATAAATATTGGATTGATTGTCATCTTTTGATGCGAGTTGCTGCTATATTGGATCCTAGGTATAAGATGAAGTTGATTGAGTTTTGTATTCCTCAGATCTTTATTGAAAATTTTGATTCTAAGTTGGAAGATATTCGACAAAATTGTCGAGATTTGTTAGCTGATTACGAATACAGGACTTTGAGTGAAAAAAAAATTGACTGAGAATACTTTGGATACGGGAGTAGGGTCATCCATCATTTCTAGTCCAGCAATTGATTTAGTTGATGGTGACTCATTAGAGTCATTTGATGAATTTGTGGCTTTAAGTTCTATTTCTACTGTTTCATCATCAAAAAGTGATTTGGACAAGTAGTTGGAAGAAGATGTCTTGCCAAGAGGATCATATTTTGATATTCTTAATTGGTGGAAAACAGAAGGTGCTAAATATCCAATTTTACAAAAGATGGGGAGAGATATTTTAGCTATTCCGGTCTCAACAGTTGCTTCTGAATCAGCTTTTAGTAATAGTGGTCGAATTGATAGTCCCCATCGTAATAAACTACATCTATCCAATATTGAAGCATTAATGTGTAGTCGCCGTTGGTTATTGAATGAGGAAAAAGGTAAATATATATTCAATTTCTAAAACTTTCAATCAAAATTTCAAATTAGTGTATTAAATATGTGATATAAATTAATAATTTTAATGTTTGTAGGTTCATCATCTGTTTGCCCTACTTTACTTGATGATGTTGAAGAAGATGAGGTTGTAGAATGTAACATGGGGGTTGGCATTTGAAGATGATGGTATCGAAGAAGAGATATTGTGTTATGTTGTCTTCTCTAATTTTAATTTTTTACTACAATATATGCATGATTTTAAATATTTTGAATTTAATATGTTGGAACTTATAATGGATTATTTGCATATTTATTGTTGGTTAAATTATTTACATGCATATTGATATTATATTTTAAAATTTAAGATATTTTGTGTAATAAAAAAAATCAGGCAGGTAGGCGGGTCGGGGCGGGTAAAACCTGCCGGGTTCATGGGGAGGGGCGGGTCCAGTTAAAAAATTAGGCGGGGCGGGGTAGGTCCTGGGTCCCAAAAAATCTTGTGGAGCGGGTCTTGGGATAGCCCAAACCTGTCCCAGACCTGCCCCGTTGCCATCCATGATATCCATATTATGGATATCCATAATGTTATTAATAATTAAATTAAATGAAAAGTATAATATATAATTATTCTCATACCCTTATTGTATTTAGGCATAGGGGTGGGCAAAAAATAAAAAAACCAAAATTTTGAATCGAACCAAAATATTTCGGTTTATTCAGTTAAAAATTTCGGTTCGGTTAAAAATTTCAATAATCAAAATTTTTTCGGTTCGATTCGATTATGAATCCGTAAAAACTAAAAAATTGAAATAATATATATGAGTTATTTTAATAACATTTATTAACTTTCCTTTCGAAATCCTAGTTTCATTTAGGGAAAGAGAGAGACTATACATAAAATTATGAAATATATTTAAAAAAATGCTTGAAAAATTAGATTATACATAAATTATGAAATTTATTAAAAATTTAGTTTTAACCGAATTAACCGAAATATATTTTAATTTTTTCAATTTCGATTATTTCGGTTTTTAAAAATTTCAATTCGGTTTTGGTTTCTGGATTATAAAATTCGGTTTGGTTAAAAAATAGTCCAAACCAACCGAACCGACTGAATGTCCACCCCTTTTAGGTGCGAATTGGGAGTTCATATTCCGAGACACACTCATGTGAAATGTTTCACGGTGTGAAACACACCATATTAAAAATTTGCGGGTTCTTAACTGGGTCGCGTCGAATTTGGTCATTTTTTTTCAATATTTCCGCAACTATAATTCCAGATTTTTTCGCTCTCAGGTATGTTACAATTTGGACAAATGCATGTTATTAATAGGCAAAATGTGTGTTACAATCAGATTAAATGTTATTTTCTTTACATATATTCATTTGTTTTTTGTAGAAATAACATTTTTCATACAATCTAATAAATAATGTGTGCTACTATAAAAAAAAATATTATTTTTCATGAATATTTATGAGAAAATAAAATATTTTCTTACAGTAACATTTTGCTCTTGTATTATATGAAAAATTATTTATTATATAAAAATAAATGAATATATATAAAAAGAACAACATTTCTTTAGATTATAACACACATTTGCTCTAATTGTAACACACATTAGCTCCCCAATTTGTGTTACAATATGGGCAAATACATGTTACAATATGGGCAAATATGTGTTACTGTAAGAGAAAATGTACTTTTATAAGAATAAATTTGTATTTTTTTAATTTAATCATAATTCCTTTAATTCCAGGTATATTGATTCATATATTAACACACTTTTTACTATTTTATATGTGTTATTATATAAAAATAATAATTATTTCTATACAAATAAATAAATATTTTTAAAAAACCAATATGTTTTCTTATAGTAACACACATGATTTTTCTCTTATATTATGTTTAAAACTATTTTTTCTATAAAAACAAATGAATATATATGCAAAATGAAAACATTTTATAAGATTGTAAGACACATTTGCTCTAATAGTAACACATACTTGCTCCCCTGTTTGTGTTACTATATGGGCATTCATGTGTTGCTGTAAGATAAAATATATTTTTCTTAAGAACAAATACTCTTTTTCTTTTAATTTTATTCATCATCCCTTAAAGCTAGTTATATTAATTCATGTAATAATACACTTTTTACTATTTTAAATGTGTTATTATAAAATAAAAAATTATTTATATACAAATAAATATATACTAATTTTATATCTTATAATAACACACATTTTGCTCTTACATTGTATGAGAAAATATTATTTCTACAAAACAAGTGATATATATGTAAAAAAAAAAATTTAACCTGATTGTAACACACATTTTGTCTTAAAGTAACATGCATTTGCCTAAAAAGTAACATACTTGGGAGCGAAAAACCTGGAAATTGTGCTTGCGCGAGAATTTGAGAAAATTACCAAAATTTGACCCGACCCAACCTAATCTGGCCATGGATCCGTGAATTTTTTATATATATGATATGTTTCACGCCGTAAAATGTCTCATATAATTTTTTGTCCCATATTCCCCCCCTGATTAGGTCATAATTGCATCATTTTGCTATTATTTCTATATGGTTTTGATGTGCTTATGTTCATATTTGACCCTATTATGTTATACATTGTGCATTTAACCCTTTTTGGCTAGAAAGTTGTATTTATAGGTGAAAACGAGCAAAACGGTGAAGAAACGAGCAAGTTCGATAAAAGTTCGGATTTCTGGAGTCAAGCCAATTGGTGCAAATGATATATCATGTCGAAGAGTTCGAAGAGAGGGTCGCAACGAAAAAAAATCGAGTCAATCGGAGCTCTAGAACTCAAGATATAAAGAAAATGAGAAGTCGAGGATCGACCTGCACGGAACCAGTAACTCGCGCTTATACCCCCTTGGTCGACACCGGAAGGGCTCTGGTTGCGCGGCTAGTCTTTGACTCGCGCGTAACTTGTTATTTTCACCAAATCAGGGGCAGTTTCGTCTTTTCGCTCATTTAATGAAAGACACTTTGGACTAAACATTGTGGGCACAATAAATACCTCAAGGATCAGATTTCCAAGGATCTTCATAATACCAAGTTCTTAGATTAGTTTAGAGAGAGAATTAGGTAGTTACTTAGTGGGTTCTTAATTAGATTCAATCTTCTTTCTTCAATAACTTTTGATCCATCCATTTGATCTTTAATCCGTTTGTTCCATTAGCTTAGTCTCGTTATTAGCTTCGATTCTACGGCTCGATTTATGTTTTCATGCTTTGGATCAAGAGTTAGCATTTTGGAGGTTTGTAGATTGTATTCAATTTCTCTACATATGATAAGTTTTCCTTTAATTCATTTGTTTTAGTTCAGAATTGTAATATCCTGGTCAAATAAATTTCAAGTGCTTTAATTTAAGTTTAGAATTCTTTTTATTTTGTTTTAATTTCGTGGTTCTATTATTTGAGAATTAAGTTTTAAGATAAAAAGTTGGGCTTCTTGTGGTTGAGAATTTAATTAAATTTTATTTGGATTAATGAGTATTTTAAGTAAAGATTTTACTATTAAAAAGAAATAGAGGGAATAACCAATTTTAGAGGAGACAATAAGAATTAATTGTACATACTTGGGTTTGTCCTTTATTTTATGCTATTTAGTATAATATTATTTGTGGGTTATTTTGTATTTTAAGTGAATTGAATTTCTTTAATGGGTTAAGTCTAACCGATGAATTTGGATGGCAAGAGCAGGAGCGTTAAGAGGATTAATGTTTCAATTAAGTTTTTTTAAACGGTTAAATGGATTTCTAACGTGTGAATTCATGGTTTGGCAAAGCAACTCATGCCTTTTATTAGGTTTGGGGTAACCGACTTTGGTTGATAAGTTTAGAGGTGGATAGGAATTCTTTTCTTATTCCATAGCATGGAGTTGGGCGTGAGTTTAAATTATTATAATAAGATAGGTTTAGTCACTTCTTTCTTTTATTAATAGGAAATGAAATGTGTGCATTTTGGTTTGGTTAAAAGGGATATATATGAGTGTCAAATTTTGGCTTAGTGGATAGGCAGTGAGTGAGAGTACTTCTCTCGGTAAAAAAAAAAAAAGAGTGGACGTGTTCGGATTTAGCAAGTTAAGGTTTGAGGATCAGACGCCGTTCGCCGTACGTACACTTTTATTTACGAAGTTTCTACAAATCAAAGGTGGGGGTTAGTTCACTGTTTTCTTTTAAGATATTGTGTTGCTTATGTTGTCATTGTATATGTTTTGCATGAATTTTAAAATTATAGTCTACGTGACGAAAAGATAGTCTATGTGACGAACAATGTCTACGTGAAGAAAATGCTTTTATGAAGATAGTCTACGTGACGAAAACTTTCAGCTTGCATGATATATATTGATGCTCGTAAGTTTACCGATTTCTTAATTGCGGACATTTATTTTCTCCCACTGAGCTTATTGTTTTGCTCACCCCTTTTATTAAAACCTATTTTTCAGATCATCAAAGCTGAAGGGTTGAAATTGGATCGGTGGTGTGGTCGACGTGATATTAAAATATTTGTTATTCCCATAAAGAAAAACTTATTTCAA
>JAPKLY010000069.1:363913-390828 GCA_026898435.1 Prunella vulgaris | reverse complement strand
ATCTCCAAGATATACCTTCCGCTGAACACTTTCAAAAAAAAAAAAATAGAATTCAAGCTCTTGAGTTTATTTATTATTATTATTTTTCTCTTTCTTTTCACAAATCTTTTAAATGGCATAGATTATAAAAAAAAAAAAAAACAACACTAAATTTTCCAAAATAAATAAATAAAAGTTAGGGCGTGACAAGAATCATGATGATTAGAATGTTAATTGTTGATTTTCATTACCAATTAGCCATGAGCTAATATCCTTGTTGCATGGTTGCATGAATATTATGGTGATTTTAGTTCTTGTTAATCCTATGTATGAATTAGTGATCTTGATGGATTAGTTCTCTTATTAATGACTTGTATGAATGCTTGGGATGTTTAATTAGATTGAATGAGCCTATATGAGTTAGCAATGAAATGAGAATTGAGGTATAAGAACTTTATGCATACCAAATGTTTGATATTTGACTTGTAAGACCAATGAGAATTGCATATTAGCCTAGACCTCTTAATTAGAGTATTTGGTTTTGTAGAGAGATCTAGACATCAAATAGAGCCCCTTTAGCTTGTGTTGTTAGAGAGATCTAGACACTAGTTGAAGACAAGGCTTGATTAAGACACCAAGAGATCTTTTGCATGCTAGGATGGATAGGACACTAGAAGAATCATAGTAGGATTACTTCCATGCACACACACCACTTTAGCTCACATCCTAGAGGTGATAGTTAGATTTACTTTACTTTTGAAGCAGATAGAAACCATGATCTTTTTCTTGCTTTCCTAACTATCCACTTTTGTAGACATTAAATACTTGCTTGATATCACATCGTTTCCCTGTGTTCGATATTTTAACTTGGTAACCTTGCCACATCTACTACGACCACGTACACTTGCATAATACACAATTTTGGCAAACAAGTTTTTGGTGCCGTTGCCGGGGAAACGGTCTCTTTGTCAAGCTTGTTATGTTTGTTTATAATTTCTTTTGTTTGTTTTTTTTTACTATTCTTGGTGAGTGTTGATACTTGCTTATTTTTGTAGGAGTGAACTCAATTGAAGATGGACGAATACAACAATTGCTCGTATTCTTCACAAAATACATATCCTCCTAATTCCTATACCTATCAACCATACCCATATCAACGACCACCTCTACAAGAAGATCCTTATCCTCCCAATTCCTACTCTTATGAGGATCCATATTCCGACACATTACCCTCTCCTATGCCTTTCAATCATAAAGAAGCTCCTCCAAGCCATATTAATGATACTCTAGTTTACATCCTCAATCAACTCGAAGAAATTCGAAGAGAGGATGAAAGGCACTTTGAGGAGACAAACAAGAAGTTTGATGAAATTTTCAAATCTCAAGGAGATCAAATCAAGAGCTTAGAGCTCCAATTGGAGCAATTGACCCAACAAGCCCATGAGATTTGTGAAGAAAAGTTATAGGAGAAAGATGGGGGTAATTTAGATAATGAACAAGAAGTGGAGGATAAGGAAGGAGAAGATTCAAGAGGTGGTAGATGAAGGTCCACTCATGAACATGAGCTTCATGGAGGAAAAATAACAAAATGAAGTAGGAGAGGAGCTTACAATTGAAATGAGCATTTTTAAACTCTTAGACTCTTTTACTTGTGCTTTAATTGATAATGTTGTTTATTGTGAATTTGTCTTGCCTCTTGATATATTTGATTCTAAGATTGAATTGAGAATCCTCTTGAATGTATTTGATAATTGGAGATGGGGGTGGAATGGTATTTTGAGAAGAAATGAAGAGAATTATGCTTGTGCTTATAAATTCAAATTGAAAAGAAAAGTAGGAGTTTGGGGTAGAAATCCTATATGTTTCCTTAGTCACGATGCTTTGAAATTGATGTATAATGGGAGGAATGACACATATCCTTAGCCATTTAGCTAACATTGGTGTCGTCCGGCTAGGGGACGTTAAATTCAAGCGCTGGATGGGAGGCAATCCATCCTAAAAAGTTTTTTTGCTTATTAGGACTGCTTTGTAGTTTAGATAGTGTTATTTTTTTTTTGATTTGCTTCATACGAGGTAGTGTGTTCTCATACCTTCGTTGGTGCATGCGATTTATCCTAGTTTGGGGGTGTTGCCTCTTGTTATATATGGTTATTTCTTGGTTTAGTTGAGCTTATATATGCTTTAATTGGTTCATTAATTCATTGCAAATCCTATTTTCATCACTCTTTGCCAAACTTTTAGGATCCTTGATCCGAAAAAGTTTGGGGGGTGTTCGTTCTTCAAATTTTGATTGCAATGATAATTGATGTGATTTGTGAGCTCTAGAAAGGTATGATGATGAGGTTTCTCTTCCTACTTGGCCAAGAAGGAAATGTTCATGTAAGTGGCAATTCACTCTCCTATTCTTAATCCCAAATCATGGTATGTTTTTACACTTATCTCTTCTTATTTGCTTTCATTCTTAGGTTTAGTTTGCTTGATTGTAGATTGTTATTTTGAGCTTAAGTGTTGATTCTTGTTGTATTGTATGTTGATTGAGTGCATTGCATGATCTTTACTTCACTTTTACCAAACTTTTTAGACCCTTGGTCAAAAAAACTTTGGGGGGTGTCTTCGTTTCGCAAATCTCATTGCAATGCTATGTTTAGGATGATTCTAGTGCTTTTATGATGATATTAGATCATGTGCCTATTATGATGTCTTGTTTTGCTTGTTAATTTTAGCCATATTGTTGCTAGTTTAGAGTGGTGATGCATGAGATAGTCTAATTGTTGTGTGGATGGTGTTCAAAGTTCATGTTAGATGTAGTGGATGTATGATTTAATTCTTGTCTTGTTTAGAGTGCTATTGATTCTATGATTCTTGAGATTCTGATGATATGAGCATTGTTGATATGATATGAGTCATGATCACCTATACCCGTGAGTTTTGAGCTTTTGATGCCCGTTCAATCTTGAACGGATGATATTTTGTTGATGTGAGTTTCACACATGTGCATTATACTCTAGAACTTTGTTTGGGTCTTATTTGAGACTACATTAGATGAAGAGTTTGCATGATATGATTTGAGGCATTTCTTTGATCTATATTGAGTCACTTTGCCCTATGAGTCTACCATTGATATTATGATCCATTGCTTACCATTTTGTGCCTATACACCTTTCCTTTGGCTAACCACACTTTAAGTCATTTTCCTTTTTGGAACTCTCTTGTCCTTATGATTAGTAGAGTGAAAAGAAGGAACGAAGATTGGAGATTTGATGAAGAACTTGCTGGCCTAAGTTGAAAGATATTCAAGAGATTCTATGCATGGATTGATTTGCAAAGAAAAGCAAGTGCTAGCAAAGTATAAGAAAAAGATTTACTTTTGTTGAAAATATGGTCAAGTTGACTTTTGTTGTGAGTATGGCCAAAAAGTTGAAAAAGAAAGGGAAGAATGATTCTTGAAAGTGTGATTTAGAAGATGCATGAAGAATGTGTGCACGAGTGCATGAAGAGGCGAATGACTATAACTTGATTCCTTCTATGCTTTACTAATCATACTGAGTCACTTTATCCGTTTCTATCCTTCCCTACCAAAGAGCCAACACTACAACCTTATGAAAGTCCTCATTGATGTGTGAATGAATTGTCATTTCAAGTGGTGGAGAACTTACACTCAAGCCAAGCTTATGGTAGTATGTGTATGTGGTGTGATGATTGAGAGAACCTAATACACTTGAGGGTTGAGTTATACACTTATCTTGTGAGGATATCGTCTCATTGATTTTATATCTTGCTTATTGATTCGTTGTTGATAGTTGATTAGATGAGATTGCATTCTAGACTTGCATGATATTGATTGATACTTTCATGGCATTTGACTTGTGCTTGATGCTTCATTGATACAATTATTCCCCTATCTTATCGTTTTGTTGCTCGAGGACGAGCAACAATCTAGTTCGGGGGTGTGATTAGGGTCATAATTGCATCATTATGCTATCATTTCTATATGATTTTGATGTGCTTATGTTCATATTTGACCCTATTATGTTATACTTTGTGCATTTAACCCTTTTTAGCTAGAAAGTTGTGTTTATAGGTGAAAACGAGCAAAATAGTGAAGAAATGAGCAAGTTCGATAAAAGTCCGGATTTCTGGAGTCAAGCCAATTGGTTCAAATGATATACCATGTCGAAGAGTTCGAAGAGAGGGTCGCAACGAAAAAAGAATCGAGTCAATCGGAGCTCTAGAACTCAAGATATGAAGAAAATGAGAAGTCGAGGATCGACCGGCACGGAACCAGTTACTCACGCGTAAACCCCCTTGGTCGACACTGGAAGGGCTCTGGTTGCGCGGCTAGTCTCTGACTTGCGCGTAACTTGTTTTTTTCACCAAATCAGGGGCAGTTTCATCTTTTCGCGCATTTAATGAAGGACACTTTGGACTAAACATTGTGGGCACTATAAATACCTCAAGGTCAAGATTTCCAAGGATCTTCATAATTCTAAGTTCTTAGATTAGTATAGAGAGAGAATTAGGTAGTTACTTTGTGGGTTCTTAATTAGATTCAATCTTCTTTCTTCAATAACTTTTGATCCATCCATTGGATCTTTAATCTGTTTGTTCCATTAGCTTAGTCTCGTTATTAGCTTCAATTCTACGGTTTAATTTATATTTTCAAGCTTTGGATCAAGAGTTAGCATTTTGGAGGTTTGTAGATTGTATTCAATTTCTCTACATATGATAAATTTTCCTTTAATTCTCTTGTTTTAGTTCATAATCATGATGATTAGAATGTTAATTGTTGATTTTAATTACCAATTAGCCATGGGCTAATATCCTTGTTGCATGGTTGCATGAATATTATGGTGAATTTAGTTGTTGTTAATCCTATGTATGAATTAGTGATCTTGATGGATTAGTTCTTTTATTTATGACTTGTATGAATACTTGGGATGTTTAATTAGATTGAATGAGCCTATATGAGTTAGCAATAAAATGAGAATTGAGTTATAAGAACTTTATGCATACCAAATGTTTGATATTTCGCTTGTATGACCAAAGAGAATTGCATATTAGCCTAGACCTCTTAATTAGAGTATTTGGTGTTGTAGAGAGATCTAGACATCCAATAGAACCCCTTTAGCTTGTGTTGTTAGAGAGATCTTGACACTAGTTGGAGACAAGGCTTGATTAAGACACCAAGAGACCTTTTGCATGCTAGGATGGATAGGACACTAGAGGAATCATAGTAGGATTACTTCCATGCACACACAACACTTTTGCTCACTTCCTAGAGGTGATAGTTAGATTTACTTTACTTGTGAAGTAGATAGAAATCATGATCTTTTTTTTGCTTTCCTAACTATCCACTTTTGTAGACATTCAATACTTGCTTGTTTTCTCATCGTTTCCATGTGTTCGATATTTTAACTTGGTTACCTTGCCACGTCTTCTACGACCACGTACACTTGCGTGAGACACAATTTTGGCAAACACCCCCCATTCTCCCTTTTTTTCAGCCCACTATGTACATCTTTCAAATAATGCCCACTTTAATTTTAATCTCTCAATTAAATTTAAAGCAAAACTAATCACAACGCAATAGTCTTTTTAACCTTCCTTCAATATTCCTTTATAGTTTTCAACTAGCAACAAAAAAATTATTCATTCTCCATCTTTGTTATACTCTATACATACACAAAAACAATCCTTCCTCTTTTAGCAGCTACAACATGATTGGAACGTGGCATAGCCCACCCTGAAAATTTTCCCAAGTGTGTAACAGACTTTTCTTATACATAAAGCGGTGTATTAAGCTTTCTATTCTTATATTTTCTTACATATTCCCAAATAGAGCTTATCTATTTTAAACAAATGAACTATTTAGAATAAGAATGACTTAACATCAAGTCATATCAATTTTTTACTTGCATATTTATAAAATAAAAGCATTTGTTTTTTCTTAATTGATTAAAATTTTAGTTTAATAAAACTTACACAACGAAGCTACGAATCAAAATTATCAAAATTCTTTAGCCCTCCCTACATTTTAATCCTACCTCCGCCATTGTAAACGCACTTCTCGTCTCCAATTTATAGGTAAATTTATTTAAATAAAAACTTTTTCAATTTAAATTGTTAAAGTAGGAAGGAAATGAGAACCGTTAGCAAAATAAAGCCAATAGGATGTGTTATTTTCGATTGGATTGTTATTACCAGATTAATTTCTTATGTGGCTGGGATCATGATAACAAATAAGTATGTAAATACTTGGATAATCGTGCGGAAAATGTAAATAACACAGGGATTTACCTAGGTCTTATATTGCAAGAGCTAGGACTTAAGTGTAATCTTGGAACTAAACAAATTCGTGAATCTTTAAAATGATGGCCTTAAGACCATATTTATAGACGATCCTATATACGGTATGTGTGCCTATTATGCTCTGTTGGTCAATTAGTCTGTTACAAAGTTATTATAGGAAGTCTTCCCATCATAAATGGTAGCTTTCCTTGTGTGGAAATTAAATGATATTAATTATGTCCTAAATTATGCATAATTGCTATAATTCCTCTGTAAGAGTTGACCATGAGCTTGCTCGTGCCCATAGGTGCTCGACCTGCTCATGCACGTAGGTCCTCAACTTGCTCATGCTCATTGGTGCTTGACTTGCTCGTGCGCGTAGGTGCTCAACTTGCACGTACATGTTGGTGCTCATTTGTGCTCGACTTGCATGTGCATGTTGGTGTTCGACTTGCTCGTGCCTGTTTGTGCCCGACTTGCTCGTGCCCCTAGTGCTTGACTTGCTCTTGCTCATTGCTGCTCAACTTGCTCGTGCCTGTTGGTGCTCGACTTGCTCGTGCTTGCGGACATGGGCCTAGCTCGTGCTCGTACTCGCACTCCAAGTTCTGTCATATTGAGTTTGAGTCTCGTCTGATCATTTATGGGCTAGAGCCCATCATAATAATCGTACCACAACAATTGCCCCTACTTTTGATATGCTCAACTCTTCGATGTGTAGCATATTAAAAGTAAGTCGAGTGTAGAATTAACTTGGATAAATAAGAGGTCTTGCCCAAGGATACTCTGAAGTAATTGATGTTGCTCCGCATGCCTCTAAATTTTAATTTGTCTTAACGAAAATATTCAAAATAATTTTTAATTTTTTCGAGACAGAGACAAACTCACTGCTACTAAGTTGACTATGAAATCTTGTCTCAGTAAAAATTAAAAAATTCATTAGATCTTCGAAACTTGTCTTCGTAATATTTAATTCAAATTCTTATTCTTGAGATGAGCCGATAGAAATAAATTGACTGTTGGAATCCTGGAAACCAATTCAAAATTTAAAATTCTTTTCAAAAATCATAATTAAAGCGGCCCAAAATTTAAATCCAAGGCCAACTTAAATTTTTTCCAAAATTAGAATAAATCCTAATTGATTTCTTCTGCTCTACAAATCCTGTAGGCACAAAACGCTATTTGAAAATCCTTTCCAAATTTCATTAGCCGTAATTGTGGATCACCTTTTAGAATGTTGACTTTGACCATATATGCATTCATATATAAACATTTCCTTTGCAATCGGATTTTTCTAGAAGGCATAAAAGCCTATTACCTTTACCAATCATTTTCCAAACATATAATATATACTCCCTCCGTCCACGATAAATGGTCTACGTTGCCTTAAACGGTCTTCCACAATAAATGGTCTACTTACCTAAAATGGAAAACTTACAATCATTATTTTCATTTTTTATATACATATACTCACTTTTACCCATCACATCAAATACTTTTTTAATAATTAAATATTTTTTTATACTAATACACTCACTTTTACACATCAACATCAACTTTTCTTAATAACCGTGAATTGCCAAGGTAGTCCAATTTTTGTGGACGGAGGGAGTATAACATTATATGTAAAATATGTACACCCATGTTTCCTTTCCAGTTGATAAACATGTTTACACGTCTTTCCTTTAATCTTGGAGATTTGATTAGGGTCATAATTGTATCATTTTGCATTCATTTTGATGTGATATTGATTGGTTTATGTTCATATTTGACTCTAATATGTTATACTTTGTGCCATTGACCTCTTATTGGTAAGAAAGTGTGTTTTATAGGTGAAAACGAGCAAAAACGAGGAATTCCCAACTGTAGGGGTTGAAATGATGGAATTCGAGCGCATGAGGAAGTTTAAAATACTCAAATGAAGACCCTAGGAAGCTTGGACGAGTCGTGGGATCGAAAATGAAAAAGTCGAAATCGGACGCCCAAGATAAGCGTTGACCGAGCGTTGACTGAGCTACGTCCGAGCGGTCCAGCACTAGTGGTCGAGCAGTTTCACTCTGTACACCCATTTCCTCAGTGCTCGGACGGCTTCAGGCCAACGCTCGATGAGAGCCGTCCGAGCGAGCTTCAAGGGCAGTCCGAGCGCATGTGCAAAAGTTGAGGAAATTAAGGGCATTTTTGTCCTTTTGCGCGTTTAATGAGGGACACTTTGGTCTAATCATTGTGGATACTATAAATACTCTAAGTTTCAGATTTTGGGGGAACTTTTTATTCATTCCAATTTCTTAGATTAATTTAGAGAGAGAATTAGGGAGTTACCAATTAGAATTCAAGATCATTTCTTGTTTTCCTAGATATTAATCTTTGTAAACATTCAATACTTGCTTGATATCGCATCGTTTCCCTTGTTCGATATTTTTATTACTTGGTCAACTTGCCAAATATACAACGTCCACGTACACTTGCGTGAAAGCTACACGATTTTGGCAAATAAGATTGTGATTGCTACCTTTTTCTTGCTTGACTTGTGGGGTTGACTAGTCTTCTCTTTAATTAATACATGCCGGGGGAACTTTCCTTTCCAACTGATGAAAATATACCCACATCTTTCCTTGTTTCTCAGCTTCTTAATTGTTTACAGCAATAGTTACACCAACTTCAGCAGGTTTATTAACTCGGTCATGGAGAATGTATCCTGCCTTTAGAACAATAAAAATCTGCATCCAAAATAAATCTCCAGAGTCGGCGGCTCTCACCCCAAAACTACTTGCGAATATGTGCTCAACTCATCCTGATCTTATATATGTATCCCTTTCCATATATGATCTCGCGTGCTGAATATTTGGAAGAATGACGCCGATCGCCTCACCGCGGAAAAAAAATCTACCCTCTTTATATATATATATATGCAACAACATTGTCTGTGCAAAAAATATAAAAGATCGTGCGGCCTTCATATAAACTTTTCCTTTCGTATTATTATTTTTACTATTATCAAAAAAGCTGACTGTCACAAATAGGAGGTAAATTCGTCATAACTTGCGGATAAATCTTGCGTGTCTGATTAAGGTCATAATTGCATAATTTTACATCCATTTTGGATTGATATTGATTGGTTTATGTTCATTATTGACCCTAACATGCTATATGTTGTACTATTGACCTCTTGTTGGCAAGAAAGTGTGTTTTATAGGAGATATCAAGAACAAATGAGGAATTCATGATTATAGGGGATGAGATGATGTGATCTGAGCACATGGAGAGGCTTAATTCACTCAAAGGAAGACCCTAGGAAGCTCGGACGAGTCATGGGATTGAAAACAAAAAAGTTGAAAATCAGACGTCACATATGGCCCTGATCGAGCGCCCATAGAAGGATGATCGCGCGCTAATGAACTGTAGCTCGAACAATTTTGTTCTGTTCGCATGAGCCTTGATTGCACGACCTCAAGCTGTGCCTCGCGTGACCAGGCTTGGTCGCGCGCCTCCAGTAGGCTGCTCGAGTGCCTGTGCGATTTCTCACCAAATTAAGGGCAACTTCATCTTTTCACGCGTTTAATGAGGTGTACTTTGGTCTAAGCATTGTGGGGACTATAAATACTCCAAGTATCATATTTTGGAGGGACTTTTCATCATTTTCATTTCATTAGGGAAGTTTTAGTGAGAGATTAGGTAGTTACTTTGTGGGTTTATGCTAATTCTCATACTTCTCTCTACAATTTCTTGCAATCTATCCGTTAGATCGTCGATCTATTTATTCCATTAGATTAGTCGTGATCTTAGCTATATTTTACAGTTCATTTTTGCATTTGGAGTTTTAGATCACAAGATAGCATAACAATGTAGAAGGATAGTATTTCAATTCCATCATAATTGGTAAGACTCTTGTAATTTTCATTCAATTTAGTGTTAATCATGATGTTTACTTGCTTTATTGTTGATTTGTTCTCCCAATTAGCCATGGGCTAATCTCTAGATGCATTGTTATATGATCATTATGGTGTAGTTTAGTGTTCTATTAATCCCATGCATGATTAGTGATCTTGATTGATTAATTCTCTAATTTGATGAATTATTTGAATGCTTAGTGTTGTCAATTTGATAATTTGAGCCTATATGAGTTAGCAACACATGAGAATTGAGTTAAGTCATGAAATCTCTTAATTGAATTTTGTGCCCACCAAGTATTTGCTTAATTGCTTTTATGTCATTGAGAATTGCTTAGAAGCTAAGACCTCTCAAATGGAGTATTGGGTGTTGTAGAGAGATATAGGCATTTAATAGGGTTGTTAGGCTTAATTATGCAATCAAGGGATCTTGCATGCTAGGATTGATAGGCACTAGATGAACCATAATGGGATTACACTAATGCACTTCTCACACACTTGCTCATCTTTCTAAACGGTGATAGTTAGATTTACAATTTCTTGCTTTGGAAAGTAGATAGAATTCAAGACCTTTTCTTGTTTTCCTAGCAATTTCCTGTGCAAACAACATACTTGCTCTACATCGCACCGTTTCCCTGATTTTGATATTTTTATTACTTAGTTAACTTGCCACATATACAACGTCCACGTACAATTGCGTGAGTGCACAAAATTTTGACAAACAAGTTTTTACCATCGTTGCCGGGGAAACGGTCACTTTGATAAAGTGGGTTTGTTGTTTACTTTGTTTTCTTTCTTTGAATTAATTATTTTTAGTGAGTGTTATTACTTCTTTATTTTTGTAGGATTGTGCCAACTCGAAGATGGGTGAATAACAACCATTACTCGTATTCTCCACATTATACACATCTGTCTCGATCCTACACATATCAACCTTACCCATACTCAAATCAAGATTCCTACCATCATAACTATCCATGTCAAGATACCTCCTACAATCCATCACCTCCTATACCTTATCATCAAAGAGAACCTCCTTCAAACCACATTAATGACACTCTATCTCTTATAGTCAAACAACTAGATGAGATGATAAAGGAAGATGAAAGGTACTTTGAGGAGACAAACAAGAAGTTTGATCAAATTTACAGAACTCATGGTGACCAAATCAAGAGCTTAGAGATACAATTGGGTCAATTGACCAAGTCATGCGGCCAATGAGCTCTTGAATGTAAGTCTTCCCTAATCCAAGCTAATTCTAGAGAAGGGTGTAAAGCTATTGAGTTGAAAAGTGGTAGAAGGTATGAGGGGCCTAAGATGCCTACTTTTGATGAGGTTTGTGAAGAGGGGGTAGAAGAGGAAAAGGATGAGAATTTAGATGTTGGAGTTGGTATGGAATATGATGTTCCATTAGGTGATGCGAATGAAAGGGAAGTGGAGAGTATAGTGGATGAAGGGATTATGGAAGAAGGAGAGAAGGGTGGACATGAGGAGGAAAGAAGAGAAATACCTAGATGGAAGAAGGCTAGAGAAGAAAGGGAGAAGAAGAGTAAGGTTGAGATAGATGAGTGGGGGGTACCTAAAACCATGGCACCCGTTCCATATCCTCAACAGTTTGTAAAGAAGAAGCTAGATGAGAAGTTTAGCAAATTTTTAGAGGTCTTTAAGAAGTTATACATCAACATTCCATTTTATGAGGCTCTAGAACAAATCCCTAGTTAGGTCAAGTTCCTAAAAGACTTGCTAGCTAAGAGGAGGAAGATTGACGAGCCCGAGACAGTCAAGTTAACAAAGGAGTGTAGTGATGTTTTGAGAAGAAAGTTTCCTCCAAAAATGAAAGATCCGGGATGCTTCACTATTGCTTGTGATATGGGGAATGGAGTGATTAGAAATGCCCTTTGTGATATTGGGTCAAGTATTAACTTGACCCCATTGTCATTCAAGAGCTTGGATCAAGGGCATTTGAAGGGAACTTTTACAACATTGCAATTGACAGATGGATCAACTACCATTCACAATGGATTTGTGGAGGATGTTCTTGTGAAAGTTGAGAGCTTCATCTTCCCGGTGGATTTCTATGTTCTTTATATGGATGACGATAAGAATATCCCTCTCATCTTGGGAAGACCCTTCTTATCTACCGCAAGGGCGGTTATTGATGTCAACAAAGGAAAGCTTACCTTGAAGCTCAATGATGAAGAGCTACACTTTTCTATTCAAGATGCAATGAAGCACCCAATGGAAAATGCTTCATTCCAAGCCATTGATGTTGTTGAGCATTGTATTCAGGAGGCTTTTGAAAATGCTAAAACTCCTTTCTTTACTAGTAGCTATGATATTCCTAATTATAATGATGTTGATGTTGATGATATTGATGATGATCTTGATTGTAGGAATGGAGACTCTCATGGAAATCAAGGAAGGGGAAAGCTCGTCTAGCAAGAGGACATGGATAGCAAGGACAAGAAAGAAGAAATGAAGAGTGCATTGAAGCTATTACCCGACCATCTCAAGTATGCCTTCCTTGAGAAGAATGAAGGTAGTTCGGTAATAGTATCTTCCTCTTTAAGTGATGATGAACTTGCTAAATTGTTAGTAGTCCTTAGGAAGCATAAGTCGGCATTAAGATGGACCGTTGATGATCTTAAGGGTATGAATCCCTCACTTTGCATGCATAGAATACGGTTAGAAGATAATTGTAAACCACTTGTGCAACCTCAAAGACGAGATAACCCTATTATTCAAGAAGTGATTAAGAAAGAGGTGCTTACTTTGCTTGGTGCTAATATGATTTTTCCTATATGTGATAGCCCATAGGTGTCACCACTACACGTTGTATCTATAAAAGGTGGTATGACTATCATACAGACGGACAATAATGAGGTGATTACCACTAGAGTAGCAACGGGTTGGCGTGTATGTGTAGACTATAGGGAGTTAAAAAAAGCAACATGCAAAGATCACTTTCCTTTACCTTTCATGGATCAATGCTTGATCGTTTATATGGTTATAGTTATTATTGTTTTCTTGATGGTTACTCCGGCTACAATCACATTATGATGCACCGGACGACCAAGAGAAGACAATCTTCACATGTGCATATGGTACGTTCGCTTGGAGACGCATGCCCTTTGGGCAATGCAATGCTCCGACGAACTTTCAAAGGTTAATGATGTGTATTTTTCATGGATTGATTGAACACATTATGGACGTTTTCATGGATGATTTTAGTGTGTTTGATGATTCTTATGATATTTTCTTATCTAACCTTGAAAGGGTGTTGATTAGATGTGAAGAAGCTAACTTGGTGTTAAATTGGGAGAAATGCCACTTCATGGTAAAGGAAGGTATCGTTTTAGGGCACCATATCTCTTCCAAAGGCTTGCATGTGGATCTAGCAAAGATAGTGGCTATTGAGAAGTTGCCTCCACCCATCAACGAGAAGGGAATAAGATCATTTTTGGGTCATGCAGGTTTCTATCGTAGATTTATAAAGGATTTCTCTAAACTCTCAAAGTCTTTATCTAGATTACTTGAGAAAGACTTGCCTTTCAAGTTTGATAATGCTTGTTTAACATCTTTTAGGTTGCTAAAGGAGGCATTGGTGAGCGCACCCATCCTCATCACACCGGATGGGAATGAACCTTTTGTTCTCATGTGTGATGCGAGTGACTATGCCATGGGGATGGTGCTAGGCAAACTTCATGGGAAGAAATTCCATGCCATCTACTATGCATCCAAGACCTTCTCGTCTACCCAATTGAATTACACGACCACCAAGACGGAACTTCTAGCTATTGTTTATGCGGTGGAAAAGTTTCGTCCCTATCTAGTGGGGACGAAGACCGTTGTCTATACGGATCACTCGGCTATAAAGTTCTTGATGAAAAAGAAAGATTCTAAGCCTCGATTGATACGATGGGTACTACTTTTGCTAGAGATTGATTTAGAGATCCAATATAAGAAAGGGAGTGAGAATGTCATAGTCGACCACTTGTCGCTACTTGTACAAGGGGATGATGCTTTGGAAGAGAAGGAGGAAATATGTGAGAGTTTTCCGAATGAGAAGCTTTTTAGATTGGAGGGTGCTAGCATTTGGAAGATAGAGGATGAAGCTCCTTGGTTTGCGGACTTTGCAAACTTCTTGGCTAGTGGAGCCATACCTTATGGGATGAATTCAAATGCTAGAAAGTAATTCTACAAGGAAGTTCGCAACTACATTGGGATGATCCTTACTTATACCGGAGGGGAGTTGATTCCATCATTAGGAAGTGCATCCCAAATGAGGAGATTGAGAGTGTGATGATCCATTGTCATTCACTTCCATGTGGGGGATACTTTGGTGCAACAAAGATGACCGCAAAGGTACTCCAATCGGGCTTCTATTGGCCTTTAATCTTTAAGTATTGTCATATATTTGTTGCTAAGTGTGATTGATGTCAAAGAGTGTGAGGGTTGTCAAGAAGAGATGAGATGCCCTTGAATGTTTTCCAAGAGGTTGAAGTGTTTGATGTTTGGGGCATAGATTTCGTGGGACCCTTCCCACATTCTCATGGCTATGTGTACATTTTTTTGGCGGTTGATTATGTCTCGAAGTGGGTGGAAGCAATCCCCACTAAAGTGAATGATTCGAGAGTTATTTTGGAGTTCTTGAGGAAAAACATCTTTGCCAGATTTGGTGTTCCTCGATCCTTAATTAGTGATAGGGGGTACTCACTTTGTTAATAAGTCGTTGTCCAACCTTCTAGTGAAGTATGATGTCAAGTACAAGGTGTCGACAACCTACCACCCTCAAATAAATGGATTGGCGGAGGTCTCTAATCACCAAATCAAGCTCATCCTTGAGAAGACCGTGAATGCAAATAGGAAAGATTGGGCTTTGAAGTTAGATGATGCTCTTTGGCCTTATCGTACGACTTTCAATACTCCCTTGAACTTATCTCTGTTTGCCAAAATTGTGTCTCACGCAAGTGTACGTGGTCGTAGTAGACGTGGTAAGATGACCAAGTTAAAATATCGAACACAGGGAAACAATGCGATATCAAGTAAGCATTGAATGTCTACAATAGGTCAATCGCTAGGAAAGCAAGAAAGGTCTTGAATTCTATCTACTTCAACAAAGTAAAGTAAAAGCTAACTATCACCTCTAAGAAGTGAGCAAATGTGGGATGTGTGTGCATGGAAGTACTCCTACTATGGTACACCTAGAGTCCTATCCAACCTAGTTTGTAAAAGGTCTCTTGGTGTCTTAATCAAGCTATGACTCTAACTAGTGTCTAGATCTCTCTAACAACACAAGCTAAAAGGCTCTATTAGGTGTCTAGATCTCTCTAACAACACCCAATACTCTAATTAAGAGGTCAAGGATTAAATGCAATTCTCATTGGTCATAAAAGTCATTTATCAAACACTTGGCATGCACAACATTCCATAAAGAACATTCATGAATAAGCTCAATTCTCATGTCTTGCTAATCCACTTAGGCTCTAAACATCCAATTGTCAATACAAAACATTCATTCAAATCATTAATTAAAAGAATTAATCCATCAAGATTACTTATCATGCATAGGATCAACAAGAGACTAAATTCACCATAGTATTCATACAACCATGCAACAAGAGATTAGTCCATGACAAATTGGGAATGGAAAACAACAATTAACAATCTAAACAACATGATTAAGAACTAAAACAAGAGAGTTAAATGGAAACTTATCAAATGTAGAAGAATTGAAATACAAGCTACAAACCTCCAATTTTCTAAGTCTTGATCCAAAGCTCAAAAATATAAAACGAACCGTAGAAACGTAGCTAACAACGAGACTAAGTTAATGAAACAAACGGATTAACAATCCAATGGTTTGATCAAAAGTTATGGAAAAAATAAGTAAGATATTAACTTCTAATCTAATGAGTAACTACCTAATTCTCTCTCTAAACTAATCTATGAAAATGGAATAATGATGGAATAATGAAGGAATGCTTGAAAATCTGATCCTTGGGGTATTTATAGTGCCCACAATGCTTAGACCAAAGTGCCCTTCATTAAACGTACAAAAGGACGAAGATACCCTTAAAAATGCATAAAAATGATCCACTCACGCGCCCACAAGCCAGAGTCGTGTGCCCAGATAAAGGAAGTCGCGTGCCTCGTCCCGGACTCGAGCAACGAAGCCTCGCTCGGACTCGCGCGCCTTTGCAGTTTTTCGGGCAAACTAGTGTTCTTCATATCTTGAGCTCTAGAACTTCGATTTACTCGATTCTTTTTGCGTTGCGTCCCTCTCTTCAAGCTCTTTCAGATGGTATATCATTTGCACAATTTGGATTAGTTTAATAAATCTGAAATTTATCAAACTTGCTCGTCCCTTCACCTTTTTGCTTCATTTTTCCTATAAATACATCTTTCTTGCCAACAAGGGGTCAAATTCACAAAGTATATCATTTTAGGGTCAAATATGAACATAAACTCATCAAAACCATATAGAAATGAATACAAAATGATGCAATTATGACCCTAATCACACCCCCAAATTAGATTGTTGCGCCTCCTCGAGCAACGAAGCGATAAGATAGGGGAATAATTGAATCAATGAAGCATCTAGGAGACAATCAAATTTTACATACATATCACCTAATATCATGCAATCTAAGAATGTAGTGTCATCTAGTCAACCATCTACATGAACATCAATGCACACAAGATCAAATCAATGAGTCAAGATCTCACTAGGAAGTGTATCACTCAAACTCTCAAGTATATGAGGTTCTCTCAACATCACACATATTACATCCACTACCATAGGCTTGATAAAAGTCTCAAATTCTCCACCACTTGACAAGTAACTCATCATCAAATCAAAGAGGACTTTTTATTTGGTTGTAGTGTCGGTGGCTCTTTAGTAAGGATGGAATGTTTTTGGATAGAAGTGACTAGCAAACTAGTGAAGCAAGAGGTCGAGATACCTGTCTAGAATATCTCTACTCTTCCAAAGATAGGTTGCAGGTGATCAAGTTGCAACACCATTTCAACCACATAACAATTATTTTAACACTTCTTCCTTTCAAGCATTTTTTCAACTTCCTTTCTTTTGCAATTTTACATCACATTACCAACACATTAGGCTCATAAGCTCTTCTTCATATCTTTTCATTCAACACAACTTCCACTTTTTTCACATCTTCATCTTTTGTTTCTTTCACTTTTCTTCATCATCTCATCCAACGAGCTTCATTCAAAGCACATGTAACCCTCTTATCCTCATTAAAGCTCCACTAGTAATAGGCAAAATAAAGCTCAAAATGAAGGATAATCAAGCTACAATCATAGGTTGCCAAAGAAAAAGGCCCAAGGCACAAAATGGCTAACTATGGAATCAATGTCATGGTATGGATAATTTGGCTAAGTGACTCATATAAAATCAAAGATGGCCTCAAAGCATATTTGACAACTCATTACAAAATGTGATCTCAAACAAGACTTAAATCAAGTTCTAGAGTGGAAAATGCACCATGTGGATCTCACATCAAAGAAATGTCATCCGTTTAAGATTGAAACGGGCAAAATAGGCTCAAACCTCACGGGTTAAATTGATCATGACACATATCATATCAAACATCTACACATCATTCATGTATCAAGCATCAAAGAATAAACTACACTATAGACAAAAATGAATTAAGCAATATACACTACACTTAACTGTGCACTATCTACATCATCCACACAACCATTAGACTATCTCATGCATCACTACTCAAAGCTAGCAACAATATGGCAATCAATATCAAGAAAAAAAAAGTAATTATCTAACACAAGGTCTAAAGCATCTTAGAAACACTAAAAATTTTCCTAAACATAGCATTGCAATGAAATTTGCAAAACGAACACACCCCCCAAACTTTTTTGGATCATAGATCTAAAAAGTTTGGCAAAAGTGAAGTAAAGATCATGTAATGCTCAAATCAAAGCACAATATAACAAGAATCCACAATCAAGTTCAAAATAACATTCTAAAATCAAGCAAACTAAACCTAGGAATAGAAACAAATAGGAAGAGATAAATGTAAAGACATACCTAGAGTTGGGATTAAGAATAGGAGAGTGAATTGCCACTTACATGAAAATTTCCTTCTTTGCCAAGTGAGAGAAAATTCTCCTCAAGACATCCTTCTCAAGCTCACAAATCACATCAATTATCATTGCAAATCAAAATTTTCAAGAATGAACACACACACCCCCAAACTTTTTCGGATCAAGGATCCTAAAAGTTTGGCAAAGAGTGATGAAAATAGGATTTGCAATAAATCAATGAATCAACTAACGCATATACAAGCTTAACTCAAAAAACACAATATATACCAAGAGGCAACACCCCTAAACTAGGATAAATCAAGTACACCAACCAAAGTAAGAGAACACACTGCCTCATATGAAGAAAATCAAAACAAATAACACTATATAAACTACAAATCAAACCTAATAAGCAAGAAAACTTTTAGGATGGGTTGCCTCCCATCTAGCACTTGGATTTAACGTCCCCTAGCCGGAAGACACCAATGTTAACTTAATGGCCAAGGATATATATCATTCTTCCCATCAAACATCAATCTCAAAGCATCATGATCAAGGAAACATGTAGGTTTTCTACCCTAAACCCCACTTTCCTTTTCATTTTATACTTGTAAACACATGCATATTCTTCCTCTCTTCTTCTCAAACCAATCCACCCCATCTCCTATTATCAATTATATTTAAGAGAACTCTCAATTAAATCTTATCATCAATAATATCAAGAGGCAAGATGAAATCAATATAAACAACATTATCAAAGTAAGCATAAGTGGAAGAGTTTAAGGGTTTAGAGTGCTTATTTCATTTTAAATCTCATATTCCACTTCATCTTGTTGTTTCTCCTCACTGATGCCCATGTCCATAAGTGGACCTTCATCTACCTCTTCTTGATCCTACACCTTTCCCCCTCTTGAATTATCTTTTTCCTTCTCCTCCACTTCTTGTTCCTTCTCTTCTCCTTCTATTCGATTCCTATCCATTTCAACAAGAGGAATGTCATACTTAAAATCATCATTAAAAGGATTAACATCATGATCAAAAGAAGAGGATTACTGAAACTCTTAAGATTTGAAATTTCTTAAACACAAGGATCTTTGATCTCCTCAAACTCATCCTCACCATAAAGAGCCTTCATAACAAAGTCAAAGGAATAATCAAAGTCCTTGTCTACATCATGACCATCATAGTCATCCTTTTCTTCACCATCTCATCCACAAAGCTTTCTTTCAAAGCACACATAACCCTCATATCCTCATTAAAGCTCCACTAGTAATAGGGAAAATAAGTCTCAAAATGAAGGATAATCAAGCTACAATCATAGGTTGCCAAAGAAAAAGGCCCAAGGCACAAAATGGCTAACTATGGAATCAATGTCATGGTATGGATAATTTGGCTAAGTGACTCATATAAAATCAAAGATGGCCTCAAATCAATTTTGACAACTCATTACAAAATGTGATCTCAGATAAGACTCAAATCAAGTTTTAGAGTGGAAAATGCACCATGTGGATCTCACATCAAAGAAATGTCATCCGTATAAGAATGAAACGGGCAAAATAGGCTCAAACCTCACGGGTTAAAGTGACCATGACTCATATCACATCAAACATGTACACATCATTCATGTATCAAGCATCAAAGAATCAACTACACTATAGACAAAAATAAATTAAACAATATAGACTACAGTTAACTGTGCACTATCTACATCATCCACACAACCATTAGACTATCTCATTCATCACTACTCAAAGCTAGCAACAATATGGCAATCAATATCAAGCAAAAATAAGTAATCATCTAGCACAAGGTCTAAAGCATCTTAGAAACACTAAATTTTTTCCTAAACATAGCATTGCAATGAGATTTGCAAAACGAACACGTCCCCCCCCCCAAACTTTATTGGATCATTAATCTAAAAAGTTTGGCAAATGTGAAGTAAAGATCATGCAATGCTCAAATCAAAGCACAATATAACAAGAATCCATAATCAAGCTCAAAATAGCAATCTAAAATCAAGCAAACTAAACCTATAAATAGAAACAAATAGGAAGAGATAAGTGTAAAGACATACCTTGAGTTGGGATTAAGAATAGGAGAGTGAATTGCCACTTACACGAAAATTTCCTTCTTGGCCAAGTGAGAGAAAATTCTCTTCAAGACATCCTTCTCAAGCACACAAATCACATCAATTATCATTGAAAATCAAAATTTTGAAGAACGAACACCCCCTCCCCCAAACTTTTTCGGTTCAAGGATCCCAAAAGTTTGGCAAAGAGTGATGAAAATAGGATTTGCAATAAATCAATGAATCAACTAATGCATACACAAGCTTAACTCAACCAAGGAACACAATATATACCAATAGGCAACACCCCCAAACTAGGATAAATCAAGTACACCAACCAAAGAGAACACACTACCTCAAATGAAGCAAATCAAAACAAATAACACTATCTAAACTACAAACCAAACCTAATAAGCAAGAAAACTTTTAGGATGGGTTGTCTCCCATCTAGCGCTTGGATTTAACGACCCCAGCCGGACGACACCAATGTTAGATAAATGGACAAGGATATATATCATTCTTCCCATCAAACATCAATCTCAAAGCATCATGATCAAGGAAACATGTAGGATTTCTACCCCAAACCCCCACTTTCCTTTTCATTTTATACTTGTAAACACATGCATATTCTTCCTCTCTTCTTCTCAAACCAATCCACTCCCATCTCCTATTATTAATTATATTCAAGAGGACTTTCAATTCAATCTTATCATCAATTATATCAAGAGGCAAGACGAAATCATTATAAACAACATTATCAAAGTAAGCATAAATGGAAGAGTTTAAGGGTTTAGAGATGCTTATTTCATTTTGAATCTCATCTTCCACTTCATCTTGTTGTTTCTCCTCAATGATGCCCATGTCCATAAGTGGACCTTCATCTACCTCTTCTTGATCCTTCACCTTTCCTCCTCTTGAATTATCTTTTTCCTTCTCCTCCACTTCTTGTCCTTCTCATCTCCTTCTATTCGATTCCTATCCATTTCAACAAGAGGAATGTCATACTTAATATTATCATTAAAAGGAATAACATCATGATCAAAAGAATTATAAAGAGGATTAGTGAAACTCTTAATATTTGAAATTTCTTGAACCCAAGGATCTTTGATCTCCTCGAACTTATCATCACCATAAAGAGCCTTCATAACAAAGTCAGAGGAATCATCAAAGTCCTTGTCTACATCATGACCATCATAGTCATCATCTTTTTCATCCTCTTCCCTCTCATTTTCATCTCTTTACTCTTCTTTTAGTCCATCTTTCTCTTCTTCTTGATCCCTAACAACTTCAAAATGAGGAATATTATAAGCAATATCATCAACAATAATAGGAATCTCATAATCAATGCAAGCATGAGAAGGACCAATAGAAATTTTAGCATTTATAACATCTAGAATATAAAGAGCTTTCTTCTCCTTACATCATCATCTTCATCTTCCATGTTCCCTTCTTCCACCATACTTTCCACTTCCCCTTCAACTTCATCATCTTCATTACCCCCCTCTTCCTCCTCACACGTCTCATTGGCTTGGGTGCTCAATTGGAGCCCAACTTCTCGATTCGCACACTACAAGCCAATTGTTCCAATTGGAACTCCAAGTTCTTGATTTGGTCACTTTCAGTTTTGCAAATTTGATCAAACTTCTTGTTTGTCTCCTCAAAGTACCTTTCATCTTCCATTCTCATCTCTACCAATTTTTTGAGAATTTGAGCTAAAATGTCTTCCTTATAGCTTGAAGAAGTGTCTTCATGATGGGAGGGCATAGGAGAAGGTGGATCGTAGGAATACGTATCTTGGTAAGGGTAATTAGGAGAGTAGGAATCTTGATATGAATATGATATAGGAGAGTAAGGATCTTCTTGTGGAGGTGGTGGAATTTGGGCATGGTTACCATAAATCATCATCATTACGTTCTTCATACTCTTTTCTAGCAAAAGACTCGATCAAGGAGTGTACGGGGATGTGGGTAAGGTTGATAAGTGTATGAATTAGGAGAGTATGTGTATTGTGGAGAATACGAGTAATGGTATTCGTCCATCTCAATTGAGTTTAGTCCTACAAAAACAAGCACATATCAACACTCACCAAGAATGATAAAAAAAGAAAAAAGAAAAACAAAGTAAACAAACAACTACAAGCTTGACAAAGAGATCATTTGCCCGGCAACGGCGCCAAAAACTTGTTTGCCAAAATGGTGTCTCACACAAGTGTACGTGGTCATAGAAGACATGGCAAGATGACCAAGTAAAAATATCGAACACGGGGAAACGATGTGATATCAAGCAAGCATTGAATGTCTACAAAAGGTCAATAGCTAAGAAAGCAAGAAAGGTCTTGAATTCTATCTACTTCAACAAAGTAAAGTAAAAGCTAACTATCACCTCTAAGAAGTGAGAAAATGTGGGATGTGTGTGCATGGAATTACTCCTACTATGGTTCACCTAGTGTCCTATCCATCCTAGAATGCAAAAGGTCTCTTGGTGTCTTAATCAAGCTATGACTCTAACTAGTGTCTAGATCTCTATAACAACACAAGCTAAAGGGCTCTATTAGGTGTCTAGATCTCTCTAACAACACCCAATACTCTAATTAAGAGGTCTAGGATTAAATGCAATTCTCATTGGTCATAAAAGCCATTTATCAAACACTTGGCATGCACAACATTCAATAAAGAACATTCATGAATAAGCTCAATTCTCATGCCTTGGTAATCCACTTAGGCTCTAAATATCTAATTGGCAATACCAAATATTCATTCAAATCATTAATTAAGAGAATTAATCCATCAAGATCACTTATCATGAATAGGATCAATAAGAGACTAAATTCACCATAGTATTTATACAACCATGCAACAAGAGATTAGCCCATGGATAATTGGGAATGGAAAACAATAATTAAGAATCTAAACAACATCATTAAGAACTAAAACAAGAGAATTGAATGGAAACTTACCAAATGTAGAATAATTGAAATACAAACTACAAACCTCCAATTTGCTAAGTGTTGATCCAAAGCTCAAAAACATAAAACGAACGTAGCAAACAACGAGACTAATCTAATGGAACAAACGGATTAACAATCCAATGGTTGGATCAAAAGTTATGGAAGAAAGAAGTAAGAAATTAACTTCTAATCTAATGGGTAACTACCTAATTCTCTCTCTAAACTAATCTAAGAAAATGGAATAATGATGGAATGATGAAGGAATTCTTGAAAATCTGATCCTTGAGGTATTTATAGTGCCAACAATGCTTAGACCGAAGTGCCCTTCATTAAACGCTCAAAAGGACGAAGATACCCTTAAAAATGCATAAAAATACCCCGCTCGCGCGCCCAATAGCCAGAGTCGCGTGCCAAGATGAAGGAAGTCTCATTCCCCATCCTGGACTCGAGCAATGAAGCCTTGCGTAGAATTGCGTGCGAGTCTGAACTCGCGCGCATACCTGTTGCAACTCGCGCGCCTTTGAAGGTTTTTCGAGCAAACTTGTTTTCTTTATATCTTGAGCTCTAGAACTCTGATTTACTCAATTCTTTTTTTATTTGCGATGCTATCTTCAAGATCTTTTACATGGTATATCATTTGCACAATTTGGAATAGGTTAATAAATCTAAAATTTATCAAACTTGCTCGTCCCTTCACCTTTTTGCTTCATTTTTCCTATATACACAACTTTTTTACAAAGAAGGGGTCAAATGCACAAAGTATATAATTTTAGGGTCAAATATGAACATAAATTCATCAAAACCATATAGAAATGGATGCTAAGTGATGCAATTATGCCCTAATCAATCTCCATACCTAATCGTCTATGGGAAGCCTTGCCACTTGCCTGTTGAACTAGAACACAAGGCATATTGGGCTACCAAGAAGTTGAACTTTGATGAGACATTGTGTGGGGAGAAGAGGCTCTTGCAATTACATGAGTTAGATGAGTTTAGGGATGAAGCCTATGGAAATGCAAAGGTATTCAAGGAGAAGACAAAGAAGTGGCATGATGCCAACATCAAGGAAAAGTCATTCAAGATGTTTGATCAAGTTCTCCTATCCAACTCGAGGCTTAAGTTGTTCCCCAGAAAATTGAAGTCCAAGTGGAGTTGTATGAGCTTACAAATGATAATGGGGAGCTCTTCTATGCGAATGGACACCGCCTCAAGCACTACTATAACTCAGTGCTTGAGGAAGTTACAAGCCGATTGAGACTCTTCGACTTTGATCCACATTGAGTTTGAAATTTAGTGTTGTCCGGCTAAAGGACGTTAACCTAAGCACTAGTTGGGAGGCAACCCATCCTTGTTGCTTATTTTGTAGATTGATTTTTGTTATTTTTGTTGATTAGTGTTTTTGATTTTGAAGGCGTTGATCTTCCAAGGGATGTTCTCATGGATTTATTATCTTCCATGGTGAGGTATTGTGTCTTTTCTCTATTTGAAGCACTTTGCCTAGCCTAGTTTGAGGGAGTCATCTCTTGAGGTATGGATTTATCCTTGGATTGATTGATGATACTTGAGTATTTTGGTTTGATTTGAGCATTGCAAATTATCTTTTCATCACTTTAGCCAAACTTTTAGGATTCATGATCCAAAAAGTTTGGGGGGTGTGTAGTTTTTCAAATCTTATTTGCAATGCATGCTTATGTAGATTCTTAGTGCTTTGTTAATGTTTAGACCTTGTGCATAAATAGCACAGAGATTTTTCTAGGTCTTATATTGCAAGAGCTAGAACTTAAGTGTAGTCTTTGTATTAAATAAATTCGTGGATCTTTACAATGATGGTCCAAAGGCCATATTTATAGACGATCCTATGCACGGTATGTGCGCCTATTATGCTCTGCTGGTCAATTAGTCTATTACAAAGTTATTATAGGAAGTCTTCCCATCATAAATAGTAGTTTTCCTTGTGTGGGTATTAAATGAGATTAATTATGCCCTAAATTGTGCATAATTGTTATAATTCCTCTGTAAGAGTTGACCATAAGCTTGCTCGTGCCCGTAGGTGCTCGACCTGCTCGTGCACGTAGGTGCTCGACTTGCTCGTGCTCATTGGTGCTTGACTTGCTCGTGCACGTAGGTGCTCAACTTGCATGCATGTGCATATTGGTGCTCGACTTACTCGTGCCCATTTGTGCTCGACTTGCTCGTGCCCATTTGTGCTCGACTTGCTCGTGCTCGTAGTGCTTGACTTGCTCATGCTCGTTGGTGCTCAACTTGCTCGTGCCTGTTGGTACTCGACTTGCTCGTGCTTGAGGACATGGGCCTAGCTCTTGCTCGCACTTCAAGTTCTATCATATTGAGTTTGGGTATCGTCCGATCATTTATGGGCTTGAGCCCATTGTAATAATCGTACCACAACATGGATACATGGCATGCAATTTTGCCCATGCGCACATGGGTTGACAGTTTCTCGGATACGTGGCATGGCTCTACTATGTCATTTCTCCACTCACCTAACCACTAATTTACTTTTCTTCTCTTTTAACATTTTTCTCTCCTAATTTTTTTTTTCTACTCTTCCTAACATTTATCTCTCTTTCATAATTGATTTATACATTATCTTTTTCATTTTGGCTGGAGGTTTATCCAACCTAGCAAAGGATGAGGTTATCTTCATAAAATAATCCATTTTACATTAGTTTATTTGTATTAATAAGGTTTTTTATTTTTTTAGATAATGAATAACGAAATTAGCTTTGTGTTTGTGCATGTTTTTTTAATTCATTCCATAATAAAAATGTGCTCGTAAACTGTAAAAAGAGTAATGATTTTTAAAAATAAAATTAAAAATTTACACCACCATTTAGCTCCAGGCTCCTAAAATTTTCAAAATAAAATCACAGTCAAATACATTCATTCTCTGGGTTTGTTTCCCTCTCTCTCTCTCTCACATCTGATTCCTCATTTTTAGACATATTTCAATTCCTACCTCCAACTAAAAGTTTCAATGGATTTTTGTCAAACTTGTAAGCATTGATCCCCTTTATTAACACACACACCTTACCTCTTGTTTATCAGTTTTGGCACCACAAGTAGGCAGGTGACATTCTCATAATCCCATTCCAAATTATCATTAAATAAATATATTATGAAAATAGGGATGAAAATGAACTCCTCCGTAAATAACATCCATATTTTCATAATCTCATTCCAAATTATCATTAAATAAATAAATTCACCTTCCTTCATGCATCACAATTCACACCATAAATAGACTCAAAAAAGGAAAATTAAATAAGATTCTTCCCTCTCTCTCTCTCTCTCTCTCTCTCTCTCTCTCTCTAAAGAATAAATAGCGCCACCCTAGAAAGCATTGAACACCTTCATTCCCATACACACAAGAGACACATATTCTTTTTTTTTCTCTCTAAACAACAAAAGCAACCCCCTTTACAACTATCAATGCAAAAACATCTATCTCTTCATATCTCCCAGCCTTAAAAAGTTCACTGAAAGCCCTGCTGAAGGAAGAGAAGAAAAAATGGTGAAATACTAGAAAATGAATCCATATAGCTATACATATAGAATATATATATGTGTACACATATTTGCAAACACACATCATATTAAATATATATAGCTATATATATATATATATATATATATATATATATATATATATATATAT
>JAPKLY010000069.1:346642-363813 GCA_026898435.1 Prunella vulgaris | reverse complement strand
TATATATATATATATATATGTGTGTGTGTGTGTGTGTGTGTACATCCCACTCAATTAATGCATTCAAAACCCACCTGCAAATCGACGTGAAGGCTAACACCTCCCCTGACCGATAGGATCCATTCCCAGGGTTGTTTGTTGACGATGCACACACGTCAGCAGTCGGCACTAAGGGTACCCACTGGAGAAAATGATAAATCAGTCAATATCATCCCTATTTTCATAATCTTATTTCAAAATATCATTAAATAAATAAATTCACCCCAGTTTATATGAAAATGGTAATGTATAATTATATATGAAAATTATAAAATAAAAAAAGTCCTTCTTCCTTCAGCACCCTTCTCTTCTCCCATACCCTTAATGTAATTAGGCGCGAATTGAGCGACTATTTTCCCCCCATTTTCTCCATGTTTTTTTGGCCCACTCTGTACATATTCCAACTCATGCCCACTTTAATTTTAATCTCTCAATAACTCATGTCATGTAGTTTAAAGTTAATGTAAAATTAATCACAACGCAGTAGTCTTTTTAATCTCCTTTCAATATTCTTTTTTAGTTTCCAACTAACACCAATAAAAAACCTTCCTTCTTCATGTTCGTGATACTACATACATAACACCAGTACACAACCATAATTTTTTTCTCTCCCTAATCGTCTCCATAATTTATATCTAGCAAAGAAAAAATATTCCTCCTTCAGTGCCCTTCTCGTCTCCAGTTTATATCAAGAACCAATTTTTTTGTCTCTAATTTATATTTGTATGGAGATTAAAAATATTGCAACGTCTACGAGAGCAGTAATCTTTCGAAGTATATTTGGAGATTCTGATTCAGAAATCAATGGTGAAGGAAGTCAAGTTAGATACCCAAAGTGTTATCGTTGGTATGACAAATAATCCGGTGAAAGATGTTGGCACGAGTGTTTAGAACCTAGCACGCACTTTGGTAGCATTGATAGCTTGTTGGATGCTTACATAGAACACGCAAAACTTAAAGGATTTAGTGTGGTCAAAAGAACAATGACGAAAGCAAATGATTATCCAAAGTACAAGTATGCTCGTACGGTGTGTGATAAGCCTAGAATTTCTAAGGCTAAAAAAACTTAAAAAAATTCGGTTGACAAGCTCGTTTGAACGCAAAAAAAATTAGACGATGGAAGTTGGGTTATTACATCAATGGAGAGAAACCATAATCATGAAAAAAAATCCATCATTTTTCCCATTAATGCCCGCTCATAGGCAGTTGAATGTCTATTTGAAAAGACAATTAGAAGTTAATAACATTACAGGAATAAGAGTGTGTAAAAATGTAAGGCTATGCGAAGTACAAAGCGGTGGACCTGAAAACTTAGGTTGTCTTCCCAAAGATTATAAAAAATTTGTTGAGGAAAGAAGGTTGCGACTAAGAGATGGAGGTGCAGAAGCAATTCAGAAGATATTTTCTAAGCTTCAACTGAAAGATAGAAACTTCTTTTATTTGACGGACCTTGATGAAGAGGGTCGATTACTCAATGTTTTGTGGATTCATCCAAGATGCAAAGCTGCATACGAGGAATTTCATGATGCTGTGAGCTTTGACACAACATACCTCGTCAATGGGTACAAAAAATCTAAATTATATGTGCAATCTGATATGGTTTATATTATAATTTTAGTTTTATTTTTATTTAATTTTTAAAAGCTTACTTGTGCAATTCATTTGATGTATTTTTGTGAAAAAATACCATTAAATTTTTAAGGATAAAAAGGTCATATTGAATATTTGACGTTTGTCGTTTTAGGAATGTGACTGAAATTAATATATTCAAAATAAGAATAAATTGTAATTTAAGGTTAAAAATTAGTGCAATAAAGAATGTTTTAACACCCATATTGAATAATGTTTGTCATTTAAAGAATGTGAGTGAAATTAGTAAATTCAACATAAGAATAAATTGTTGACGATAGTTGAAAATTAGTGCAATAAAAATGTTTTAATGCAATAATGGTTAGGGAGAAGTAGCTAAATTCTTTGTTTATTGCTTGAATATTTATGTGCACTCTGTTAGCTTTTAGTGTGCCATTAGTTGTAATTTTTATTTTATGCATTGGTGCTATTTCGTACATTTTATTTAAATTTTATCTTAATTGAATGTAGTGTTATTTCGTGCAATGGTCACTATCTTAATCCTTCTTAATTATGTTTTATTTATTGAAAATTAATTAAATACGAGTGTATGTATGAAATTAGCTAGTAATTGAGCCAAAATATAATCCTATGCATTAGTACTTATGTTTAAAAAATAACATCTATTAAAATTTGGTAGATTTTTTATTGAATTTTTATGTGTAAATATGTTAGATTCTAGTGTTTAATTAGTTGTTTTTTTGTGTGTTAATGGCTTAATTATGTAATTTGATGGATTTCTTATTAAATATTTAATTATGTGCAATATGCTAGGTTTTAGTGTTCAATTAGTTGCATTTTTCATGCTAATGACAGTTGGATTTATTTTTGTAGTTTTTTTTAATGTTAATGGCTTAGTTTTGTAATTTGGGACAGTTGATTTATTTTCTGAATTTTTGCTATTTTTTATAGGTACAAAATGTCTTTTGCATCAATTTTTGCATTAATAATCATGGACAATTGATCTTGCTAAGATGTGCTTTGGTGACTCATGAAGATGTAGCATCATTCAAATGATTTTTTTCAAATTGGTTAGAAGCTATGAATGATATGCATCCTACTGCTATTATTACTAATCAGTGGTGAAAGTATTAAGATTGCAATCAGAGAGTTGATGCCTAAGATTATCCATCGATTTTCTATATGACATATTCTCTCCATCTCCAAGGAGTCTGTTTTCCATTTTCGATTACACCATAAAACAAAACGAGAATTTGAAGGCTGAGATCAAGAACTTGATGAAAAGGTTATTGGTTCATTGCACCCCACAGTCTTTGAGCGACATCATACTTGAAGAGGATCCTCTCAACATGATCCATGAGTATTTTGTTGAAGCAAACTGGACAAAGTCTATCCCTTTAATTGTCCTTTCGGATACCGAAGGAGATTCTGCAAATGCTAGTGTTGGTGGCGATGGAGATGCAAACATTAGCGGCGACAACGGTGGCGATAACTATGCAAGTAATGGTGGCAAAGATGTTGATTGAATAATGTAATATTGCATGTAAGTTAATAATGATCCTATCTAGGTTAGGGTAGGTTAGGTTTGTGTTTCTTATAAATATGGTATTGAAAAGGTTTTCGTTGCTTTCTTTTTTATGTAGTTCTAAACTTTTGAAGTCATGGGTATGGCTTTTTATTTGTTGAGACTGCCAAATTTCGAGTAATCGAATATCATCAATTTAAATTTAGTGAATTGTTTTGCCCTAAATTTTCAATTGAATATTAATATGAAGTTGTGATTTAAATCAAATTCGGATTATGAGCTTTGACCAATTTTTAATCAAAATTTTTAATTTGTTTATACTTTTTAGGGGATTTAGTTTTTTTTTTTTTTTTATCAAAGAATGAAGGATGGTAATACCCCCAAAAGTTTAAGAAAATTGTTTTACATATGCATCTATCAACAAAATATTTTTTGTGTTATTTAGAATTTCATTTTTTGAAAAATATATATTATTCATATCATAAAATTTTGTAAAGATACTTAAATATAAGTATATATAAATAAAAAAATAAGAAGAAAGATGTATATCATGTTATAGATTTTTTAAAGATCAAATGTATGTTTTTCTTGTGTGATTTTTTGTTACATAATTTTTTCTAAAAAAAAATCTTCAACATGAAAATTAATGTTTAAAATTTTTGATTCCACGTTTCAAAAATTTCTCAAATTTAAAACAAACTATTCCATATATATAAAACAAACCATTACATATTTTGTACCAAAATTTTCTTACATTTAAAAACTCTTTCATATTTATAGTAATAAAACAACATATTCATTTATTTTGAAATGTCAGTAGCAAACTAATTTCGTTTCCATATTTTTTGATTCATTCTAATTTGTTTAACTAGGTAGGTTTTTTTATGTGATAGCACTTTAATTTATTAAAAAACTTCTCACGCGAGGAAGATTTAAGTAAAACAAAATCCTTTTAAAATACAATCAAGCTCAACTTATTTTTTTTTTAAATCTTCAATTACACACTCAATTAAACTCTTAAAACAATCAACTTCTTAGTTAAAATCTTAATTAAATCACACATTATGGGAAGATTCAAGTAAATTATTTTTTATTTCTTTTAAAACATTTAGTTAAACAAAAATAATCAGTATTCTGATTTAATTAGATGAAAATCATGCTTAATAGACACAATTAAACAAATTTTACACTTATTACGAAAATATATTGAACAATTTAGGACCATCACAGATTCGAAGGTAACATTTCCTAAAAAAGAAAAATTATCAGGGAAAATTGAAAAAATTGTTTCACTTGGTATAATTCTAAAATGAATTGAAAAAACATGAAACTTGTAACACCACCCCACAATCCCAAAAAGAAATCCGAGCAACAATTTATTAATTTCTTTTCCGTCGTACTTCAAAACACTTGAAGATCCGAAAGTGGCTTCATGATCAATTCGCTTTGATTGAATAGAACTTGAAGCGTCCTTCATTTCATATTCATAACAACTATCGTGGATCATAACTCGAACGCCCTTGAATACAATGTAATACTTAATCTTCGGTGTTTTTGGCCGTTGCCTTAAATTATTATTACGGTTGAGAAGTGTGTGAGCGGAGGAACTGTGCTAGTGGAGGAATAAACACATTGGAAGGTATAATTATGTAGTTTGAAAAAATAAATTGAAGAGAGAAGATTCAACTTTCAAATTCAAATTTTAAATTTTTAAACTTCTCTACTAAATTTTTATTAAGGGTAAATTAGCCATTACAAATCTAACTTAAATAAGTAATTTACTAAAAATATCCTATTATGCATATCCATAATATGGATGTTTAGCAGCATCCCTACCCTTAAAAGATTTAATTTACCTCCCGCGTAGTACGCGGGTTATTTACTAGTGTGTGTATATATATATATATATATATATACTAGTACATAACATGCATACTACGCGGGAGGTGAATTAATTTGCGTAAGGTATTAAAAATTTATATTTAAATAAAATAAAAATTTTATTTATAATTGTACAAAAAATTATAGGCAGTTGCCATATTAGCGGGAATTGTGGGGATAAGCGGAGATAAGGATGATGTTGTAAAAAGTTTTTAAAAGTTTAAATTTGATATTGAAATTTTTTTTACAAATTTAAATTTGAAAAAAAAATTAAAATATTAATTTAAATTTTAAAAAAGTTTAATAGGCAATTATCGTGTTAGTGAGATTGTAGAGATAAATATGATGTTGAAGAAGATTTTAAAAGTTTAAATTTAAATAAAAAAATTTAATTATTAGGCTGTTGGTGGATTAATATTTTAATTAAGAGTATGTATTGTGTGAAAATAATTCATGATAAGCTTATCATGAAATTGTTTTAATGTATCAAATATCTGGTCAGGTGTATCAAAAGTTGAAGTCAATATATAGATTTTATTGACCTCAACTTTTGATACACCTGATGAGATTTTTGGTGCACCTGGTTAAATGTTTTATACTTTAAAACTTGTTCATAATAAGCTTATCATGAACCATTTTCATACAATACTTTGCCTTTAATTAAAATACTAAAATTTAAATCTATATGCGATAGATTTCATAATTTTAAATAATTATTTTGAAATAAGATTCTATTGTATTTAAATTTAAATTATTATTGTAAGATTTGAATGAGCATATTTCATCAATTTTATGATTTAATACATGAAGAAATGCACAATTTTTGTTGTAAATTCATAAAAATAAACAAAGAATAAATTAGTAATATTATTAAACAATTTATATAATAAAATATATTATCAGAATTCATGATGCATTAAAATAAAATATTATTTACATGATATGTAATCATCATTAGAGTCTTATGAGCATTATTGCAAAATATGAGAAATAATGAGCAGGTTGGTATTACATTACAATTTAAAATAGTATAATACTACATTACAAAATATAAATAATTTTACTTCTACGTCTCCTAGGTAAATGAACCTTAAACCATAAAGCTAAACGCACGTTTTTAAATTTTGACCTTTAACGGAAAAATTGAATAAGAATTCCTTACCTCTTATGAAAATATATACTATAAGTCTATAATACAATAAAAGCATATATGACTCGAAGATCTCTGTCCTTCACTATGTAAGAATTAAGTGTCACACCAATTTAAAAAATACGTGGAATCCTAAATGAGAAAAGGTAAATGAACACTAACATTAACATATGCAGATGAAAGCATTCATAAATCCTTTTCAATCAATTTCTATACAAATGAAGATCCTTATTCACTTAATGTCGAAACTGATGTAGAAAATTAAGTTTAATGAAAATTAACATTAAAGTTTTCATTAAAAAAATATAAAATAGTTACAATTTGACAAATATATGAAAAAATAGTAAAAAAAATCTTAACAACCTAAAAATTCTCCATAAAATTTAAAACCTAAAAATTCTTAACTTAAAAATCAGCAATTACATTTAAAATCTGAGAAGAAAATATAAAAAAAATCTAAAATCTTTCAAAACATGATCCCGACACAGGGAGTCCCCGCTTTACGCAGAGGAGAAGACGACTGACTTCGCGGGGGAGTTGCCAGTGAAGCCGGCCCCGTACTGGGCGGCTGATGCGTCGCAGAGGCATCGCTGGCCCGATATGGGGCGTCGCCAATCTGATCTGGTTAAAGAGTGCACTGCCAGCCTTATCTTTTCCCTCCAGAGCTTTGCGACACCCATCAGGTACGCCGTTTGGTGGTCGTCGCCTCGCCGCCTCCATCTCCATCGGCGGTCATGGACGCTGCCCTAGGCCGATCTGTGCGTGAGTCCTCATGCAGAAATTTGAAAAGGATGACATGGATAAATGCAATAAGTAATTGTTGGTTTAAAATAACTATAATTTTGTAAATTCAAAATAGGTTTATGCAGAGGCTCCATACAATTAGTGGGTAGTTATCAAAAAATGATATGCATATTAAAATTAAATAAATAAAAATAAATATAATATTTATATTAAATTATAACTGTATGCAAGTTAAAATATAATCAAAGTGCCACATAGGATGAATAGAAGGTAATTTAAATATATCTGATTAGTGAATAGTTATCAAAAAATATAAATATAATATATAATATTAATATTAAATTATAACCATATGCAAGTTAAAATATAACAAAGTGCCACATAAGATAAATAGAAGGTAATTTAAATATATCCGATTAGTGGGTACTTATCAAAGAATAGTATTCAAATAATATGCAAATTAAATATAATATTAGAACATTAAATTATAACTGTATGCTAGGAATTTAGGATTTCAAAATACTGAATTGTGAATGTAGCCACGTAAGATAATTAAAAGTGTGAAATATAACTACTCGTGTAAGTGTCCGTAAAAACATAAAAACATAAGTAGCTTTGATCAAAACAAAATATCATGATCCAAAATTTCCACTCCAATAAAAATGGATAAAAATGCAATAAAATAAAGGAGACAGAAGCACAAACCCACCTCCGCATTCAGTTCGTCCTTATTGAATCCAGTCAAGAAAACAACTCTTGATCCTTTGGTCGTCAATCCACATCCAAAGATAACATGCTTAATTTAATTAGTAAGTGTTATGGTTGTCTATTAAATTTATTTGAGCATCAATAATAGTGTATGTATTTAAATTTAGCCCAAAGGTGAATTTGAGTACATGTTTTAAGTATAAGTTTAGCTTTATTATAGTTAACTCAAGCACTATGAGGTAAGCATATATAAAATTGTGCAGTTTCAATGAATCTTTTCGCATCGGGAAATGTAGTGGTCAAATTCAATGGTTTGAACTATGTGGATTGGTCCGAACAGATCCATTTTCACTTTGGTGTTATGGAATTGGACTATGCCATAGTTACTGAACAGATACCTCCAGCCATTACTGAGACTAGCTCAGAAGTTGACAAGTCCATATATGAGGCTTGGGAGCGGTCTAATAGGCTGAGTTTAAATCTAATGAAAATGACCATGACTAAAACGATTAAGCCTTCGATGCCGAAGATGGACAATGCAAGGGAATTTATGTTAAAACTCAAAGAGTATTCCCAGTCGGACTTAGCAGACAAATTAATTGTAGGAAGCCTTATGAGTGAGCTAACTACAAAGAAGTTTAATTGGTCTCAACCTATCCATGATCGTGTAACTGAAATGTCCAACCTAGCAGCAAAACTTAAGACTATGAGAATGGATGTGAGTGAGACTTTTCTGGTTCAGTTTATCATGAACTCCCTTCCAATTGAATTTGGTCAGTTCCAGGTGAACTACAACACCATTAAAGAAAAATGGAACTTTCAAGAGCTAAAAGTTATGTTGTTAGAAGAGAAAGGGAGATTAAAGAAGATAAAGGATCGCTCTATCCGTCTCACAGTTGATGAAGGTTGTAGTAGTAAGGCTAAATCGGATAAAAAGAACAAGAAAGGGGATAAGACCCCAATGAAGGCTGATGGTGGTCAACATAACAAGTGTTACTTCTGTAAAAAGACAGGACACTTCAAGAAAGATTGTCATAAAAGAAAGGATTGGTTCGAAAAGAAAAGTATGCATTACATGTCTATATGCTTTGAATCAAACCTTGTTGAGGTTCCTAATAATACCTGGTGGTTAGATTCTGGTGCGACTACTCATGTGTCACATGTTTTACAGGGATTCAGTTCAATCCAGCCCATAAAAGAAAATTAACATTATTTGTTTACGGAAATAAGATGAAAGCACGAATAGAGGGCATTGGGACTTACAGATTGATCTTGGATACTGGATGTCATGTGGATCTAGAAAATTATCTCTATGTTATTGAATGTGCTAAAAATCTTATTTCGGTAGGAAAGTTGGATATGGTAGGGTTTTATTTCAAATTTGGAAATGGTAGTTTTTCATTGTATAAATACAATTACTATTATGGTTCTGGTATTATGTGTGATTTACTTTACCGTTTCAATTTGAATATTAAGTTCGCTGAATCTCTGTTTCATGTAGAAAATAATATAGGCATTAAACGTAGTGCACCAAATGAAAGGTCTACTTTCTTGTGGCATCAAAGGTTAGGTCATATTTCCGAAGAAAGGCTAATGAGGTTGGTGAAAAATGAAATACTTCCTCATTTGGATTTTAGTGACATGGAAGTGTGTATTGATTGTATTAAAGGAAAAAAAAACAAAACACACATTAAAGAAAGCAGCCACAAGAAGCACTCAACTTCTGTAGCCCTTTTGATAATCCCTCTTGGAGCACTGAAAAATATTTTATCACTTTTATAGATGATTACTCACATTATGGTTACATTTATCTAATGCATGACAAGTCTCAATCAGTAGACTGCCTAAAGGTGTTCATTGATGAGGTGGAAAGACAATTAGAGTAAAAGGTAAAAGTTGAGAGATCAGATCGTGGTGGTGAATATTATGGTAGATATAATGAAAATGGACAGAATCCAGGTCCATTTGCAAAGTTTCTTGATAGTCGTGGCATTTTGGCACAATATACTATGCCAGGCACCCCTCAACAAAATGGTGTAGCTGAAAGACGAAATTGTACTCTAATAGACATGGTTAGGATCATGTTAAGTAAATGCTCTTTACCCATTTCATTGTGGATGCATGCATTAAAGACTGTAGTATACCTGCTTATTAGGGTTCCTAGTAAAGCAGTTCCTAAGACTTCTTACGAGTTTTGGACTGGTAGGAAACCCAGCTTGAAGCATCTTCATGTTTGGGGTTGTCAAGCAGAAATAAAAGTTTATAATCCGCATAAAAAAAAACTTGATCCTAGGACAGTCAGTGGGTTCTTCATTGGCTATCCTGAAAAGTCAAAATGATATAGGTTTTATTGCCCTAGTCATAGTACGAGGATTATTGAGACAGGAAATGCTCGGTTCATTGAAAATGGTCAAACTAGTGGGAGTTTGGAAACTCGAAAAGTGGACATTAAAGAAACTCTGGGTGCAAACTACTACACCTGATGATCCTTCTATGATAGTTATTCCTGTTATTGTGTCACAAAGACACAATATACAAGAACAACAAATTAATGTTCCAAATCCACAAGATGATATTAATATGGATGAACCAATCATTAACGAACTGCAAGAGGTTGATGAACCACAAGAGGAAGTAGTTTTAAGACGTTCTACAAGACAGAAAAGATCAACTATTTCTGATGATTTTGTGGTGTTTTCTCTTTAGGATGAATGTGATTTGAGCGTTGATGAGGATCCTGTCTCAATTAAACAAGCCATGGAAAGTGTCAATTCTGTAAAGTGGTATGATGCCACGAAAGATGAAATCAAATCGATGGATGACAACAATGTCTGGGACTTGGCAGAGTTACCTAAAGGTTCTAAAAGAGTCTTTAAGACCAAACATGACTATAATGGTAACATCGAAAGGTACAAGGCTAGACTTGTTGCTAAAGGTTACACCCAGAAAGATGGCATCGATTACAATGAAACTTTTTCTCCAGTTTCAAAGAAAGATTCTTTTAGAATTGTCATGGTTATGGTTGCTCAGTACGATCTTGAACTACACTAGATGGATGTTAAAACCGCATCTTTAATGGGAATTTAGATAAAGAGGTTTACATGACCCAACCTGAAGGTTTTGTGGTCACAGGAAAAGAGAATCTAGTGTGTAAGCTAAAGAAGTCAATTTATGGACTAAAGCAAGCTTCTCGTCAATGGTATCTTAAGTTTAATTATACTATCACTTCTTATGGTTTTGTAGAGAACACTGTTGATCGGTGTATCTATATTAAAGTTAGTGGGAGTAAGTTTGTTATTTTAGTCCTGTATGTTGATGATATATTGCTTGTTGCGAATGATAAAGGTTTGTTACATGATGTGAAAAAGTTTCTCTTCAAGAACATTGAAATGAAATATATGGGTGATGCTTCTTATGTTTTTGGAATAGAAATATTCCGTAATAGATCACAAGGAGTATTAGGATTATCATAGAAAGGTTACATCAATAAAGTTTTAGAGTGATTTAACATGGATAAGTGTTCGGCGGGAATAGTTCCAATTCAGAAAGGTGCCAAGTTCAGTCTAATACAATGTCCTAAAAGTGAATTGGAACAAAAGGAAATGGAAAGGATTTCCTATGCTTCAGTCGTTGGGAGCTTGATGTATGCGCAAACGTGTACAGACCTGACATCAGTTTTGTTGTTGGTATGTTGGGTAGATACCAAAGCAATCCTGGGATGGACCATTGGAAAGCTGCCAAAAAAATTCTAAGGTATTTGCAAGGCACCAAAGAACATATGCTTACATACAGGAGATCTAAATTATTCGAGATAAATGGCTATTCAGATTCAGATTATAATGGAAGTGTAGATACTCGAAAATCTACATTTAGCTACTTATTCCTATTAGCTGGTGGAGCAGTATCATGGAAAAGTGAAAGCAGTCTGTCATTGCTACTTCCACAATGGAGGCTGAATTCGTGGCATGCTTTGAGGCCATGGTTCAAGGATTGTGGTTGCGGAACTTAATCTCAGGACTTGGAATTGTAGACAGTATATCCAAGCCGCTGATAATTTATTTTGATAATTCTGCAGTTATCTTCTTCTCAAAGAATGACAAGTACTCTAAAGGTGCTAAACACATGGAGTTGAAGTACTTGGCAGTCAAGGAAGAAGTTAAGAAATGAAGTGTCTATTTTGAGTATATCAGTACTAATTATATAATAGTGATTCTGTTAACTAAAGGATTAGTGCCTAAGGCCTTTACCGGTCATGTAGGTCGTATGAGTATTTTGGATAAAACCTTGTTGTATTGATAGTACTGATCTGGTTACTATGCTTGTTATAGTTGACACTTTGATATCAGTAAAGTTTTCGTTTCTTTCAAAATATTAAAGTTGTTATCTTATAACATTATTGTACACATGATTGTGATAGATAACAAATTATCTTGATGCTTATAGTTTTCATCAAGTAATGAAAGTTTGAAGCTTACAGTTATCCTTCAAATTAAAGGTTGTTGGATTAAAGTCGTTCTTTGATACATGGAAAGGATCCTGTCGCTAAATGATATGTGACTGTCATGATCCGAACTATTCTAATTCAACTAATTTTAATATATGTGAATATAATGAATGGAGTGTTTTACAATTATTATTAGACCATCAAGTCATTACAAGGACCAAGTGGGAGAATGTTAAAATATTTAATTATTTTAGCAATTAAGTGGTCCGTGTAATTAAATAGGTCTAATAATTAAATATTAAATTTACCATATATTAGTTAAAGTAAATCAAGTTTTAATATGAAAGTATCCCGTGATAATGATTAACGGGAGTTATGGTTTGATTAAAACTGTCGGGGAGTTTTAAACGGTTATGACTCTTTGCTTTAAAACTCCCCTCTCCCTCTGCCAAAAGTTTCAGCGCATCATTGAGAGTGAATACATAAAAGAAAACACAAGAGGGAGAAAACTCTGAAAGGAATGATAAAGGAATCTGGACTCTGGACAGGAATGATAAAGGACACTGGACAGCAACAATAAAGGACTCTGACATAAACATTCAATATTAAAGGAATTCATGGATTCAGGTACAATTCTATTTTTAGGTTAATTTCAAACAAACCCAGAAAATGAAAAATATGTACGGGACTCCAAAAACTTCTTGATTTAACAAAAATAGACAGTCTAGACAATTTTCTGGACATATTTGGACTGGAATATGTACACTGAAGCAACCAATTAAATAAAAAATGGAAATTGCACGTAAGCAGAACATATGATCAGACATGAAAATAAATAAAAATGTGAATTTCACACATGGATATTATACATATCATAACATCAATGCCAAGAACAATACTAACATCTCTTCGATAAAAAACGTGCAGTAATTCCATATAATCAAATGATTCCAAAAAAAATAATGCTTTAGTGGACAGAGGGATACAATCACATGGGCTCTGATACCATATGTTGGATCCAGTAACATTCTAATGCGTATAAACAGAATGCTGACCTTTGATCGGCTAAGCGGAATAAATGAACCAGATTGATATCCACGTCTATCTACGTTCTCGGGGTCCCAGTCGCAGTGTATGCAAACCCAATATCCACAAATAGTACTGTATTCGATATGTGTTTGTATTCGTGATGATTGTTTGTATTCTCTCTGACGCCTGATAACTTGGAATAATTTCCGTAGAATGTTTTTCAGATGCAAACATATTTATCCAGAGAGAGGGGGGAAGTTAACTGCTCCTGCGGTTATTTAACTTCCACCATATTATATAAAATATAAATAATAAGTAATAAAACTAAAATATGTAAAATTATATAAATAATATATATACTATTATTTACATTAATTAATTAAAAAACATCTCACGCGAGGAAGATTTAAGTAAAACAAAATCCTTATAAAATAGAGAAATTGCCTCTGCACTACAAAAGTTTCCTACACTTTACCCTCCACTCTTTACTACTAGCTCAACCCTAAAACCTATAGACTCCCCCACCTTCCCCCACCCTTCCATCCTCCCCAAACCACCCTCCCTAAGCCTACTCTCCTCTCTCCTCTCTCCCAATAATGTGTTTCCAATGTACCAACACGTGGGGGTGATGACTTTTTTGTTTCTAAATATTTAATAATTGTTTGGAATTAAACTATTGACCGTATTAATAGATAAGTCTCATTTTTCTTTCCTTTTATTTTTTATTTTTATTTACACTTAATTGATTATAATTTTATAAGTTCAACAAAATATTCATAAGTTCCAAAAAAAGGAAAAGTTCAAACGTTCGTAACAAAAGTTCAATATCAGTTTCTGTTAAAGTTCAATTATAAATTTATTCCAACAACTCTCATTTCTCTCTCCTTCACTCACTCTCTCTCCTTATCAATCAAATCTGTCATCAATCAATTCCACCATCATAATTATTTTTTCTTTTCTTTTTCTTATTTTATATGCAAATAATTTTTCTCCATTCTGCAAAAATATTGTTTTATTATGCAAAATAATTTTATTTTATTATGCAAAAGTGTTTGCTCAATTATAAATTTAAATTAAAAATTAAGGAAAAAATTTAATTTTAAATTTTGAATTGTAAAATTTTAAAAATAAAAAGGATATTATAAAAAAACAAAATAAAGAATTGAAAAGGAAAGGGTCAAATCAGTTTGAAAAGCAAAAAGGAAAAATCAGACCAGTTGTGCATGCGGTCAAAGTAAGGAAAAAGAAAAGAAAAAGAAAAAGAATTAAATAAAATGTTAGTTATTTTTTAATTTAGATTTTTTCCTTTAATAAATAAAATGAATTTAGATTTATTCATTTGAATTAAATAAAATGCGGTCAAAATTTTAGTTATTTTTTAATAAGGATACTAGTTTTTTTTATGAATTCAAATGTTTGTTATTTTTTAATTTAGATTTTTTTAAGGTAATTTTTTCGAAATATTCATAAGTTCAAAAAATAAAATAAATGTTCAAAGCAATTGAATAATAAGTTCAATTTATTAATTGATCAAGTTCAATTTATTAATTGATAGTTCTTAAAAATTATTTTCCCAATTTGAATATGCACTAAATTTAAAATTTAAATTACTTTAAAATTTAAAAACAAACATAATTGAGATTAACCATATCCAAATTTGAATATGTTGTAAATTTAAAATTGAAATTACTTTAAAATTTTAAAAACAAACATAATTGAGATTAACCATATCACAGAGTTTGACCATATCAACTACACTACACTAAACATTATTAACAAATGTCGTATTAAATGAAGAATTCAACGGAAACATTTTATCCCATATTCAAATAAACAAACCTAAAAAAGAGTAAAAACTTCAACTGTGCATGTATCTAATAACCACAAAAGTAAATATAAAAAAAAGGGAAAACAAAGCACCACGAATTGTAATTTCCCAGCTTAAAACTAAAAAAATAACAATTACCAGAAAACTCAACCACAACACATTTGAACTTCATTTTTCTCGTTTTGAAAAACAAATTGGACTCTCTGTGGTTCTCAGAGCACCTACAAAATCCCATCAATTTGGGAATTTTTTACGAAGAACTTGAGCTAAAAGAAGCCGAAAAATCTGATTTCCGTCGTCTGAAGCCGGAAAATGAAAAAATGATAGGCGAGTTCCTTAAAGGGCTGAAAGGAAAGCCTCTCCAGAAATCCGGCGACACAACCGTCGTTTTCTTCTGATTTCCTTCATCTTCATCTGATTTCCGGTGACACTTCTTCCGTCATCTTAACTCACGACATTGCCGCCATTGCTGCCGCCCCCTCGCCAAAGAAGAAGACACTGCTGCCTCGCTGGAAAAAATTGAATTTGAACTAAAAAAAATTGGAGAGAGAGAAAGTCTCACCTGAAAAATTGTCCAAAAACCAAAGCCCTACCTCACCGTCCTATTGTAACGAACCCAAGCAAAACCAAAGCCCTACCTCACTCGTCGGCGCATTCTTCCACCTCTGTACGATTTCAATACGTCATGGCCGGCTGAAAGGAAATAATCTCCAGAAATTCGGCGACACAACCGTCTCTGGTGAAGGAGAGAGGGAGAAGAGGGCCATCGTGACTCTTCTTCGTCTCCGGCGACTCTTCGTTTGCAGCCCCTACTCGCTGGAATTGTCACCGCCGACAGCCACTTCGCATCTGCCAGAGAAGAAAAAACAGCCGGAGAAGAGTCGATTCAATCTGCATCAAGGCTTCGATGGTTAAGTGATTTCCGGGAAAATGAGAGATGAGAGAGGAGAGAGTATATTTACTTTCTGAAAATTTGAAATGGGTTCTCTTATTTAATCAAGAGAAAGAAGAGAGCTCCCCTATTTATTGATTCAGAGCACAATAGGAATGGAGGAAAGATGGGATGTGACATTTTTATGAAATGTCAGGGATGGAATCAGAGTAGATGGGGTAGGTTACATTGGTTGGTCAGTGGGGTGTCCTAACTTTTTCAGAAATAGGGGGATAAATGGACGGAAAGTGTATTATTCGTATTGGGCAGTAAAGAATTTTTTGTTCTAAGCCCATAGTAAAGTGACTTACCTATATGTATCCCATAGTAAAGAACCCTATAAAATACAATCAAGCTCAACTTTTTTTTTTTTAAATCTTCAATTACACACTCAATTAAATTCTTAAAACATTCAACTTCTTAGTTAAAATCTTGATTAAATCACACATTACGGGAAGATTCAAGTAAATTATTTTTTATTTCTTTTAAAACATTTAGTTAAACAAAAATAATCATTATTCTGATTTAATTAGATGAAAATCACGCTTAATAGACATAATTAAACAAATTTTACACTTATTATGAAAATATATCGAACAATTTAGAACCATCACAGATTCGAAGGTAACATTTCCTTAAAATGAAAAATTATCAGGGAAAATTGAAAAAACTGTTTCACTTGGTATACTTCTAAAATGAATTGAAAAAACATGAAACTTGTAACACCACCCCACAATCCCAGAAAGAAAACCGAGCAACAATTTATTAATTTTTTTTCCGTCGTACTTCAAAACACTTGAAGATCCGAATGTGGCTTAATGAAAAATTCACATCGATTGAATAGAACTTGAAGCGTCCTTCATTTCATATTCATAACAACTATCATGGATCATAACTCGAACGCCCTTGAATACGATGTAATACTTCATCTTCGGTGTTTTTGGCCGCTGCCTTAAATTATTATTACGGTTGAGAAGTGTGTGAGTGGAGGAACTGTGTTAGTGGAGGAATAAATACATTGGAAGGTATAATTATGTAGGTTTGAAAAATAAATTGAAGAGAGAAGATTCAACTTTCAAATTCAAATTATAAATTTTTAAACTTCTCTACTAAATTTTTATTAAGGGTAAACAAGTCATTACAAATCTAACTTAAATAAGTAATTTACTAAAAATATCCTATTATGCATATCCATAATATGGATGTTTAGCAGCATCCCTACCCTTAAAAGATTTAATTTACCTCCCGCGTAGTACGCGGGTTATTTACTAGTGTGTGTATATATATATATATATATATATA
>JAPKLY010000069.1:336141-346542 GCA_026898435.1 Prunella vulgaris | reverse complement strand
GCACCACCCTTACCCTTAAAAGATTTAATTTACCTCCCGCGTAGTACACGGGTGTTGTACAAGTGTGTGTGTATATATATATATACACACACACACACTAGTACATAACCCGCGTACTACACGGGAGGTGAATTAATTTGCGCAAGGTATTAAAAATTTATATTTAAATAAAATAAATTTTTTATTTTTAATTGTACAAAAAATTATAGGCAGTTGCCATATTAGCGGGAATTGTGGGGATAAGCGGAGATAAGGATGATGTTGTAAAAAGCTTTTAAAAGTTTAAATTTGATATTGATTTTTTTTTTACAAATTTAAATTTGAAAAAAAATTAAAATACTAATTTAAATTTTAAAAAAGTTTAATAGGTAGTTACCATGTTAGTGAGATTGTAGAGATAAATATGATGTTGAAGAAGATTTTAAAATTTAAATTTAAATAAAAAAAATTAATTAATAGGCAGTTGGTGGATTAATATTTTAATTAAGAGTAGGTATTGTGTGAAAATAATTCATGATAAACTTATCATGAAATTGTTTTAATGTACCAAATATCTGGTCAGGTGTATCAAAAGTTTAAGTCAATATATAGATATTATTGACCTCAACTTTTGATACACCTGATGAGATTTTTGGTACACCTGGTTAAATGTTTGATACATTAAAACTTGTTCATAATAAGCTTATCATGAACCATTTTCATACAATACTTTGTCTTTAATTAAAATATTAAAATGTAAATCTATATGCGATGGATTTCATAATTTTAAATAATTATTTTGAAATAATATTCTATTATATTTAAATTTAAATTATTATAGTAAGATTTGCATGAACATATTTCATCAATTTTATGATTTAATACATGAAGAAATGCACATTTTTTGTTGTAAATTCATAAAAATAAACAAAGAATAAATTTGTAATACTATTAAACAATTTATATAATAAAATATATTATCCAAATTCTGATGCATTAAAACAAAATATTATTTACATGATATGTAATCATCATTAGAGTCTTATGAGCATTATTGCAAAATATGAGAAACAATGAGCAGGTTGGTATTACATTACAATTTAAAATAGTATAATACTACATTACATATAAATAATTTTACTTCTACCTCTCCTATGTAAATGAACCTTAAACCATAAAGCTAAATGCGCGCTTTTAAATTTTGACCTTTAACGGAAAAATTGAATAAGAATTTCTTATCTCTTATGAAAATATATACTATAAGTCTATAATACAATAAAAACATATATGACTCCAAGATCTCTATCCTTCACTATGTAAGAATTAAGGGTCACACCAATTTAAACAAATATGTGGAATTCTAAATGAGAAAAGGGAAATGAATACTAACATTAACATATGCAGATGAAAGCATTCTCAAAACCTTTTCAATCAATTTCTATACAAATGAAGATCCTTATTAACTTAATGTCGAAACTGTTGTAGGAAATTAAGTTTAATGAAAATTAACATTAAAGTTTTCATTTAAAAATTATAAAATAGTTACAATTTTACAAATATGTGAAAAATATTAAAAAAAATCTTAACAAGCTAAAAAATTCTCCATAAAATTTAAAACCTAAAAATTCTTAACCTAAAAACCAGCAATTAAATTTTTCAAAATGTTAAAAAATCTTAGAAGAAAATATAAAAAAAATCCAAAAAACATTCAAACATGATCCCGACACTGGCAATTGCTGTTTTACGCAGAGGAGAAGACGACTGACATCGCGGGGGTGTTGCTAGTGAAGCAGGCCCCGTTTTGGGCGGCTGATGCGACGCGGAGGCATCGCTGGCCCGATATGGGGCGTCGCCAATCTGATCTGGTAAAAGAGTGCACTGCCAGCCTTATCTTTTCCCTCCAAAGCTTCGCGACACCCATCTGGTACGCTGTTTGGTGGTCGTCGCCTCGCCGTCTCCATCTCCATCGGAGGTCATGGACGTTGCCCTAGGCCGATCTGTGCGTGAGTCCTCATGCAAAAATTTGAAAAGGATGACATGGAGAAATGCAATAAGTAATTGTTGGTTTAAAATAACTATGATTTTTAAAATTCAAAATTTTTTCGGCAGTTTTTTTAGGTTTATATACAGGCTCCATACAATTAGTGGGTAGTTATCAAAAAATGATATGCATATTAAAATTAAAAAAATAAAAATAAATATAATATTTATATTAAATTATAAATGTATGCAAGTTAAAATATAATCAAAGTGTCACATAGGATGAATAGAAGGTAATTTAAATATATCTGATTAGTGAGTAGTTATCAAAAAATATAAATATAATATTAATATTAAATTATAACCATATGCAAGTTAAAATATAACAAAGTGTCATATAAGATAAATAGAAAGTAATTTAAATATATCCGATTAGTGGGTAGTTGTCAAACAATAGTATTCAAATAATATGCAAATTAAATATAATATTAAAACATTAAATTATAACCGTATACTAGGAATTTAGGATTTCAAAATACTGAATTGTGAATGCAACCACGTAGGATGATTAAAACTGTGAAATATAACTACTCGTGTAAGTGTGATTTCCGTAAAAACATAAAATCATAAGTTACTTTGATCAAAACAAAATATCATGATCCAAAATTTCCACTCCAATAAAAATGGATAAAAATGCAATAAAATGAGGTGACAGAAGCACAATCCCACCTCCGCATTCGGTTCGTCCTTATTGAATCCAGTCAAGAAAACAACTCTTGATCCTTTTGTCGTCAATTCACATCCACAAAAGAAACCAAAATCAATCAGAAAAAAATAATTAGAATAATTCTATGTAGTGGCTTTTGTCAGAAGGTTAATAGCCATCATTATTCATCAAAAGAGCATCATACCTTAATAGGGTCATCAATATAAACAATATTACAGAATGGGTAACCGTTATAAGAAAAAAATACAATTCTCAGAAATAGGTTCGAAATGGAGATATCAATGCCGGTTACAGATAAAGTTGATGGATCAAAGAAATTTATAAAAATAATAATAGTCAGGGGTTTGGTTGGAAGGTATATGATGAGGCGTTTGTTGCAACCAATTAAAAGCGCGTACAACAGAGAAAAAAGCAATGAACAGATGATGCTACCTCATTCACATCTTTCTCAATTCAAATTTCAAAGATCTTTTTATCCTTCCATTTAAAGGTAACACAAATTTCTGTATTCTTCTTCTGCATTAAGTTGTGATATGTCAAATTTATAAAATAAAAAGTTATAAAAATATATCAAAATTTGGTTTGGCACGCGAAGTAATGGAAGACATTGATCACTTTCTACTCAGGTCATGTGAACTTTTGGTTATGTTTCTTTTGCAGAAAAAGTTTACTTCATTCATTTTTCGTTGTCCTGAACCTGCAACATCCCAAATTTTAACAAAAATGGAATGACTGAATTCACATTGTTTTTCTAAAGTATAATCCTTCAAAAGGTTCCTAAATTATCATCTTTGTGGATTGGTCTATAAACTATTTTTTGTTACCGTTTTTCTCGGTGCCGCTTCATTCACATCTCTCTCAATTCAAATTTAAAGATCCTTTGATCCTTTCATTAAAGGTAACACAATTCTCTGTAAACCTAAATTATTTCAAATTATATGTTGCACAAATCTCTGATACGGTATGAAATCTCTGATTTTGAAATCACAAATATTATTTTTCAATAACAACCTACTTTACTATTGCATAAATAATAGGGAATGTAACTTCCCACTTCACATGCTTAGAGGAGATATTACTATCTCTCTACCACACGGCAATATTCATAATCAATGTATAAAACCATACATACAGTAAAAAAAAAAAACGGCAGTCATCAAATCAAACAACATATAATGTATTATTGTGCGTACACATCGCAATTAATTCATCGCGACCCAAAATTACGCGGGCAAGATGATGATACCACATAATGGAGATTATCAAAGGAAATTCAAGCGATCACATGATTCAACAGTTCCAGATAATACAAACAAGCATCAGGATCATTACAATCAAAAATACGCTTTTGTGCAAATTAAATATAATATTAAAATATTAAATTATAACTGCTAGGAATTTAGGATTTCAAAATACTGAATTGTGAATGTAGCCAGGTAATATAATTAAAACTGTGAAATATAAGGGATTAAGATATACTAGTGCAGAACCCGCGTACAACGCGGATAGAACTCAAAATTTTATTATTATTCATAAAATTTCAAAAAAAGAATTGATAGTATAGCTAAACCGTAAATATTTTTAGGTAAATTCTTAAATAATTTTTGAAGGTATATTTTAGGTAAATTCTTAAATAGTTTTGGTTTAAAAAATTATAATTTTCACATATTTTTTAAATTTTAATTTTAACATATTCAAATGTTTTGTTTTGGTTAAATATATATGAACAGTTTTAACTTTTTAAAGGTAAATTTGTAAATAATTTTGATTTAAAAAATATAACTTTGATATATTTTTAAAATTTTAATTTTAATTTTGACAATTTTTTTGTTTTGACTTAAATATAATATCAACACTTTAAATAATTTTGATATATTTTTAACTTTTAATATTCATTTTGACTTATTCGAATATTTTATTTTAGTTTAACTTTAATATGAACAGTTTAAAACTTAATAATAGATAGAATTTGAAAATTTTAAAATACTTGAGTCATGAAGTTAGCCAGTAGGATGAGTTGAACTCATAAATATAAGAGATTAATTTTAATTTTTTAGATTAAGATAATGTTCTCGATTTATAATAATTTTGATATATTTTTATAATTTTTTTATTTTTATAACTTTGACATATTTAACTAGCAGGGGTATGTAATTAGTATTTTAATTTTAATATTTTTATATTATAACATATTCAAACTTTTTGAATTTTATAATGTTAACATGATTTTATAAGTTTGATATATTCAAACTGATGTTTACTGTATAAATTATAAAAATATATCAAAATTTTAAAAAACCGTAAACTTATAAAACATATCAAACTTATAAAATATATCAAAATTATAAAAATATATCAAAACTTATAAAAATATATTAAAACTTGTAAAAATAATAAAATTATAAAACCGTAAAATATATAAAAATTAAAAAAAATTGTAAACATTCACTTCTAGAAAATAGGACTTTAGTGACGCACAAAAGCGTCACTAAAATTAGTGTTTACTGACGCTTTTACTTTAGTGACGCTTTAATCAAGCTTCACCTGATTTGGAGTTTCAATGTCTTATTTTTGTGATGCTTGGAAGCATCATCATCCAGGTTTATTGTGACGCCTCTGTGCGTCACCTTGACATTAATTAGTAACACTTTTTGGTGACACTATTTAGGGTCACAGTAGTGTGCTTTATTGACAATTTTTTGCGTCACATAAACCTTTTTAACTAATTTAACCACCTCATTTTGTGATGTTTCCAAGCGTCACAAAATGATTGACTTGTAACAGCATGACATGTCATTATGAATGATTCACGTGTCACTTTTAGATTTCACTAAAGTATATACAACTAATATAACCACCAGATTTAGTGATGCGTGTAAGTGTATTTATGTTAATATTTAGTGACGCAACCTTGCTTCACAATAAAAATAATTTGTGACACATTTTTATGTCACCTAAAAAATACTAGCAACTAATTTACAATAATATTCTTTTTATGTCATGTAATTATAAAGACCAATTTAACTATAAGATTTGTGATAATTTTTCATGTCACATAATACTATAAATCATTTCTACCAATTTATAAACATTTACTTATAAACATAAAACCATATATATTTCAATAAAAAATATTGTCATAAACTTTGAACATCTAATAGGTAACACAACCAAGAAAATAGTTTCTAATGACTATGAAGTCCAATCTAAACAAAAAATTTAAATTATTTAGTTCAATGATAAATTGCACCTAAACTATGCGTGGTACTAATCGTTTTGCTCCACTTCCCTTATCTTGCGTCCTCCACTTGAACCTATAATAATGAATAAAGGGAAAAATAATTAATTGATACTTTAAAATTTACAAAAAATAAACCAAATCAAAGAAATGAAAATCAAGAGAAACTTACCAAATGTTTTGGCCAAGGAATGCTATGTCCTATAGCATTCCCAATAACTTTTACCCCTCCAACTTTTCGAATTAGCGGTTCCTCATATTCAATTACCACATTAATTTTCACTTCGAACCATCGAGGTCCTAATAACTCTCCATTTTCTAGAAGTTTAGCTGGATTTAAACTTGTAATGGTGCCTTTTGCGACATTGCCTGGATCTTTGATGCCTTTTAAGAGAACTTTTGTTCCAACCTGTTAAAGTAAATATTAACATATTTTAAACAATAAAGAAAATAGTATTTCCAGTGCAGCAACTTTGAAGTATTACTGTTTACTAACTTCATAAACCCCTCTCTTATGTCATTATTCTTGCGGTAGAAGTCCAACAAACACATTAAGTCTAACACACACATTCACAGTTGGTATAACATCAGCTAGGCATAAGTTTCACATAAATTGTACAATAGAAGCTAAGCATAAGTTTTTATAAACTGTACAACATCAGCTGCCTAGTTTCATATAAACTATATAATAACAACTATTAATAGGTTTCTTATAAACTATACACCAATAGCTAAGTGTACAACAACTAGGCATTGGTTTCTTATAAACTATACAACAACAGCTAGGCATAGATTTCATATAAACTATATAACAACAACAAGGAATAGGTTTAATATAAACTATACAACAATAGCTAATTGTACAACAACTATGCATAGGTTTCTTATAAACTATACAACAACAGCTAGGTATAGGTTTCATATAAACTATATAACAACTAGGAATGGGTTTCTTATTAAATATACAACAATAGCTAACTGTGTACCTGCATGGGGCAAGAATTGGAACTTAAGGGTCCAACAGATTGAGGAAGTGCAGAATTGCATGAAGTTGATGGGCCTTTTCTAATGTTTGATTGTTCTCTCAACTCCTCATTTCTCAACAGCCGCTCGATTAATTTGTTCTTCTCTTCGAGTTCTTTTTGCAATTTTTCTTTTTCCATGGCTAAGTGTTGAATATCATCCTGGCCAAGTGATTGACAACATTCATTATGACATTTGCAAAACAATAGCAGGAGATAGATGTCTTAAAATCAGATTTTTGTTCGTAATTTCAGAGCTCAGCTAAAACCAATATCAATGCAGGTAAAGAGATTATTACTAGACACCCAACTAACCGTGAAGAGTTCACAAGATTGAAGGATTTGGTGGAAGAGAAGGATAAGGCTGCAGTCCATTATGTTCTATTGGGGTATCATATAATGGCACCAAAACATCAGATTCTTGTTCCATTGTGTTATCATATAAGGAGAAGGATAAAGATATTATTACTAGACTCAGCTAACCATGAAGAGTTGAATTCTTTTCTATGCAAAATATGATAATGGGCACCAAAACTTTCCAAAGTACATAAACATCAAACAAGTAACACGACTCTTCAAGAGTTGTCAAGAGGACATTGTCAAAAAATAAGACATTGTCAGGAAAATTGACTAAATATTTTAGCCATTCATCAAAGCTAAAGCAAGACTAGTACAGAAAAAAATAAACTTAAGACCTAGGCTTTTCCTTCTTTTCCTTGAAGAGGGCTAGGGGGAAACACCCGACACTTTCACAACCTTAAATCTAACAGCAGGATATCTCCAACAGCATGACTCTCTTTCACCTTGTTTCTGTTTTTTAATAAATAATTTGGCGAAATAATTTAGATCTAGTTAGATAGTCCCAGTACAGTAAACCTGGAATAGTCTAGAAAACAAAACTTTCACACACGCACGTAAACCATACGATCGATAAATGTATATTTATATGTTTATCTAATAAAGCCTATATTTCAGTAATGTATTCCATTAATATTTCAGTAATTAAAAAATCCTCTCTTAGAACATTCGACCATAAAACATATTGCATAGAAGACATATAGAAAACATACAAGAAATTGCTTTGAAACATATAATCTTGTGCTATGGGAATACACACATACGAACGTCATATAGAACAATCCTAGGAGAAGAAAATTATCATATCTTATTTGATATATATACTAAATCAAAAACATACCTCTATCAAACACCTTGAGGGCTTGAAGTGGCAATCCATGTTAAAATGACAATTGTCCAAACAAGATAAAATAAATTAGCCGATAAACCTATACGTCAATCAATTCCTCAAATCACCAAAATAATCAGAGTTGTAGCGACAAACCTATTGATGACTGGAACTCACTGATCGGTCAAATTGATGAATTAAGAAACCGAGACAAATCACGCTTCCGCCTGCTAGATCACCATCATTGATTAATTCTCCGTCAGAAGGTGAGAAGAAATTGCACGATCAAATGAATGAAGTTATGGTTAATACATAGTAGTGTAGGGAAATTAATTAAGCGACGAACCTATTGATGACTTGAACTACTGATCGGTCGAATTGATGAATTAGGAAATCGAGACGAATCACGCTTCCGCCTGCGCGATCACTTCCATTGATTAATTCTCCGTCAGAAGTTGAGAAGAAATTGTACATCAAATGAATGAAGTTAGGGTTAATATTTAGTAGCGCGGGGAAATTAATTAGTGAAAATCTGTAGGGCGGGAGAATGAATTATCATCAAGATCATATAATTTGCAAGGATATATATAATTTACATAAATAAATAGGAGGAAATTTATTTAGGCGCCATGATATATGCCTTACATATGGTGGCGTCAATTAATAACTTTTATTATGACCCTTATTTAAATGGGTCACTAATATAGGGTCACTAGAGTGGGAGTTTTTTAGTAGTGATTATAAAATATACTCCCTCCGTCTTTCTATAAGTTGCTCATATTGTCATTTTCGTCCGTCTTTCTATAAGTTGCTCATTGCTTTTTTACCTTTTTTGGAAACTACTATTCACTTCTTTATTATTATTTTCAATACTTTTTACACTATTTTCATTACTTTTTCACTTTTCTCCATCACATCACTCATACTTTTTCACTTTTTCTATCACATCACTTATACTTTTTCACTTTTTCCATCACATCACTTATACTTTTTCACTTTTACCTTAATTCGTGTGCCCAAAATCAACTAGCAACTTATAGAAATACGGAGGGAGTATCAAAATTATAATAAAAGGTTAAATTATAAAAAATCGTAAACATCAGTATAGAGATTATAAAATTAATGTAGAAGAAATTATAAAATTATAAATTAATGTAACAGAAGAATATAGAGATTTGGAAGGATCAGACGATATTTTGGATTGAGAGAGATGTGATAAAAGCGGCGCAGGGAGAAAACTCGTAAATATAAGTGATTAAGATTATAAAAAACCGTAAACATTATAAAATATGTCAAAATTATAAAAAATTAAAAACATCAGTATAGAAATTTTAAAATTATAAAATTAATGTAGAAGAAATTATAAAATTACAAATTAATGTAGAAAAAGAATATAGAGATTTGTGTTACCTTTAACAGAAGGATGAAATGATATTTGAAATTTGGATTGAGAAATGTGAATGAAGCGGCACAGGGAGAAATGATAATTAGTTATTGTGATAGAACATGTGTTTATATGTGGATAATGTATTTGTATATATAGATATGGAGAACAGTTTCGAAAGGTTTTGGATCAGTAGAGATAGTCACGTAGGATAATTTTTATTTATTTTTATTTGACATTACACAAATAATTTTTATTTTTTTATTTAAAATGAGAAATAAAATTGTTTGAAAATGAGAAATAAAAAAATGACACGTAGGATAGAGAAGAAAATTTGAAAAATTAAAAAAATAGTAGATACTGAAATTTAACAGTGACGAGTAAGAGGGATAAAATTTGACATGATTATTATTTTAAATTATTAACATTACACAAATAATTTTTATTTTTTTATTTAAAATGAGAAATAAAAATGTTTGAAAATGAGAAATAAAAAAATGACACGTAGGATAGAGAAGAAAAGGAAGAAACATAAAAAGGAAGAAAATTTGAAAAATAAGAGAAATAGTAGATAGTGAAATTTAGCATTGATCATGATTATTATTTTAAATTATTAACATTACATAAATAATTTTTTTTATTTAAAATGAGAAATAAAAATGTTTGAAAATGTGGAACGTTGTAGTGGATGTGATTAGTCGTTACAATTTATTTATTTTTATTTAAATTTATATATCATTAAATTTTTTTTTATAGATGGACAGAGGAAAGTGTCAAATAATTTTACAATTAAATTATAAACTTTAATTTTAAAAAAATAACAAATAATTACACAACTACACGATCAAATAACATTACAAAAATAATTTTTTAAAATTTTTTCAT
>JAPKLY010000069.1:295062-327719 GCA_026898435.1 Prunella vulgaris | reverse complement strand
ATTCCCTCAGATTTTACACAGAAAACCATCAAAGGGTTCAACCAACACATCATAATCACCAACAAATCATAATCACCAACACATTAGAATAACCAACACATCAGAATCACCAACACATCATAATCACCAACAAATCAGAATCACCAACACATCAGAATCACCAACAAATCAGAATAACCAACAAATCATAATCACCAACACAATGTAAATGTACCTATAACCAGGTCACCATATGCAGATCAGTTTCAAAATGGAATCCTCATTTCCACTCGAACTATTGAGGTCAGAGGGTATCACATCTTCAGTGTTGGAAATAGATGCCTGCCCTAACCCCAAATCGAAGAGTGATACATCATCGTCTAAAGAATCAGGCACAACCTCGCCAGAGTGAGGCAAATCGGCCAGAAACTTGCCGGGGTAAGGCAAATCGGCCACAAATTCACCGGAGTGAGGCAAATCAACCACAAAGTTGCCGGAGTAAGGTAAATCGGCCACAAACTCATCGAAGGGAGGCGAATCGATCATAAACTCGTCGAAAGGAGGAAAATCGGCCATAACCTCGTCAGAGGGAGGCGAATTGGCCACAACCTCATCGAAGTGAGGCGAATCAGGCACAAACTCGTCTGACGGAGGCAAATCGGCCAAAAACTCGTCAGACGGATGCGAATCGGCCATAACCTCATCGAAGTGAGGCGAATCGACGAAGATACTTTCTGGGATAATAGTATCCTCCCATGAATTGGGCACAACCCCAGATGGTTGTGAATCAGAAAACATCAGAGAGAGTGAGACGGATTGAGAGTGAGACGGAGGGAGACATATCGAGAAATGGAGACTATTAGGGTTTCAGATTCGTAGAGTGAGAGAGAGGAAGGCAAATCGAGAGTGAAAGTATTTTAGGGTTTTCACAGATTCGTAGTCATATGAGAGAGAAAAAGAGTTGGTTGGTTTGGTTAAATGTTTTTAAGTTAATGAATTTAATTAAATGTGTTTGATTAGTTTTATTAGGTTAAGTGTTTAATTTAATGAGTATTAGTCAGTTAAATTGAATGGCATTTTTGAAAATATGTAAAAGTTTGACTTTCCATTTTAAGTTATTGAAGAAAGAGTTGGGACGTCCCGAAATAGAAAAACAAGGAGAAAGAGTTGGGACGGATGGAGTATATATATATATATATATATATATATATATATATATTTTACTAAAAACTTGTCTGTTGATATGGCGAACTAATACGTCGGTTTCAGAAATAATCCCCAAGGCTTGCCAGGTCTCCAGAGCCCACCCGAACTGGGGAGGGACCAGAGCTCGCCCGCCTGTGGAAGGCCCAGAGTTCGCCCGACTGTGGTACATCACTGTGCGATACTCTGGAATCTGGTCAAGGCTCGGGAGCTCGCCCTTTGTCAGCAGAACCCCGGTGGCGCACTCTTTTTCCCTCTGTCCGGTTTATCCACAAGGGTGGTTTACGGCGAGGTTTTTAATGAGGCCCATCTAGTCTAAGGCATAGTAGTAGGATAAGGCATGATAAAGGAAGCAGTATGGGAGATCAAGACGAGGGTAAGGAACCCTCGTCAACACCGGAAGCCACATAGGCTCGTAAGATGCCGTCTCACATTCGCAAACCTATAAATAAGATCTCTCTTGTACTATTCAGGGATTTTTCTCTCATATTTTCACACAATCAATACAATCTTCATTGCAATATTTCTCTCTCTAATCTCTCTACTCTCCCTCCTCAAGAACATAAAATCATAAGATTATTGTTTGGTAGAATTGATCCGTTGTAAAGCCACATGAACAAACACAATCAGTAAATTCTATAAAAAATTTGGCGCTAGAGGAAGGGCACGTTTCGAACCTGAAAAATTAAAAATCTCAAGAACGAAACATTAGAGTTTGCTTGAAGATTTGAAGATTTGAAGGTGTTCTTGATAAAACTCAAGAACACTTGAAGATACACATATACCTTCATCCCTTGAACGAAGAACCCAGATATCCGGACAAAAACCCGAGTTTTCGGATTTCACAAAATCGGCCCGAAATAAGTTTTCAAACGCGCGCGTGCACACGAATAAACAAAATTTCAGATAATTCGTCACACGCGAGACTAGACGAAAACTTGCACAGCTCCACCTAAGCTGGACGACCACTACACCAGCGACCTCCACCACTCCGGCGACCTCCCTCCACTCTGACGACCTTCAGCAAGTTACCCCCTCCGAAACCCAAAAATGGCTAACACTCGAGCCGCCAAGGGACAGGCCTCCGCAGCTGCGGGAAGGTCTAAAGGGGGTGATCAAGACCAGGCCGAGGTTGATACCTCACGCCAGGTGGTGGAGACATCACAACCACCTCCCCAGAAGAGCACCGCAGCTCTGCGACCTCCGCGAGTTGCGGTGACCCAAGAAGACTTGGCTCCTGCCCTGAGGGATCTAGTCGGCAACCCTGATGAGCTCCAACACACCATCGCGACCCTACAGAGGTTACAACAGCGACAGCAGGACAAACTCGCCCTGGTACCCAGGCGAGTTCCAGCTACCGAAGCCCGAGAGCAGACCAGGCCCACTCAGGGCACCCAGACCAGAGAGGACTACAGCATACTCCCCACCGAGCAGGAGGCAAGGGCACAAGCTCGCCAGCGCAGGGAGAGGACCGGTAAGGCCAAGATGGTGGGGGAGGAGCCCGCTCCTTACATCGGAAGGGAGTCGGCCTACACCGGGGCATCTGACACCCACCAATCATAAAGGAGGGAAGTCCTCCAAGGCCGCCTGGGCCTGAGATACGAAGAGAATGAGCGCACGGCGGCCCCAGCTGTGTCCCATGGGGACTCCGACCAGCAGCCACGCAGATCAGCCCACGAAAGGCTGAGGAGGCCCGCCACTGACCTGCTAGGCCCCCACGGCGGACGCCAATTCCAGCCCGCCACTGAGAGGTCACCCCAGAGTGAGGCACCTCGGGGACGTGCGTCCGCGAGACGCACGACCTTTGAGCAGCTTCCGCCGGAGGTGACCCGAGATGACGAGCTAGCCTCACTGAAAAAGGCCGTTGAAATGCTACAAGCACAAGTAGCAGCCAAGTCTGGCGGACCTGACGCCACGACTCTCCCCACATCTCCATTGGCACCTACCATCCTCCGCGCACCGGTCCAGAAGAAAATTCAGTTCCCGGTGATGTCCGCGTACGAAGGCGAATCTGACCAGAAGGTCCACCTGGCCAAGTACGCGGACTTCATGATTTCGGTCGGTGCCACCGACTCCACCAAGTGCCGGAACTTCCCGCTGACCCTAGGGGATCGAGCTCACCGCTGGTTCTCTTCACTCGCCCCGGGGTTAATCTGCTCATTTGGCCAACTCTCGCGGGAGTTCCTGGCCCACTTCTCTGGGTTCGGATCTTACCTTACCCAGAAGCACCGACTCGCCAACATCCACCAAAGCGAGAGTGAGACCGACCAGCAGTACCTAGAAAGGTTCAACAAAATTTTGCTGAAAGGCGAGCCGGTAAGCGAGGATACCAAGGTCATCGCAGCGATAGCCGGACTCAGGAGGGGCACCGACCTCTGGAAGGAGATGCACCTCGCATGTCCCAACACTTACAGCAAATTCTGCCACAAAGAGGGGGTGTTTGTGGCTATGCAGGAGGCACTACTGAAAGAAATTGGTGCCCACGAGGAAAGGAAGCCCTACGGGAAGAAGTCCGGGGGCACCTACAAAGCTCCCCGGAACTTAAAGGCCTTTGGCGAGGGAGACTAGCTCAAAGAAAAACTCAATCAGGTCCTCACTGCCTCCGTTGACCACGTCTTCACCTCCGTAAAGGCAAGGCCATGCTGGAGGAGCCAAGGCGGATCCGCAAGGACCGCACGAAGCTCAATCCCAACAAATTCTGTGTCTACCATCAGGCCATCGGCCACTTCACCAGCGAGTGCCGAGATCTCCTCAAGCAACTCTGGAAATTTTACGAGGAGGGGAAATTGGCCGAGTTCGTGAAGAAGGCCCCAGCTAAGAGACCGAGGTTCGAGAGGAGGGCTACCTCCGATGACGAGGAAGAGGAAGCAGACCAACCTGGTCCCCACAACAGACGGAGAGCACCTCCCCAGCCTTAGCAAAACTTGGAGCCCACCCGAGAGCTCCTAGTTCTCGAGGAGGAGATCGGAGCTGCCGGAGGTCTCCAGGACGGGGGATCCTCCATATCCAGGAGAAAGAGGAAGGCCGAAATTCGGGCCATAAACCAAGTCCAGGAAGGCAGCTCCGGCCCCAGGCCCATCTCACAGCTTGCTGACGAGCTGACATTTTCTTCAGCGGACCTGGAGGGGGTACTGATGCCCCACAACGACTCATTGGTGATAACCGCCAACATCATGAACGTCTGAGTTCACATGCTACTTGTGGACACCGGCGCATTCACCAACATTCTCTTCAAATCCACCTTGGATGCCTTGGGTGATTTTGAGTCATATCTGGAACCTAGCAATGCTAGGATAGTGGGGTTCGGAGAGGCTGTAACCGTCCCCCTAGGTAGTGTTAGATTGAGCGTCCAGCTTGTATCGGCTGAGGATCCCGAAAGGAGACTGACTAGGCTCATAGATTTCCTTGTTGTCGACCAGCAGTCCTCCTACAACGGGTTCCTTGGCCGCCCATTTATTAATGAATTCAAAGTGGCGTGTTCGACCTACTACTACTGTTTGAAATTCCCAACCCTGAAAGGTGCCGGAACTATAAAAGGTGACCAGAAAAAGGCCCGAGAGTGTTTACTCCAGATCAAAGACGGCCGGGTCAAGAAGTCTGTTACACAGGTCCACATCCTCGAAGAGGACGTACAGATTCCTGCAGACGAGCCAAACATTCCAGACGTCATCCCGGTCGAAACTGAGATGATTGAGGTAGGCGATTTGTCAGAAATCAACCAAGGCACTGGACCTGTGCAAGACACACAACCGACACCAATGGAGGACTTGGAAGAAACTCAAGTGTTGAGACCTGCGCAGGGGTCGGTACCTACGCAGGGGCAGCAGCCTACTCCCATGGAGGTAGCTGATGAGGTCCAAGGTGGGGGACCTGCGGGAGGTCAAGAACCAACACCAATGGACGTTGACCCAACTCCCCAAGTCACCGCACCATTCCAAGTTGACAAACCACCGGAGGTGCTCACAGCTGACGAGCCCGCCCAAGCTGAAAGCCAACCCGGTGACATCGAACCGCGCATAGGTCACGAGCCCACGCAGATGTCACAAGAAGAGTGGGACGAGTTCATCAGTGACCCGAGATGGAAAAGTTAAAAGAGAAAAGCCACCCCCATGGAAGAGTTGACGGCACTCCCGGTGGACCCGGAAAGGGACTTGGAACTTTTCATCGGTTCCGAGTTACCAAACCGTACCGGTCGAGGATGGAGCTATTCTTGATGACCAACCTGGACGTGTTTGCCTGGTCTCACGAAGACATGACGGGAATCCCGTTGGAACATGCTTGCCACAGACTTAACATAGACCCGACGAGGAGACCCGTACGCCAAAAGTGAAGAAAGTATGGACCAGACAAGTACGCAGCTCTGACTGTGGAGGTCGAGAAGTTGTTAGACAACAAGCTCATCAAGGAGGCCTTGTGTCCGCAGTGGGTTGCAAACCCCATCCTGGTGAGAAAACTCAATGGGACGTGGAGACTATGCATCGACTTCACGGACTTGAACAAAGCATGCCCGAAGGACAACTTCCCACTGCCTCACATCGATCAGCTGGTGGATAGCACTGCAGGTCATGAGATGATGACATTCATGGATGCTTTCGCTGGCTATCACCAGATAGCTCTACACCCAGATGACCAGGAACACACGGCGTTCTACACCAACAAGAACATGTATTGCTGGGAAAGGATGCCGTTCGGACTCATCAACGCCGGAGCCACCTACCAAAGATTGGTGAACAAAATGTTTGACCAGCACATCGGCGAATCCATGGAAGTGTATGTGGATGACATAGTTGTTAAGAGTTTGAGAAAGGAGGACCACCTGGACCACATAAAACAGACCTTTGACATACTGCACCACTACAACATGAAGTTGAACCCCAAAAAGACCAGCTTCGGCGTGCACTCTGGGAAGTTCCTGGGGCATCTAGTTAGCCAGAGTGGAATTGAGGTCAACCCAACACAGGTCCAATGCGTAATCGAGATGGGTATACCCGATTCCGTCCAACAAATTCAAAGACTAACTGGATGCATGGCGGCCCTGAACAGATTCATCTCCAGGTCTGGCGACCGAAATTGTCCATTTTTCAAGGCAATTAAGGCAAACAAACGGAGATACAAAGAGGCGGCTAAAGCCAACAAGCTCCACCTCAAAAACCACTTCGTTTGGACAAGTGAATGCCAGCGAGCCTTTGAGGACATCAGAATATACCTGGCGGATACACAGGTCTTGTCAAAGCCGATACCTGGAGAAAAGCTATACCTCTACCTGGCTGCATCAGAGGTGGCCATCAGCTCCGTCCTGGTCCGAGAGGAGGCAAAAACACACCTACCAGTGTACTACGTGAGCCAAGTCTTACATGAAGCTGAGTTGCGGTACTCCCCAACAGAGAAACTGGCCTATGCACTGGTGATGAGTGTTAGAAAATTGAGGCCCTACTTCTTTGACCACCCGGTAGGGGTGCTGACAACATTCCCTCTACGTCAAATATTACAACGCCCGGACACCGCCCAGACGCCTGCTAAAATGGTCACTAGAGATTAGCCAATAGAGTATAACCTATGCACCTCGAATAGTGATCAAGGGACAAGCACTGGCCGACTTCATCATCGAGCTAACTTTCCCACAAGATCCAACGAGGGGACGTATAGCTCCGTGGTATCTCTACGTAGACGGGTCATCAACCAGCATAGCAGCAGGCACCGGCGTAGTCCTGATCAGCCCAGACAGACAGGTCTTCACCTCTGCAATTCGGTTTGACTTTCGAGCAACCAACAACGAGGTGGAGTATGAAGCGTTGATAGCAGGACTTCGGCTATCATTAGCTGTGGGGGCAACCAATCTTCAAGTTTTTGGAGATTCCCAGCTAATAATATCCCAAGTCCGGGGGGAATTTGAAGCAAAAGACCAACAGATGATGATCTACCAGAAGATAGCCGCGCATCTGATCTCGATGTTTACACAGGTTTACATCAATCAAATACCGCGGCTAGAAAACACACAACCAGATGCTCTAGCCCTGCTAGCTACTAGCAACGGCGAAGCCGAATTCACGGAGGTTGTGATCACCATACTGAAAAACCCCTCGACGTCCGATTACAAGATAAATCAAACCTCGAGTGGGGGGCAGGAGGATAGTGAAGATGGTGAAGATTGGTGCACTGCAATCCAAAAATACTTAGCAGACGGAACAACCCCGGTGGACACCTGGGAAGCTAGCCGGTTAGTAAAGCAAGCTGCCAGATATACGCTGCTGGATGGCCAACTCTATGAACGTGGATTCTGTCTACCCCTGCTAAAATGCCTAACTAGAAAGCAGGGGTCCGAAGTGTTGGAAGAAATTCAAGAAGGGATTTGTGGGAGTCACGCTGGGGGGCAAGCATTGGCATATAAGACGATCAGACAGGGCTACTACTGGCCCACTCTTCGCCAAGATGCCATCAGCTTCGCTCGAAGGTGCCGAAAGTGCCAACTTTTCACACCTAACATCCACTCCCCAGCCAACCAGCTGAAGTCGATGTTCAGCCCATGGCCTTTCGCGAAATGGGGAATCGACTTGATCGGCCCATTTCCACCTGGTAGAGGCGGTGTAAAGTTTGCTGTCGTAGCAGTAGACTACTACACTAAGTGGGCTGAGGCCGAAGCTCTCACAACCATAACCCAAAAAAGGATGATCGACTTCATTTGGAAAAACCTGATCTGCAGATTTGGACTCCCGCAGTCGGTCATCACCGATAATGGAAGGTAGTTCGACGGACAGAAGTTGAGGGACTTCTGCAGTTCATGGAACATCAAGAAGCACTACTCAACTCCATATCACCCCAGTCGAACGGCCAGGTCGAGGCGGTGAACCAGATCCTGAAACACATATTGAAGCTCCGCCTCGAAGAAAAGAAAGGGAGCTGGGCAGACGAACTCCCGGAGGTCCTATGGTCTTATAGAACTTCCTATAGGGCCAGCACCGGGGAGACCCTGTTTGCCCTAGCCTTCGGGACTGAAGCCGTAGTCCCGGTAGAAGTCCAGAACAAGACTTGGAAAGTGGTAGGATATGATGAAGAAAAGAACGATGAAGCCTTGGCAGTAGAAAAGGATCTGATCGAAGAGACCAGGGCTTCGGCAGAAATGAAAAACGCCACCTACAAGCACAGAGTGGAAAAATATTACAACTTTCAGGTCCGAGACCAAAAATTCAAGGTCGGAGACCTGGTGTTAAAAAAGAAATTGATGGCCCCACCAGGTGAATTCGGTTCAAACTGGGAAGGACCATTCCGGGTCACCGCAGCTTGGCCAAACGGTACCTATGATCTGGAAGACGCAGAAGGCAAGGCTTCGTCATACACCTGGAGCTCAACACATCTAAAAAAGTTCTACCAATAGACTAGAATCCTGTAATAGACTAGTCGAAGGTTTGCATCAGAAATGTCGATGGCAACCGATGTAAATAACGTTACTGTAAAAAGTTAGAAAATTTGCAAAGTGAGAAATTCAAAAATTCCCAAGTGTTTGGACCTGTGCAGCTCTCCAACCGGGCGAGCCGCACCAGGTCACCCACTACTCCAGAGAACTCACCGAGCCCAGCTCGCCCACATGCTAAAAAATCCTCAATGCACAAGGACCGATGTCCCAAATGTTGTAATTAAATAGCTCGAAGGCAAAGGCCAAAGTGCCCAAGGTCGCGAAGGTACCCTCCTTAAAGGGTTGCTAAGCACCTACTGCCATAAGTTAGAAAATTTCGCGAAAAAATCGAAGAGATGTCTAAGGCAAGGTTCATGAAACCTAATGGCCCAATGTGAATCAATCGAAGTGCAGTTCGCCGCCCTAAGTGGTCTAAGACGAACGATTCGTGGCCCTAAGTGGCGTAAGATGAAGAATACGCACTCTCAAAATAGAGGTACAATTTGTAGTCGTAAGTGACGTAAAATGAACGATTCGCTTCTCAAAGTAGAATAAGACGGAACAATTATGTACCAGGAAAATAAACAAAAACGAGCTATTTAGGAAATTATAACGTAAAGGCGCAAATACATAAAGGAAAAGAGTTGGACAAAAAATGCTCGGCCTATATTAAAAAAGATACTTAAGAGATTTTCAAGCCAAATATATGCTTGAAAAAACCCTAAGTATAAGTAGCTGTGCTGGCCACAAAGGCCGACCAGCTGGTCATCTTTGAACTACAAAAAGCTCCTTCTGGGCGAGCTGCACGTGCCCGGCGAGCTAAGTCTACTTGAGCAAAAAGCAGAGGCTACAAAAATGGAGCTCCTTCTAGGCGAGCTCTGCAACCCGGCGACCTATCAAAACTTGGAAAATAAAAACTAAACTAAGAAAGCAACAGTAAAGAAGGCCTAGGGCTCGGGGTCGGTGACCTCTGGAGTAGGGGCGACCTGGCGGATGGGCATGGCAAGCTCGACATCAGAAGTGATGTTCCCGGAGAGTCCTCTTGTGCCGAGCTCGCTGATATTTATCATCGCATCCCCGCAGACCTCCTACATCTGCTCCATTGTCGGCGGGGCCTCGCCTCCAGCATCCCCCTCGACACCTTCAGTCTCTTGGGCGAGGTCAGCAGTCAAGACCTGCTTCATCTGGATAATGTTGAATTTTTGACGAGCAGCGTCAAGATTGATCCCATAGCCCGCGAGGTCTCCAATATTCAGCTCCGTGCCAGGGGGAATCGAGGACTTCCCCAGGCAATCCTCAAATTCGTTGACGAGGGCTTCCCACTCACTGTCATTATAAATCCGCGCCCATTGGAAGGAGCGGATTACCTCTGAAAAGCAGAGCACGAAGCCCTTGTCGGTGGCGACCACCTTGGCGAGCTCAAGTGCCTCAGGAGTGATGGCGGTGTCAGAACGGCTCTTGAGCTCGGTGATCTCCAGAGCCTTAGCAGTAACCTCTTCCCGCAGCTTCTGGCACTCCTCTGAGTTCCCTCGGCTCTGATCACGGAGGAGCCCTACCTCAACCCGGGTCAGGGCGAGCTCCTCTTCCCGAGCAGCAAGTGTCCGGCGAGCTTCCTCCAGCTCGGCCTGTTGTTGGCGGAGGTCGGCCTGAAGTTTTTCTGCTTTTCTAATAGGAAGCCGCTCCACCTCCAGTGAGGCCTTTGCCTTGGTCTCTGCCCTCGCGAGCTCCTAGAGGGCCCTCTTTCGCTCGTCGCCCACCTTGGTTAGCGCCTTCTTCGCATCATGGCGAGCTCTATCAGCGGCGGCGATATCATCGCCGATGAGCTGGGCCGCTGCCATTGCCGCACAGGCGTAGTGCATCGCCAGCCTCGCCTTGTCGGCAGGCTTCTGCCTCTCGATCATGCCGAGCTCTGAGGCGGAGAGGTACTTAAGGGCCTCAGTAAAAACCCGGCGAGCCGCCCCATCAGGAAGGTCCCTCGATGAGCTCAGGGCCTTACACCGCTCGGCGATATGGAGAGATTCAGGTCGCAGAGGGAACTCGGCGGGAGTATACCTACACAATACTCAAATCAGTTAGCAAAAATCATAGAAGTTACAAAGGCTTCCAACTTCAAAAGAGGTCGCCCACTTACCCAAACCTATCAGGGTTGAGCCCGAGCAGGGTATCATCCCGAATAGGGACCCCGTAGGGGGGCGGCGAGGGCGCACTCTGAGGAGTTGGGGGTGCCTGAGAAGATTGAACAGCAAGAGCTCGCCCTGACCCTGCTGGGGTTGATCCGGAGCCGCCCTCGGCCCTAACTCGTTTGGTGGGGCGAGCCTCTTCCTCACTCACTCGCGAGCCATCCCCTCGGTGGAGAGCTCGCCTAGTCTGGGGAGGTGGAGGGGGTTGAGCGCCCCGCTCGAGGTCCGAACCTCGGCCGGTCCCCTTTTTAGCAGCGGCGACCTTCTCCTTCGTTGGGGGAGGCGCCGAGGACCTCTGAGAGCCCGAGCCCCCAGCCTTATCAGCGGCTTTGGCGAGCTCGAGCTTCTTGGTGGCATCCAAGACCGCCCCCGAGGGGATACCTTCCCTCCCTGGGAGAGGCTTGCCCATCCTGAGCTGCCGAGCTAAGAAATAGTATGCTTCAGGAACTTTAACAGGTGGGAGCTCGGTAGTAGGACCTACACCTGCACAAGATGATCAAGTAGGTCAGGCGACCTCAATATACGGAGCAGCGAGCTGGCAGAACTTCAAAATGGAGAAGTGCAAAACCTTGAGCAGCGAGGTGGTGTGGTGAAGTGATGAGGCCGGCGAGCCTGCGGCAGTGGTGTTGGCACAAGTGTTCGATCTCGCGATCCTTCTTCTCCCTAAAGCAACACACCGTCCGCACAAACTCGAAGCCAATCGAAACCTCCGGTTTCCCACGGCTCGACTTATGGCACTTCAAACCTGCAAAAAGATAGATTAGATCAGTAATCTAATCCGACGCACACACACTAAGGTATGCCACCTACAGCTCGCCTCCCCATATGTCTCTGGAGTAGGGATACGCCCTCCACGACCATCAGAAGCTCGCCAATCCCCCCGATAAAGAAGAACTGCTCCTTCTAATCCCAGATCTTGTTGGGGAGGTCGCCTAAAAATTTACCCCCTGGGCGAGCTTGGAAAGAATAATACCCCTTCCCCTCCCTCACTTGTCTGATCACGATGAAGAGCTCGTTAATCTCCACCGTGCTCAGCCGATTTTCATAGCCCTCGAGGCCAAAGACGGTCAGGGCAGCCAACAAATTACTCCATGCGTTCGGAGTGAGTTGAGTAATGGCGAGGCCCGTGTCCGCCAAGAACTGTCCGATAATAGGGTGGAGGGGAAGGGTGAGCCCCGCCTTCAAAGTGTGATAATTCATGGCTGTGAGCCCGGCAGGGGGGAGGTCGGCTCGTTCTTTCTCCTCAGCGGGATACATAAAAATGTCCAGCGGGATGCGGAACCGCCTCCGAATATCCGGAAGGGCGAACTCGCTTATGATACTCTCCACCACGTTGGCCTTAAGGTCAGACTTGCCAGCGGCTTTTCGAATCGGAGCTCGCCGGGGTAGGGGGAAGCTCGCCCCGTGGGTTCTCACATATTCGCCCCAGTCAAACTCGTTCACGACCTCGGCAGAGACTTGATGTTCAGGGAGCTTGGGAAAAGGAAAGTCGATGAAACGGAGGTATTCATAAGTGACCTCTGTCCCCGTATCCTCGCCGACCTCTTCGTCGACCTCGCGGGCCAGCTCGCCAGCAAGGTCGCCAGGCCCAACCTCGGCGACCTCCTCCCGGGCCTCAATCTCAGCAGCCTCCTCTTCAACGGGGGTCGCGGCTCCTCCGTGAGCTCGCTCTGAGTAATCCCAGAGTTCGCGGAGGGGCGATTCCTCACCGGAGCTAGTAGCTTGCTCTCTGGAGTCAGAACGAACTGACCCCAAGAGCTCGCTACTGTCCGGGAAGGTTTTAGAGCTCGCCCCAGAGCTCGATGAGAGGACCACAGGTGCCTCTCGGGGGTTTGGAAGGTCATCGGTCATTTGTCCTTTGCCCAGATCACGATGCGGGGGGTACGGCTTGAAGAGTTCTCAGACATAATGTAGGAGTCCGAAAACAAGGAACAAGGAAGGAGAGAAAGGAGAAATCCGGATTTCTACCTTGGGAAACGTTCGGAGACGCGTCTGAAGCAAAGGGATGATCGCCAGAAATGTGCTCTGAGAAGTGAGAAAGCAAAAGTGAGGAAATTCCTCATTTCCGCCTATTTATAGACGCTGGGCGCGAGCTCGAAATTCCCGGAAGATCAGGGACCTTTTTGCAAAGAATTTGAAAAGTTATTATTATGGGCGGGAATCGAGACAACAAGAGACTTGCGTGACGCTTGGGATCCCGCATCGTGTCGGCCGAGGCGACCTCCGAGGCGCAGCTCGCCTACTAGCTCGGCACCCCCAGAAATAGTTCGCCAGACCTCATGTTCTCCAGCTCGCCCACACATTGGACAAAGTTATGATGCGCGCGAGCTGGGGGGTAAATGTTGATATGGCGAACTAATACGTCGGTTTCAGAAATAATCCCCAAGGCTTGCCAGGTCTCCAGAGCCCACCCGAACTGGGGAGGGACCAGAGCTCGCCCGCCTGTGGAAGGCCCAGAGTTCGCCCGACTGTGGTACATCACTGTGCGATACTCTGGAATCTGGTCAAGGCTCGGGAGCTCGCCCTTTGTCAGCAGAACCCCGGTGGCACACTCTTTTTCCCTTCGTCCGGTTTATCCACAAGGGTGGTTTACGGCGAGGTTTTTAATGAGGCCCATCTAGTCTAAGGCATAGTAGTAGGATGAGGCATGATAAAGGAAGCAGTATGGGAGATCAAGACGAGGGTAAGGAACCCTCGTCAACACCGGAAGCCACATAGGCTCGTAAGGTGCCGTCTCACATTCGCACACCTATAAATAAGACCTCTCTTGTACTATTCAGGGATTTTTCTCTCATATTTTCACACAATCAATACAATCTTCATTGCAATATTTCTCTCTCTAAACTCTCTACTCTCCCTCCTCAATAACATAAAATCATAAGATTATTGTTTGGTAGAATTGATCCGTTGTAAAGCCACATGAACAAACACAATCAGTAAATTCTATCAACATTGTCCATTTGTTTATTTTATAAATTAAAATTATTTATATAATAAATGAATTATCACTTTACTGAGAATATGAGAAGTTAAGAGTTTCATAATTTAATTTTTTTATGAAAACTTGTCCCATTTATTTATTTTATAAATTAAAATTATTTATATAATAAATAAATTAACACTTTATTGAAAGAGTGCTTCACCAGTGCACAAGGGTGCATGGTATGCACCCTTAATATTTGACTATTTTCAAATCAAATTTTCTTCCACCAAGTATGTATACCTGCTGCCTTTTATATACAAATGAAACTATTCCAATTTTTTGTTTTTATTTTTTCTAAAAGTAACTATCCCAAAAATCATAAGTTTTGTGCGAATTTATTTATTATACAATTAATATCATCATTCACAATATAAAATATTATTGTGCCACTAAATATATATAATGATATAAATAAATATATGCATTGATATCAATTTTTTTTGGAAAATAATACTCCAAAATTAATATGTAATACCCAAAAAATAATTTATAAAATCCAAAGAACAATTTATTAGTGAGTTTCAAAATCTAAGGTTTGAAATTTGGATCTTCTGTTTTGCTTAATTTTCCCATGAATTATTTGGATCTTCTTTTTAGATTAATTATTTACTTTTTCTTGGGGTATTGTAAGTTGGTCTTGGGGTATTATAAATTATTCTTGGGGTATTGTGACTTGTTCTTGGGGAATTTAGTTATATTTGTTCTTGGAATATTGTGATTTGTTCTTCGGGTATTGAGAATTATTCTTGGGGTATTGAGAGTTGGTCTTGGGGTATTATAAATTATTCTTGGGGTATTGTGACTTGTTCTTGGGAAATTTATTTATATTTGTTATTAGGGTATTGTGATTTGTTCTTCGGGTATTGTTATTTGTTCTATGGGTATTGAGAATTGTTCTTGGGGTATTTGCTTAGACTTATTCTTGGGGTATTATAAGTTTGTCTTGGGGTATTTACTTACACTTATTCTTGGGGGTATTGCGACTTGTTCTTGGAGTATTGTAAGTTGTTTTTGGGGTATTGTATGTTGTTATTGGAGTATTTTTGTTTAGAGTTGTTCTTGGGGTATTGTAAATTGTTCTTGGGTATCATAATTTGTTCTTTGTGTATTATAATTTGTTCTTTGGGTATTATAAATTTTAAAATAATAAGTTTAGCCCATATATTTTTTTAGAGGGATTTTATATATTATTATATATGCGTTAATTATAAATAATTAAATTAAATACCCCATCTGTTGAGTGAACATACATATACATACATCCCAAAGATATACTAATTAAGATTAATATTATATTTTATATAATGCAATCAACCTAAACAATGTTTAATACCAAAAAATTTTTTATAATATTGAACGAATAATTTATAAATAAATAATTAATAAATGAGTAATACTCAAAAACAATTTATAATACCTAAAGAACAACTTATAATACCCAATTAATAATTTATAATACTCAATGAACAATTTATAAATGAATAATTGATAAATGAATAAATCCAAAGAATAATTTATAATACATAAAGAACAATATATAATACTCAAATAATAATTTATAATATCCAAAGAATAATTTATAAATGAAAATTTAATAAATAATTCGAGTAATACTCAAAAAATAATTTATAATACCCAAAGAACATCTTATAATACCCAAAGAACAATTTATAATACCTATAGAACAATTGCTTAATTTTCCCATGAATTATTTGGATCTTCTTTTTAATTTAATTATTTACTTTTTCTTGGGGTATTGTGAGTTGGTCTTGGGGTATTATAAATTATTCTTGGGGTATTGTGATTTGTTCTTGGGGTATTTACTTATATTTGTTCTTGGGGTATTATTATTTGTTCTTCGGGTATTGTTATTTGTTTTTCGGGTATTGAGAATTGTTCTTGGAGTATTTACTTAGACTTGTTCTTGGGGTGTCGTAAGTTGGACTTGGGGTATTTACTTACACTTATTCTTGGAGTATTTTGACTTGTTCTTGGAGTATTGTAAGTTATTTTTAGGGTATTGTATATTGTTATTGGGGGTATTTTTGTATAGAGTTGTTCTTGGGGTATCATAATTTGATGCACAAGTGAGAGACTGAGTCCTTGGGTTGGGATGCTTCACAATAGGAGTTTCAATTATTTTCTTCTGAATAGAGGCCAATGTAAGTTAGAATTAGGCTCTAATGTCAATTTCAATTTTGCTGTTGCTGTGAACTATCAAATTTTTGAAAGTTGAGTTAGAATTCTTTGGCTTCTTTCAATCGTGAGAGTTCAATTTATTAATTTTTCAATCATGAATATTACTTGCTGGTTGTGTGTGTAAGATCTTTATTAATTTCATTTTTGTTGGTTGAAGTTTATTCTATGTAATGACAGGGAAAGACACACAGGGACATGTGTGGTAATTGCAGACATTATAATACCCCATGAACAATTATTAATACCTTAAGAACAATTTAGTTATACCCTAAGAACAACTTCTTAATACTCAAAAAATAAATATTTGCAATACCCCAAGAACAACTTGATATACCAAAAAACATACAATGCGGTGTGTAGTGTGTGTTTCTAAAAAAACAAATTAAATTTAAAATCGAAGTAAAATCCAAGTGCATAGTATGCACTTGGATGCACGAGAGTTTTTGCGTTACTGAAAATGTGGGAATCTAGAGTTTAAGATATTTTTTTACTGAAAACTTGCACCATTTGTTTATTTTATAAATTAAAATTATTTATATAATAAATGAATTATCACTTTACTGAGAATGTGAGAAGTTAGAGTTTCTTAATTTAATTTTTTTTTTTTTGCTGAAAACTTGTCCCATTTCATTATTTTATAAATTAAAATTATTTATATAATAAATAAGTTATCACTTTACTGAGAATATAAGAAGTTAGAGTTTAACATGAGAAGTTAGAGTTTAAACACACACACACACACATATATACATATATATAGGACCGAAAACTTGCTCCATTTGTTTATTATATAAATTAAAATTATTTATATAATAAGTAAATTATCACTTTACTTAGAGCCCCAACACCATTTGCTGGTTTATCACCCCAACAGAGGACCCGCACCCGAGAAAACAGGGCAGTAGGTTTAGTTTAATTGTTTCAGAACATTAGATTAGGTTTTATTATTTTAATTTCTCTCTTGCGTTCCTTTTGAAACCGTAGATTTTAGGAAAAAATCTTTATTTTTTATTTTATGATTTATTAATTAGGATTTATGATTTTATTTTTCTTATTTAATTTAATTTCTGTTATGATTGTCTTTAGGATCATGAGTTAAATATTTAGTACTTCGAATATGTGAAATTAGGAGAAATCTTATTCGGGGTAGGGAGATGGATGTGTTGTGAATTTTGCTTCCATTTTTATATATCAAGGTTACGTTTTGTTGAATAAAAATTGCATGCAATATTCTTTAAGCTTGATTGTGTGTATTTAATTCATGCCTACGACCATTGGGTGAATTGAATATCACATGAAAAGTATGGGTGAGTATGTGGATTTTGAATCAAATCAGTGCTTAGATGTCCAACCAAGAGTCTAGGTGCTTAGATTAACCGGTCTTGAACACTGTTGTCTATGATAGTGAGAGACTAATTAATTAGACTTAGTACCCATGTTGGAAAAGAATAATTAATTTACCAACCTAGGAGATTTAATTTGTCTTGAGGACTAAAATGAGGAGTCTGGAGGGACTCAACCTGATGCGAAGATGATAGGAAACAATGTAGTTATTTTGTCCAGAAAATAATTGCATATAATAGTGGTGGCTCTATAAAAGTGAATTAAGATAGATAGCGTGTTTGTTGAACTACCTGTTGGAGGATTTAGACACCTAAAATCAAATAGTCACAGAATGCAGCGGAAGAAAAAATTCCCCAACACGGAATTAGTGATAGTTGTATATCAAAATTGACAAAAAGTAAACGAATAATCTTGCAGAATATTCTCGCGAATCATGTACTATAGTATCCACATGATCCTGTCCATGAATTCGCAACTATTGCTTTTGCTGAACTTCCCAAGTGTGCTAGGAAAAACTTTTGACGGAAGTTTTTTTTTTTGGTTATCTAGAGAACTAGGGTTTACTGTGATAATTAATATCTTAAAATAAGTCTTATTACTTATTGTATATAGTAACATAATAATTAATGGGCTATTAAGCCCAATATTATTATAACCTATTTAATATATGACCCAATTATAATTAATTATATTAAATAGATTATTTACTATATATAATAATATATCTAATATATTATTATAATATATTATCTAATTTAATTAAATCAAATTTAGTTAAATATTTATTATTCTATCCAATAGAATTATCCTAGTTCTCATTTGATTAAATATTTACGATCAAATCAATTCATTTAATCCAACCATTTTAATTCGTAAACAAGGATCACATTTTGTGTGACCCATAGGCCCTCATATGTCAAGTGATTAGTCAATCTAATGGTCTTAGTGGAACCCTAGATAATAAACCAGGCATTCTCGACTTATGAGGTACGTTGAGAGAATACAACATCAACCTGTAATGTGAAGCTCAAAATGATACAGTCTTTTCATTCACGAATACTCTAATTAAGTCTAGAATATGATAATGTGTCTATTCTATTAACTTAATCATGTTATCTCATTTTACTAATTGATCATGTCGTCATATTCGAACACTATTCCAAATATGACGTGCATTGTCCAATGACTAACGTTCCAATTTGTTATGAGAAGTTGAGTATTCTCTCTAAATCTATTTTGAGGAATGAATCCTTTCTTGGCTCAACTACCACACACATGTACTTTGTGATGTGCTCAACCCATGCCATATCTACTCCATTCAGAGTGCAAGCGTCGGTCATGGTCAAAAGCTCATCAGTCCAGACATGTCGTGTGTATTGACCTCAAGTCAGAGGACTATTACATTACTCCACAAACTAATACTTTTGTAGACACGTAAATAAAATACATCAAACAATTTCTTGGTTGGGTATGCTAATACTATACAAAGTATCTGTGCATCCATCATGAGATACCTAGTATCTCGTAGTTGTGAGAACCACTACACTCTATAAGAGTATGATGCAGATCGCACACCAATCTCAATCGAATAATCGATATCCCAATCTCGATGATCATTGATTGGAGCTATTTTAAGAATCATGTCATGGTCATCTAAGATCTCAAATCCTTAATGACGACATGAATTAATGGGAACACAATTCGGAATAGTTATGCAAACAATCAAAACACAGTATTCAGTATAGTGCAATGCCAAATATCATTAAACAAAGTCAATTATATAAATACTGAATAACGACCAAGTACGATGTCCTCATAAATGATTATCTTCTAGGACATAAATACAACTATCTCCCACTTGGCCTAAAGCCTATCACCCATATGCCTAACACCAAGACTCTCAAAGTGTCTGGCGTGTACATGCACACTAAGTATCTTAGTGAAAGGGTCTTCAAGGTTATCCACTGTGGGAATTCGTTCCATCTCTATCTCTCCTCTCCCTATGATCTCTAGGATCAAATGATAACGCCTAAGTACATGATTGTTTCAATGATTAGATCTTGGTTCCTTTGCTTGGGCAATTGCACCAGTATTACCGCAATACAACTTTATTGCGCGATTGGCACTCGGAACTACCCCTAGTTCTTTCAAGAACTGTAAAATCCAGACAGCCTCTTTTGTGACTTCTGATGCAGCAATGTACTCAGCTTCGGTTGTTGAATCTGCAGTTGTTTCTTGCTTGGAACTATTCTAGCCCACTGTTCTACCATTTAGAATGAATGCATATCCCGATTGTGATTTGTAATCATCGCAATCAGATTGAAAACTAGCATTAGTGAATCCAGTCACTTCTAGCTCTGGTTGTCCACCGTAGATTAAGAAACATTCCTTAGTTCGTCTAAGATACTTTAAAATGTTCTATACGGCAATCCAGTGAGGTTCACCTGGATTCTGTAGGTATCTACCAGTTAAACTGACAGCGTAAGCCACATCAGTTCTAGTGCAAGTCATGGCGTACATGATCGACCCAATAGCCAAGGCATATGGGATATTTTTCATGTGCTCGATCTCAGCCTCATTAGAAGGACAATCCTTCTTTGAAAGCTTGATCCCATGATTTGCTGGTAGAAAACCTCTCTTAGAGTTTTCCATAGAAAAATGCCTCAGTACCTTATCTATGTAGGTGGATTGTGACAGCCCTAACATCCTTTTAGATATATCCCTATAGATCTTTATACAAAGGATGTAGCAAGCTTCACCTAAGTCCTTCATCATGAAGGATTTGGACAACCAATCTTTCACGGATTGCATTAATGGAATGTTGTTTCCCAAAATTAATATGTCATCCACATATATAATAATGAAAACAATATCATTCCCATTGCATTTTCGATAAACGCAAGGATCTTCTGCACTTCTGACGAAATTAAATGACTTGATAGCCTCATCAAAGCGGATATTCCAACTCCTAGAAGTTTGCTTCAGTCCGTAGATGGACCTCTTAAGCTTGCACACTAGATTTGGATTTGACTTGGATACAAAACCTTTCGGCTGTGTCATAAACATTTCCTTATTAATGTTTCCATTGAGGAAAGTCATTTTGACATCCATTTGCCAAATTCGATAATCATAGTATGCAGCTATTGCAAGTAAAATCCGAATGGACTTGATTTTTGCAACTGGTCAAAAGGTTTCATCATAGTCAATGCCTTCTCTTTGACTATAACCTTTTGCCACCAACCCAGCCTTGTAGGTTTGTACTTTGCCATCTGCATCAGTCTTTCTTTTAAAGACCCATTTGCACCCAATAGGTCTAACCCCTTTAGGCAATTCAATCAAGTCCCAGACTTGATTAACGTACATCGAGTCCATTTCAGAGTTCATGGCTTTATGCCACTTCCCTGAATCAATATCTAATATTGCTTCATAATAAGTTTTAGGATCGTCTTTGTTCGGAATTTCCACATCATCGTGTTCCTCCAAGAGGAGATTAAATTTGACTGGTGGATGACGTATCCTAGTAGAGTTACGGAGTTACATTTGTGGAGACTGTATATTCTGAACATGAGAATGTTCTCCTGTGTTGATCTAATCAATACCTGGAGAATTCTCAAGAGCTATGCTTTCTTGCGTCTCTTGAGTAGGAGATTGAACGATATCCATATCATTCTCATTCAATATATTTGGAGTTTCTTGCGTATGCGAGATGTCTCCAATTATGCTCCCACTTGCTGGAAGACGATCACCTAGTGATAGACTTCCACCATGAGATTCATTGAATGCTCCCACTGATTCCTTGTCGTGGTTCTCCAACAAGTTCTCAGCCTCAGTGTTAATTTGTGGTTCTTGAATTTCTTCAAGTTATATCATTTTACGACCTTGTTCCTTAAAGACGTAGTCATCTTCAAGGAATGTTGCCTGTCTAGAAACAATAATCTTTTGATTCATAGGAAGATAGAAATAATATCCTCTTGTTTCCTTAGGATATCCTACAAAATAACCTTTTTCACCTTTGGGTTCCAACTTATCAGTCAGCAACTTTTTCACATATGCAGGGGCAACCCCACGTCTTAATATGTGAGATTGATGGCTTCTTGCCACACCACAACTCGTATGGTGTTCGCTCTACTGATTTAGATGGAATTCTGTTCAGAATGTAAATTGAGGTTTGTAGTGCATAACCCTACAAGAATGTTGGAAGCGAGGAGAAGCTCATCATGGATCTTACCATCTCTAACAGGGTTCGATTCCTCCTTTCAGATACACCATTCATTTGTGGTGTTCTAGGAGGTGTCCATTTAGATTGGACGCCATGGTTAATGTATTCTCCTCCTCGATCTGATTGAAGAGTCTTAATACTTTTTCCTAGTTGGTTTTCTACTTCAGCTTTATACTCTTTAAACTTCTCAAAAGCCTCAGATTTGTGTCTCATAAGATACACATATCCATACCTCGAGAGGTCATCAGTAAAAGTGATGAAGTATCCAAAACCACCTCTTGCTAGAGTAGGTAGTGGTCCACACACATTTGTATGAACTAACTCTAATACCTCCTTGGCTCGTATCCCTTTCCTAGAAAAAGGTCTATTAGCCATCTGTCCTTTGAGACAAGATTCACAGTTTCCATAAGACTCAAAGTCAAATAGGGTTAAGTAATCTAAAATTCTTAACCTTTCAATTCTTTTCTCATTACCATGGCCAAGTCTACAGTGCCATAAGAAGGTGAGGTTTTCCCGATTACTAAGTTTAGGTCTTTTGTTTTGCACATTAAGAATATCATGTCCATAGTTCCACAAATATAAATCATTCAGAAGAGAAGCATTCCCATAAATAATACTTTTCAACATAAAGTAGCAACTACTATTAGAAAAATGGAAAGAAAAACCTGCAATGTCTAACATCAGAATAGAAATAATGTTTCTAGTAATAGACGGAACAAAATAACAATTATTTAGTTCTAATCTAAAACCACTAGGTAAGTCTGTAACATAAGTTCCTACACGTTCTGCAGAAACTCGTGCTCCATTTCCCACGCGTAGGATGACTTCACCTGGTCTAACTGCTCTGCTTTCCCTAAGACCCTGCACATTCGTACAAATGTGTGATCCACATGCAGTATCTAATACCCAATAGACAGAACTATTAGTAGACATATTTATCTCAATGACAAACATACCTGTTCCAGTGCCAGATGCACCTAGTGCTCTTTTCTCAGCAGCCAGAACCTTGCAGTCCCTCGTCCATGTCCTTTCTCTTTGCAATAAAGACACACATCCTTGTCAACCCGCTCTTTCTTGTGAATACTACCCTTAGGTTTCAAGGTATTAGGCTTAGAACCTTTCTTAGCCTTATTCTTCTGCTTCTTCTTGCCCTTATGAGCAGATTTAACAGAAGAGCTCGCCATGAGCACATTCCTTTCCTTAGTGGTAGTAGCTTTAAAAGTGGTAAGCATATTATGCAAGGCATTGTTGCTACTGTCTGATTCATATTATTGTTCACCATGAAGCTAGAAAATGAATCTGGTAGTGACTGAAGAATGGCATAAACAGAAACATCGTCCCCTAGTTTAATGTCTAGGGACATCAGTTTCTCGATTAGCCCTATCATCTTCAGTACATGAGGTGAAACCTTTCCCCCTTCAGGCATTCGACACCTAAACAGATCTCTCATGACCTCATATTTCTCCGAGCGAGATTCATAGTCAAAGAGATCCTTTAGGTGTTGAAGCATTTCATAGAGATCCATTTTCTCATGTTGCCTTTGAAGCTCTGGGTTCATCCCAAGCAGCATAATACACTGCGCCTGTTTTGCATCTTCTTGATGCTTCTTCTGAGCTGCAATGTCAAATGTAGCAGACTGAGAAGAACCGACGTCTGGGGTTTTGGGGATTGGCGTGTCCAACACGTACTGAATCTTTTCTTGTCTCAGCACCAAACGCATGTTGCGTTGCCAATCCAGAAAGTTTGGCCCAACCAATTTGTTTGTTTCCAGAATAAATCTCAATGACAGATTATTCAATTCAATATAGAGAAATAAAGAAATAAAATGGACGGTAATTAAAACACATAATCTCTATGATCGATATTCAGCAATCACAGTAAACTGGCCAAATCATGCGACCACATTAATGAGAATTTTAATTGTTAAAATCCATTCTGATGGTGGTTGATAAAATTTGATTTTAATATAAAAAAAATGATTTTGAAAAGTGCAGAAAATGCGACAGTTTTCATGGTTGTTGCCGGTGACTTGCTGGGCGAGTCGTCGATGTTTTGGTGGAAATTTTTTCTTCCGCTGCATTCTGTGACTATTTAATTTTAGATGTCTAAATCCTCCAACAGTGGTATCAGAGCTAGTTGTATATCAAAATTGACAAAGAGTAAACTAATAATCTTATAGAATATTCTTGTGAATCCTCTACGTGATCCTGTCCACGAATTCCCAACTATTGCTTTTGCTGAACTTCCGAAGTGTGCTAGGAAAAACTTTTAACGGAAGTTATCTTTTTTTTTTTTGTTATCTGGAGAACTAGGATTTATTGTGATAATTAATATCTTAAAATAAGTCTTATTACTTATTATATATAGTAACATAATAATTAATGGGCTATTAAGCCCAATATTATTATAACCTATTTAATATATGACCCAACCATAATTAATTATATTAAATAGATTATTTACTATATATATAATAATATATCTAATATATTATTATAATTTATTATCTAATTTAATTAAATCAAATTAATTAAATATTTATTATTCTATCCAATAGAATTATCCTAGTTCTCCTTTGATTAAATATTTACGATCAAATCGAATCATTTAATCCAACCATTTTAATTCGTAAACAAGGATCACATTTTGTGTGACCCATAGGCCCTCATATGTCAAGCGATTAGTCGAACTAATGGTCTTAGTGGAACTCTAGACAATAAACCTGACATTCTCGACATATGAGGTACGTTGCGAGGATACAACAACAACCTGTAATATGAAGCTCAAAATGATACAGTCCTTTCATTCACGAATACTCTGATTAAGTCTAGAATATGATAATGTGTTTATTCTATTAACTTAATCATGTTATCTCATTTTACAAATTGATCATGTCGTCATATTCGAACACTATTTCAAATATGACGTGCATTGGCCAATGCCTAACGATCCATATAGTTAGAGAAGTTGAGTATTCTCTCTAAATCTATTCTGAGGAATGAAACCTTTCTTGGCTCAACTACCACACACATGTACTTCGTGATGTGCTCAACCCATGTCATATCTACTCCATTTAGAGTGCAAGCATCGGTCATGGTCAAAAGCTCATCAGTCCATACATGTCGTGTGTATTGACCTCAAGTTAGAGGACTATTACATTACTCCACAAACCAATACTTTCGTAGACACGTAAATAGAATATATCAAACGATTTCTTGGTTGGGTATGCTAATACTATACAAAGTATCTGTGCATCCATCATGAGATACCTAGTATCTCGTAGTTGTGAGATCTACTACATTCTCTAATAGTATGATGCAGATCGCACACCAATCTCAATCGCATCATCGACATCCCAATCTCGATGATCATTGATTGGAGCTATTTTAAGAATCATGTCATGGTCATCTAAGATCTCACATCCTCAGTGACGACATAAATTCATGGGAACACAATTCTGAATAGTTATGTAAACAATCAAAACACAGTATTGAATATAGTGCAATGCCAAATATCATTAAACAAAGTCTATAATATAAATACTGAATAAAGATCAAGTACGATGTCCTTATAAATGATTGTTTTCTAAGACATAAATACAACACTACCTACGAATAGGGGAATGCCTGGTGAATCATATTCGGAGTATATTTTCTCACCCTTGCACTTACATAGTTTTAGGTTGTATTTTTTTTTTTATTTAATCCCATTGAGTGCCTATTAGAATTTAGGAAACTACCCCCATTGAATTTTAATTCATAGGTAGATTTTTATTTCTTTTTAACTAAAACAATAAACAAATATTCGCTCCTAGATTTTACCTCCTGTGGGTTCGATACTACTTGTCTCTATATTTGCTTATAGTACACGATCCCTTCCTCTTGAGGGTTTGGATTTTGTTTATTTGCAAAATATTAGTTCAAGTAAAAATTGGGGCGTCATTTATCCACTGAACTGCTATGAGAAAAAAATCAAAGTCTCATTGTAAATCTAATATAGTGGACAAATACGTAAAATAAAAGAAAAATGTACAAATTGGATCCTGAACTTTTGTCTCAGGTACAAATTGGACCCTAAACTATTTTTTGAAACAAATATGCCCTTCAACGTTGAGAAAATGTACAGATTGGACCCTGGACTTTTGTCTCATGTACAAATTGGACCCTAAACTATTTTTTGAAACAAATATGCCCTTCATATTACTTTTGATTTAAAATTTGAGATAAAATTACTTTTCATTTTAATTTAAATAAAAATCAAACAACAATAAATTCATATTGTATATACTAAATTATCCTATTAATTTTATAATTTTAGGAGATTATTATTTATAATGAGTCCTACTATTCATACCCCAAAAAACTTCTAAACATAACACATTATTTTAAAGATAAAAATAGACATGCATAAAAACACTAAACTATCCTTGCAAAAATATGAGATAAATTAATTTATTTTATTCTAAATTTTATTAACTTTAATTTTATTTTTTAAGATTTTAGTTTTAAAATTAGTTCTTTAAATTTGAATTGGTCAATTTCTAAAATAAAAATATAAATTACAAACAAAATAGTAATTGAAAAACTAAAAAAATTAATTAAAAAATTAGATAAATATTTAAATAATTAAAATAATTAAAAATCAATTTTTATAAAAATTAGATCAATATTTAAATAATTAAATTAAAAAATGAATGAAATCAAAAAAAATATTAAAATAAATCAACTAAATCTTTAAATAATCCAGTTAAATCTTTAACAAGTAGTTAAAAAAAATTCAACTAAATCTTTAAAGTTTAAACTAAGAAAGTAATTTTTAAAAAAATCAAATTTTAATTCAAGATAAATAATATTAAAATCTAATTAACTTTTAATTTAATTGTTTATGAAATTTAGTTAATTTTAAAAAAATCTAAGCTTTAGCCTATATTTTTAAAGATTTTTTTAATTTAATATTTTTTGAAGATTTTTGTTGATTTATATATATATTTTTTATTTTTTTAAGTTGATTTTTTTTAAGATTTTGGTTAGGTTTAAATGATTTTATTAAAATACTACTTAATTTAATTATTTTGAAGTTTCATTTTATTTTCTCTATTTTTATTATTTTTTTATATTTTTATTTTTTATTGATTTTAAAATTTTAATTTATATTTTAAATAATTTAATTTTTTAAATATTTATGAAGTTTTTTATTTTTTTAAAAGTCCACAGTCCAATTTGTATATTTTCTCAATGTTGAAGGATATATATTTATTTCAAAAAATAGTTTGTGGTCCAATTTGTATCTGAGATAAAAGTTCAGGATCCAATTTTTATATTTTCTCAAAGTTGAAGGGCATATTTGTTTCAAAAAATAGTTTAGAATCCAATTTGTACCTGACACAAAAGTTTAAAGTCCAATTTATACATTTTCCCTAAAATAAACTGTTAAAAGATGAAAATGTTGGAAGACAATATCGGTAGAAATGCATTTGAAGAATAAGCTACCCAAAATTATCTATTTATATTGCACAAAGGGTAAATCAAAAGTCACAGTTTTTGAAATCATGAGCATGCGTGAATTCTGCTCGACTTTTCATAAAATAATAAATTAATTTGTTCGAAAGGGTAAAAATACACATTTTTATAAGAAAAAAAGTTTTTTACCCATCACCGAAAAATAAATTTTTTTATACCCATGTACCTCCTCTTCCTCCATTCCACCCCACCCACCCCCTCCAACCCAACCCAACCCAACCCAATCCAATCCATAAATTAAATATCTCCTACTCAAATTAATTTTATATGAGTAGGTCTCCCGTGCAATATTGCACGGTGCAATATATGCTAAAAAAAGGAAATTTTTTAAATTTGCGGGTCACTCAATTGGGAATGGGTCAGGTCCAAAATTCGCGGATCATATTAGAAAGCAAAAAGCCCACAACTCTAAAATCCTGGTTTCACAAAGATCAAATCAACGCCGCATTCATATTCAATTAAATTCGGCGATAGCCATGAAAACGCATTAATATTCAATTACAACGAAGAGAGACAAAGATGTATAATTATTTTTTGTTAGTCTGTTCTTGTGTTACTGCATTGATCTTATTATGATACTACATGCATAAGTTTTTTATACTGCATGCATAATATTTTCATACTGCATGCATAATATTTTTATACTGCATAATAAGTATTACTATATGTTCAAATTTTGTATACTACAAGATATCATTTATAATACTACATACAGAAAACACATTCCACTATTATACTACATGAATTACTTCACACTATTGCATGCATAAGATTGCCATACTACAAGAAATATATTGTACTACTATAAGAAATGTATTATGTTTTTTTTATCGGTAAATGTTAGTGGTTAGTAGTTAGTACACCAAGTCTCCATATACTCATATCTCCAAGTCCACCTTATATCTCCCTCCTATTCGTTCCCAAAGGGAATCGAACCCAAATCACTCACTCAAATGATGAGCCCGGTGGCCAGGTGAGCTAACTCACCTGGTTAAGAAGTGTATTGTTACTACATACAAAAAACAAAATCCACTACCTCTACGCCATGTTATTATACTACATTACTTATTTCATGTTACTACATACATGCAGAATTTTATGATACTACATCATGATTTTTTTGTTACTACATGCAAAATTTTATGATACTACATCATGACTTTTTTGTTACTACATGCAGAATTTTATGATACTACATCATGACTTTTTTGTTAGTGTATTTCAAACAGAGCAGAATACAGACAAAAACCCTAAGAAACTACAAATCACTTAAAAACATTGATCTACACTACGAAAAACAAAAATATATTTACATGAACAAATCAAGTGCAGCAACAGCCAACAAAATCAACAAACCAAGGAAGTTTCGTATGAGAAAGATGTAATGAGATGGGAAATCGCAAACCAAGGAAGTTTCGTATGAGAAAGATGAGCAGAGAGTTTCGTATGAGAGAAGGAAAAATTGGGCAAACCAAGGAAGTTTCTGAAAACCGATGAAAAACTGAAAGAAAATAGACAGTTTTTCAATATATATATTAGATCCGTTTGTAAAATGGGTTATGAAAATGGGGCGGGTTTGGTGCAATATTGCATACGCGTTTTTGTGATTTTATATTTCTTATATTAATTCTAATTACTTACCATAAATTAATTAATGAGAAAATTTATAAATATTTAGCACAACTTATAATAATTGAGTTAAAGAGTGTCGTAATTTATTAATATAAATAATTTTTTTATTAATTTATCAATTCTTTAAACTGTAGGAAAAGACATGTTATAACTGGAGAATATAAGAAACATCTCTACTTGTTAAAAATAAAAATAAAACCAAAATTTGTATTCCGCGCATTGCTCATGTGAATTTTAGAGCGTGAAGTGCACGGTTACGTGGAAAAGCAAGTGTGCTTCACTCTTAACGCATAATTATTCTTGATTTTTACAATTGTTGCTGCTTTTATATATTTATAGATTTATAGATTTTTTTATAGATAAAGATGGCGTGACAAAAATCCAGGTTAAGAGATATAATAAAGAAAGATCGAGTTGGACACATGGAGAGAGGTAGATAGAGAGAATGAGATTTAAGGGAAAGGTCTAGCAGAAGTTTGAGAAGACTAGGTGTAAGATTGGCAACCAATCTGGATCGATGGAGTCGCCGCGATGATGTCAGTAACCAGTTTTCTTTGTGTATTTTTTTAATTAAATTATTTTATAAAATGGTAAAGTAGAGATTTGGTCAAATGGCCATATTGAACTATGAGAGACAGTGGTGTAACCAAAATTGCCATCTCACATCTAAGTAAAGTGTTTTTTTTTTCTTTTTGTAATCTCTCGATTTTTACACACTGATTTTTTTTTTTGGAATAATATAGGAACATTTTTTTGGAAACGCTTTAATTTTTGTAATGATGATAAATAGTTATTTAGTTTATTTGTTATTAGTTTGTTAAGCAGATACTTTATAACCAACACTTTTAAGGTATTATATATATACCTTCAGTTGTAACTCTACATTTTTTTATGAAGTTATCATTTTCCTTTCAATTCACAGCTATGATACCTGAAAATTCTCTCAACATGGTATCAGATGATGATTTGTGATTCACGAATTCATCCTGTTATGCTTTAGGTTTTTCCTTCTTCACGATTCTGGAAGTTCTATTCCTGTCTATCACGAATTCCACTGCTCGATTATTTTCACAATTCATCGATTGTTTCTGCACTTAGTCGATTGATTCTGGAAATTTTTCATAATTGTTTTCTTATTCGTGTCTATCATGAATTCTTCTTCTTGATTCATATCCTATTTGGGAATTTAGGGATCGCGTTTAATTGCTGTTCTCAATTGGTAAATCTCAACCGTTGCTGATTATTTGCAGTTTACGGTTTCATTTGTGATTTCACAAATTAAATTGAATGTGCAATTTCTTTTCATCTGCGATTTGCGAACTGCGACTCCATTTCTTCTGCAATTTTGTTTGCTATTCGCGATTTCATTGGGTCCTTGAATTTCAATTTTGATTGCAATGTATAACGGTTCTTCGTTAAATCCGATTGTAAATCCTCTTTCGCCATTAGCTCTTCATCCGAATGACAATCCTGCAATTGCGATTGTTATGGAACCTTTAGATGTCTCTAATTTATTCCTTGGAGTCATGTAGTAAAGATTGCTTTGAGTGTGAAGAACAAGGCGTCATTGATTGATGGCTCTCTGCTTGTTCCAGTTGAAGCTGATGATCGTTTGGTCTATGCGGCTTGGGTGAGAGCAAATGACTTAGTTTTGGTGTGGATTTTCAACTCCATCAAACCGGATATCAAGAAAATACTTGAGTACTTTACCTCAACCAAAGACGTATGGGATGAACTCCATATAAGGTACTCTCCATCTGATGATACTAGGGTGTATGAGTTAGAGAAGGCTTTAAGTTCAATTTCTAAAGGTGCTAATTCGTTGGTGTCTTACCATAATCTATTTAAGTCACTGTGGGATGAGTATTTAGGTTTTAGACCTGTCTTGCAATGCTCTTGCGGTGCAATGGTTGGTTGTACTTGTGATTTGCCTACAAAGATTGCTAAGACTCAAGAAAGGGATGCTGTAATGAAATTTCTTGTTGGGTTAGATGAGTCTTATTCTGTAATTAGGTCTCAGATTTTACTTCAATCATCCACTTTGTCTTTAGCAAAAGTATACTCTCTGTTATTGCAAGAAGAGTCCCAACGTGCTCTTAAATCTGATTCAATGATTACTCCTGGTGATTCTGTGGCTATGCTGGCTAAACATAAACTCTACAATAAGATGAAGGTTGTTACATGTAGCCATTGTGATACACCTGGGCACTCTATAGATATGTGTTTTCAACTAATTGGTTACCCACCATGTTGGAAAGGTCATAGGGGTTCAAGAAAGGTTGATGACCAGGTTAACAATGCAACCAATGTTTTACCTTGTCAATCTGATTCTGATAATACTAATCCGTTGTTTAGCTAAGAATTGTTTTAGCAGTTCTTATAATTTGCTAGACATCAAAAGAATTCTGAGCCACACACAGCAGCCGGTGCTCTTGTTGAGACCATACCTGAAGGTTCAGGTATACATTTTTCTTTAAATTCTGTATCTACTAATAGTTTTACTTGGATATTAGATACAGGTGCTACAGATCATATGATTCATGATTTAGATTTATTTACATCTACACCAAAACCTTCTAACGTTAATATAAAATTACCTAGTAATGCTACGACAATAGCCACTCTTATTGGTGATATTGTGTTAAATGATCATTTGACATTATTCAATGTACTGTATGTTCCTGATTTCTCTTACAACCTATTGTCTATTTCACAGTTGACCAGGTATTTTAATTGTACTGTGAGTTTTTTGTCCTCACACTATATTTTGCAGGACAAAACATCAAAGACAATGATTGGTTTTGCTGAGCAAGTTAGAGGTTTATATTGCATGAAGATTCACAAACCTGTAAAGTTTGCTAATTCAGCTTCAAACACTTATGATTTTACTTTGTGGCACAATAGATTAGGACATATTTCTTCTAAGAAATTGTTTCATATAAAAGATCCCAATGTGAACATCAATTCTGTTGCTAATAAAGTTTGTGACATCTGTCAATTAGCCAAACAAAAGAAGAAATCTTTTCCTATTAGTTTCTTTACATCTTATTCTATTTTTGAGTTAATACACTGTGATATATGGGGACCATATTCTGTTTGTTATGTTTCTGGTCATAGATATTTCTTAACAATAGTAGATGATTTTAGTAGATGTACTTGGGTTTATCTACTAAAGGTTAAGAGTGAAGTCAAATCTGCTTTAGAGAATATGGTTAACACACAGTTTAATGTTAAGATAAAAATAATAAGAAGTGATAATAGCACTGAGTTTAAACTTGATGATTTTTATCACAAATTAAGTATTATACATCAGACTTCATGTGTAGAAATACCTCAACAAAATGGCTTAGTAGAACAAAAACATCAACATATTTTGCAAGTTGCTAGATCTTTATTATTTTAGTCTAAAGTTCCTTTAACACACTGGAATTTTTGTATCAAACTGCTGTACACATAATAAATAGGCTGCCTTCTTCAGTTTTGAATAACAAAACTCCTTTTGAAGTTTTGAACTATAAATTACCAGATTATTCTTACTTGAAAAGCTTTGGTTGTTTATGTTATGCCAACACTCTTACATCTCATAGATCCAAATTTGATCCTAGAGCTATAAAATGTGTTTTTATTGGTTATCCTTTTGGAGTAAAAGGATATAGATTGCATGATTTATCTACTGGAAAGATTTTTATTTCTAGAAATGTTGTCTTTCATGAGTATATTTTTCCTTTTAATAATTCTGGTACTATCTTTAACACAATACATAGTCCTATTCTTATTGTTGTACATGCTGATGATATTATATGTGAGACACATGTCCCTATTGTACCTACTTTACCCATTAATAATGATGTTAATATTACTCCTGTTAATGGTGATAATCCTGCTATTATGTGTGATATGTATAATCATAATGACTTTCAAGAAGAGGTTCATGAATTCACTGATTCCAAAGTACCTTTGGCTAATAATAATAATAATAATAATAATAATAATAATAATAATAATAATA
>JAPKLY010000069.1:176609-295052 GCA_026898435.1 Prunella vulgaris | reverse complement strand
ATAATAATAATAATAATAATAATAATAATAATAATAATAATAATAATGTTGATGAGCATATTGAACTAAGGAGGTCTAATAGGTGTAAAAATATACCTTCTTACCTTGACATTTATAAGGTAACTTTACCCAATTCTTTGAAACATAGTAATGCTAATCTCACATTATCTCATAACACTCCATATCCCATTTCTGATTTTTTATCCACAAGTAGACTATCCGTTGGATACAAAGCTTTTACTGCCTCCATTTCATAGGATGTAGAACCTAAAACTTTCAAACAAGCTTCTTCAAATGAACACTGGATTACAGCAATGAACACTAAAATAGATGCTCTCGTTAGAACTAATACTTGGTCTATTGTTCCTTTACCCGAAGATAAATATTGTATAGGATATAAGTGGGTTTATAAAATTAAATGTAAACCTGATGGAAATATTGATAGATACAAAGTTAAACTAGTAGCAAAGGGATATACTCAACAAGAAGGGATAGACTATTTTGACACTTTTTCCACTGTTGCCAAAATTAATACTGTTAGAATTCTTCTTTCAATTGCTACTGCTAATAATTGGTGTATTCATCAGTGTGATGTTAACAATGCTTTTCTTCATGGTGATTTACATGAAGAAGTTTATATGATTCCTCCACCTGGTTATATTGTTGATAAAGGTATGGTTTGCAAGTTAAATAAGAGCTTATATGGTGTAAAACAAACGTCCAAGCAATGGTTTAACAAACTTTCTGAAACTTTATTATCCATTGGCTTTATACAATAAAAAACAGACACTTCATTATTTACTAAGAAAACTGCTTCTGCTTTTACTATTCTCTTATATTATGTAGATGATATTATTATTACTGGAACTAATGTGAATGATATTCTACAGGCAAAAAGTTTTTTACATAGAAAATTTACAATCAAGGATCTTGGTCTTTTAAAATATAGCTTAGGCATTGAAGTTGCTCATAGTGATAAAGGTTTGCAATTGTGTCAAAGAAAGTATGCACTTGATCTACTCACTGATTGTGGTTATTTAGGTTGCAAACCTTGTTCAACTCCAATGGATCCTAAACAAAAGTTTACTCAATCTGATTCTTCTATGTTACAAGATACTTCTGAATATAGAAGAATAGTAGGTAAACTCTTATACTTGACAATAACCAGACCGGACATTTCATATGCTGTTCAAACATTAACTCAACACATGAGCAAACCCACTGACATACACTTATCAGCTGTCCACAAGTTATCAAGGTATATTAAATCCACTATTCGTCAAGGAATTCTTCTTCCATCTAATTCTTTCCAGTTACAGCCTTACAGTGATTCTGATTGGGCAAGGTGTGAGGTTACAAGAAGAAGCATCACAGGTTATACTATATACTTAGGAGATTCTTTAATCTCCAGGAAATCAAAGAAACAAAGCACTGTCAGCCGATCTTCTGCAGAAGCTGAGTATAGGGAAATGTGTTCTACATCAAGTGAAGTTCAATGGATACTCTACATACTTCAAGACCTTCAAATTCAACACCCACAACCTGTGAACATATTCACTGATAGCAGGGCTGCCTTTTGTATTGCTCACAATACTTGCTTACATGAGAAGACCAAACACATTCAGATTGATGTTCATTTCACCAGAGAGAAGATTGAGCAAGGTGTCATCAAACTTATTCAACTACCAATTGAAGAAAATATAGCCGACATCCTTACAAAGCCACTCCCACCTGCCTTGTTCACCAAATTCAAAGACAAAATGAGACTTCTCAATATCCACTCCCATTTTGAGGGGGGGGGGGTGTAAAGATGATAAATAGTTATTTAGTTTATTTGTTATTAGTTTGTTAAGCAAATATTTTATAACCAACATTTTAAGGTATTATATATATACCTTCAGTTGTAACTCTACCTTTTTTTATAAAGTTATCATTTTTCTTTCAATTCACAGCTATGATACTGTTGGAAAATACAACAATAAATGGTGTGTGTAGACGAAGATGACTTATGCAATTGAACGTTAAAGTCGAGGCACGAGTTAGACTCATTTTCCGTAAGACGTTATTGCCCAGTACACAGGTGCAATACAGATCATGGAAACCATCCCCAAGATACGACTTTGGAGCCTTCCGCCTGTTGCACTACGAAGTGAAAGCTATTGGCGAATCGCAAATGAGTATCCGGAACTTTTCGGACTTGACTCTAATGCTACTCTACATTTTCTAATATGTTTGCACTAGACTTATAGTATGTACATGAAATTCATTTCAAGTATCTTTTCAAGTATATTCAAGTATATCAAAGTCAATGTGGGGGAGATCTATTTATAAATTTATAAGAGTTGCGGGTAATAGGTGTGACTCTTCACATTTCACTTTTCCAAAGAGTCGCAACCCTTAGGAAAAACCATTCACCAAAGGTTACCTCTTTAATTCAAAGAGACACAACACTTCACTATTACCTCAATAAATACATTCATTAATGTACTTATCCGCATATTAAATGACATTAATTTCTCATTCACACCAATTTGGTTTTGAGAAATAAATCAACCAAATCCATTTACTCAAAATGGATAATTAAATTGTCACTTAATATTTAATTAAAATATGGTCAAAACCAATATTTCCAACAATCCCCCACATGAATGAAATTAATGCATGTGACCTCCTAAGAAAGTTCCGACGAACCATTACTGCATCGAGATATGTAGCGACTGACTTTGAACCTTCCCTAGTAAAATGCCATCGGATTTACTCGCCACTCAGTGAACATGATGTCTTGAACTGGTCGGCTTTTCGTGTAAACCAAGAGAATGACATATACATGGCAACAACTCTGATACCCTTTTGTTCTCATGATGTTGTCCATTTTGACCCTGGACCGTATCTTGGATTCATAAGCGTGTACTGAATTCCTCAGTTAGAAGCGGCCCCACTTGAACGCTTATATAGGTGTTCTCCTATTAAGGGTATCCTGCAATACCCCACCCGTAGGATATAAGAATCATTAAAATCTATTAAGCTTAACATTACCACACGTCAGCAGGTTTTATGCACCTGAAGAATTAGAAGGTGCAAGGTTGCACTTGAAGGGATTCGAGAATGGGTTGTAAAACTTTTTCAAGTGCATAACTGAGTGCTTCATAACTTCGTTGTCTTATTGAACCAAGTTCTTGGGATCCTCCAGTCATCATGGTTGAGTTACCGCTATGAACACCCTTTTATGTGTGAGTTTTTAACCTCATTCCCCTTACCCAAAATCTCTCTAAACATTTCATCTTTAACCGGTAGGGTCTTTCTCAAAATAAAATCATCATTACATATTTGTTTAGAGGATTTTCAAACACTTTGAATTCACTCTTGAATTCATACCATTTTGGTCGAAATACCAAAATTAAATCCAATTTTTAATGTGACCGTAATTGCTAATTTTGACTCTTAGATAATTCTTCATTAAATTATACGAGTCAAAATTTATGGACCAAGTCCAAAATCATAATTTGTGCTCTCAAGCACAACTATTAATGGAGCCCTTAATCTCCATTTTTGACTCAAGAATAATTATTGTTAAGTACCTTGGTTTAGATTTTGATGTGTGAAAAACAATGTGTTTAATTTGTATATTGATCTAACACTTGTGCTAAGGAAATTGGTGTTGAAAACATATAGTTGTAAGTGAACTCTGTAGCTGTATATTTGATCATTCTACAGCCAGACATGACCCTACAGCTGTAAGGTTTCTCTACAGCCGATTTTTTTATTTGACAGGACTCTACAACTGCAAGGTTGAAGACTCTACAGCTGCAAAGAACCGTTTGAAGAGATAACAGCCAGAATTCTGAAGAAAAGGACAATAGTACTGATTAGGGTCATAATTGCATCTTTTTGCATCTATTTCTCTATGGTTTTGATGTGCTTATGTTCATATTTGACCCTAAAATGCTATACTTTGTGCATTTAACCCTTTTTGGCTAGAAAGCCGTGTTTTGTAGTGAAAACGAGCAAAATCGGCAAAAGACGAGCAAGTTTGTAAAAGTTCAGAAATTGTGAGTTGATCCAATGGAGGCAAATTATATACCATGTCGAAGAGTTCGAAGAGAAGGTCACAACGGAAAAAGAATCGAGTCAATCGGAGCTCTAGAACTCAAGATATGAAGAAAACAAGAAGTTGAGGATCGACCGAACGGGATCGTGCGACGAGCAGCACGGGATCGTGCCAAAGGCTCTCTGGTTCATTCAGACAAGGCTGAGGAATTCCTTGCACAAATGCATTCGTTCGGCCACCTCCATGGGATCGTTCACAACTCGTTTCTGCAGAATTTTGAAGGGCTGTTTCGTCTTTTCCCGCGTTTAATGAAGGACACTTTTGACTAAACAATGTGGGCACTATAAATACCTCAAGGATCAGATTTCCAAGGGGATTCCATTATTATTCCATCATAATTCAAGTTCTTAGATTAGTTTAGAGAGAGAATTAGGTAGTTACTTAGTGGGTTCTTAGTTAGATTCAATGTTCTTTCTTCCATAACTTTTGATCCGTCCGTCGAATTTTAGATCCGTTTGTTCCTGCATACTTGTAGTGATTAGAGATTTATTCCTGCAGTTCAATTTTGTATTTTGAGCTTTGGATCAAGAGTTAGCATTTGGAGGTTTGTTGCTTGTATTTCTATTCATCCACTTATGGTAAGATTTCCTTTAATTCTCTTGTTTTAGTTACTATTCATGATGCTTAGAATGTTAATTCTGATTTTCATTATCAATTAGCTATGGGCTAATATCCTTGTTGCATGGTTGTGTGAATACTATGGTGAATTTAGTCTCTTGTTAATCCTATGTATGAATTAGTGATCTTGTTGGATTAGTTCTCTTATTAATGACTTGTATGAATGCTTGGGATGTTTAAGTTGATTATATGGCTTACATGTTTTAGCAATGAAATGAGAATTGAGCAATAAGAACCTTATGCATAGCAAGTGTTTGATATTTGACTTGTATGACCAATGAGAATGACATATTAGCCTAGACCTCTTAATTGGAGTATTTGGTAATGTAGAGAGATCTAGACATCCAATAGAGCCCTTACCTTGTGTTACAGAGAGATCTAGACACTAGTTGGCTTAACTAAGACACCAAGAGACCTTTTGCATGCTAGGATGGATAGGACACTAAAGGAACTATAGTAGGATTACTTCCATGTACACACCACATTTGCTCACTTCTTTGAGGTGATAGCTAGATTTACTTTGCTTTGTTGAAGTAGATAGAAATCATGATACTTTTCTTGCTTTCCTAGCTATTAGCCTTTTGTAGACATTCAATGCTTGCTTGATATTGCATCATTTCCCCGTGTTCGATATTTAACTTGGTTAACTTGCCACGACAACAACGACCACGTACACTTGCGTGGAAATCATACACGATTTTGGCAAACAAGTACAATCAGTACTATCCTGTGTGAAGGCTGAGGACCATTTCACACATGCCCAATGGAGAGAGATGAGCCTTATCCGGATTTTAAATTTGAATTTCCAACGGATAAGTCACACCACTTAATCTATAAATAGAAGAAGTCCTCAGAGGAAGCAACAACAACAACCCTGAGCATACAAGCATTCTGCCTAAGCAAGTCTACAGCCAGCAAAATTCTGAGAGAGCTTTATTTATTTTATTCTTTGTGATTCATAGGATAATTGGTTAGGATTTTCTTAGAAAGAATCACACCTTTTGTTGTTGTTCCCTCACCTATTTTATATTTCTACTTAGTGTAGATATCTCTTTATGAGGTTTTGTAAAACTCTTTGTGAGTTATATTCTGAGTGAATAGGATAGTTTAATCTCTTTTTAGAATAGGAATCTGAGTAAACCTAGTTCTAAGGGGGAACTACTTGTATTGATCTAAGTGATCACATCTTAGTGAATTTGGCACCTGAGTGGTGTAACAGTGGATGTAGATGGTCTTTTTCTAGACACTGAACCACTATAAACCTGGTCTATTTACTTTTTGTCATTTAATTCTTGCTCTGCATATTTATTTTAATTGTTACATTCTTCATTCTTTTGAAACCTGAATGCATAAAACTTTGTGGTTTTCACAAAGGAAAACTGACTCTACAGCTGTAGACTTTCCTAAGTCACTCAGCTGTTAAGTTTGTTTACATTATTTTTCATTAACACTGACTTATTTACGATGCACATTAGAGTATTCTCAATACAATTTTAATTGTGAGAATCTCTCTGATACTTTGTCTACAAGTGATCTTTTTATTTTGCAAAGTTTTTGAACTCTGCAGCTGTAGACTTCTTAAGTCCACAGTTGTAACCTTTGTGGTCCAGTTTCTAAAACTCTTGTAGACTTGTCTTTTTGAACTTAAAAGAAGCTACTGTAAGTTTCTAGAATCTCTCTTCTTGAAAAGTTTGAAAAATCTGATTTTGGACTCAAGGTCTATTCACCCCCCCTCTAGACCTTGACCACTTTTGTTGGGGAATTAAAATCTGATCTATTCGGGATTTATGCTAAATACAAATTTAAGCCTACAATTAATATCATGATTTAAATATATTTAAATCAAATAATTGTGTATCCAACAACAGCCTTTGCATGCAAAACATATGAATCATATAATATCACATAAAGCCCTAAACATGCGGAACTAAGAGATTTAGTGAATTATACCTCTTGGAGAAAAGACAGTTTTTGAGACAAAAGGCGTCCTTTTGAGATGCTTTCGCAAGACTGTTGAAAAGTTTGAGTCAAGATTCATTGAGATCCTCAATGAGCTAGACTCACTTCATAAAGATTACTCACAAAGAGAAATGAACATGAAAGGTCTTAGAGGTTTACCTTCTGAATGGGATATGAAGGTCATTGCTATGAGAGAATCAAAGGATTTATCTAAGATATCTACCTTTGAACTCTTTTCAGACCTGAAAGCCTATGAATTCGACATAAGCAGAAAAAAAAAACCTGACAGTAGTAAGGTTACAGCTCTAGTGGCTGACAACCCTATAGCTACAAGTTCTGATGATGAAGACTTGACTCTTTTTATAAAGCAGCTCAAGAAATTTGGCAAATGGACCAAGAAGAATCAGTTCATACCAAAGGAAGATGGTAAAGTGAAATCTACAGCACCTAACTCAACTTATTTGTGCTATAACTGTAGAAAACCAGGACATTACATCAAGGATTGTCCTTATCCCAAAGCTGAGAGGTACACTGATGAAGAAAAGAGACTCAGGAAAGATAGAAAGAAAAAGTTTGACAAGGAGAGAATTAGAGCACTACTTTCTGAGTTTGATAAAAATCAGAAAGAATGTCCCTCTTCTTCTCAAAAGTCAACTGCAGATTTAGAAGACTCTGACACTACAGACTCAGATGAAGAAGTCCTGATCTGTCTTATGGCTAAAGATGAAGAGGTATGCTCATCATCATCAAGTTATATTACAGAAAATGATTCTTCCAGTGACATGCTAAGTGCAATCCAAAGACTACAAGAAGAAAATGAAGTTCTTAGAAGAGATAATCATATTGGAAGGGAACATGTGAAAGCTTTGCTAGCTGGAGTGGAAGATGCTGAAAATCAACTACATATTCTACAAGAACTGAAGGAAAGTTACAGTTGTCTGAAAGATGATAATGAAGAACTTTTTAATAAAGCAAGTTGTAGAGTTGCAGATTGTGCAGAATTGAAGGAAACAATCAGATCTCAAAAACTTATGATAGCTGATCTTGAAGAAAGCAATGCTTATTATCAAAAGAAGCTAGATTGTTTTGGAAAGTCATCCAAACAATTGAAGAAGATGGTGTCTGAGCAAAGGCACTCAAAAGACTTGACTGGAATAGGATATAATCCCCGTGTCTGGATGAAATACTTGCAAAAGTCAATTCCAAGACCTGAAAGAAAGTTCATCAAAGAATTATCCCCTGAAGAAATTGTAAATTCAACCCTACAACTAGAAGATTTGAAATTCTTTAATTCATTCAAAGAATTGTCACCAAGAAGACAACAAAAGATCAAGGAGATCATGGAAGATATTGAAGAAGATGTTTCAAACATGTTGAAAAGCATGGTTCTGAAACTAACTGCAGAATCAAAATTACAGTCAGAAGAAGAAGTCTTCCATAGACTGGACATGGAAAGAAGACTCAATTTTGATAGATTCTGGAATGGAAATATGTCAGATACGTCTCCCTCTTCAAGCACTCAAAGAGGAGGATCAAGCAAGAACAGTAGAATTAACAACTCTACAGCTCCTAAAAAGGCTTGGATTGCAAAGAGTAACACTGGAAGAAATCCAAAGCATTGGATTTCTAAATAACTCATTTTATTTTGCATGGACATGTTACAACCACCAAAAGAGAGATTTGGTACATTGACAGTGGTTGTGCAAGACATATGACTGGAGATAGAAGTTTGCTTCAAAATGTGAAAGATCATAAAGGTCCTAAAGTTGGTTTTGGTGATAATGCCAGTGGAACAGCTAAAGGATCAGGATATCTACTCAAAGGAAATGTTCAGATCAATGATGTTTACTTGGTAGATGGTTTAAAGCATAACCTGCTTAGTGTGAGTCAATTTTGTGACAAAGGCTACACTGTAGACTTTACACATGACACTTGCATAGTCAAAGATGTTGAATCCCAAACCACTAAACTGACAGGAACTAGAAAAGGAAATGTTTAGATTGTGGAGTGGAACTCTACAGGTGAAACTACCTGCTTTCTAGCTAATAGTTCCAATGAAGTTAGTTGGCTATGGCACAAAAGAATGAATCACATAAATTTCAAAACCATGAATGAACTTGTGAATAATAGACTTGTAAGAGGTCTGCCAAACACTAAGTTTAGGAAAGAACACTTATGTGATGCTTGTGTCAAAGGGAAACAAATCAAGAAGACTTTTAAAAGCAAAACACACCTAAGCACTTCAAGAACACTTGAATTAATGCATATGGATCTTTTTGGACCCATAGAACCAGTAAGTATAAGTGGGAAGAAGTATACTTTAGTTGTTGTAGATGATAACTCAAGATTTTCTTGGACTATGTTCCTAAGAAAGAAGAGTGAAACTCTACAGCGGTTACCAGAATTGTTGAGAAGGATTCAGAATGAAAAGAACTTGAAGATTGTGAAGATCAGATCAGATAGAGGAACATAATTCATAAATCAAGTCATTGAAGAATATTGTTCACTATATGGCATAATTCATGAATACTCTGCAGCTAGAACCCCACAGTAGAATGGAGTTGCAGAAAGGAAGAATAGAACACTCAAAGAAGCTGCCAGAACAATGATTGTTGAAGCAAAGTTGCCTAAGAAATTTTGGGCAGAAGCAACAAGCACTGCATGCTATACTCAGAATAGATGCTTGATTGTTAAGGATCATAAGAAGACTCCATATGAGGTATGGAAAGGAAGAACTCCTAATATCTCTTATCTACACATTTTTGGATGTAAATGCTTCATACTGAATAATGGGAAAGAACTAGGGATGGCAAAACGACCCGCCCCGCAGTTGATCCAATCCGCCCCGCTCTGTTTGGATCGGCCCCGATCTGCCCCATTTTGAGAATGGAGCAGATCCGCCTCGCCCCGCTTGCGGAGCAGATCAGGCATGGACCAACATATTTTTTGCCCTGATCCGCCCCACTCCAAATAATATTAATTATATATAATATTAAATATATATATATATATATAATATAGAATTATATATATATTTTTTAAAATAATCAAATCTTGGATATGATTTGGTGATTTGGATGGATTATTATTGATTAAATTGTGAATTTTTAATATTTTGCATTTAGTTTTTTAATATATTTATTTTGTAAAATTATGAGAATTTAATAGATGGAGCGGGGCAGGCATGGATCTCAAAATGCTGCCCCGCAGTGGAGCATGGAGCAGGGCGAATCAGCGGGGCAGAGAGCGGAGCAGGCATGGATATTGAGGTATCCGCCCCGATCCGCTCCATTTGCCATCCCTAGAAAGAACACCTTAAGACTTTTGATTCAAAGTCAGATGAAGGTATCTTTCTAGGTTATTCTAATGTTAGCAAAGCATTTAGAGTGTATAACAAGAGATTAATGATTGTAGAAGAATCACATCATGTTGTTTTTTATGAACAACATAGCTCCCCTGAAGAAATTATTAAAGACTCTAAAGAGGACAACTCTATAGTCACAAGTCAATAGCTATATGTTGAGATCAAAACTCCTGTAGATTTGACCAACAAAGGCTTTGGCACTGTGATAATTGAGTTACCACCATTAGAGAATGTTGAAGACCTAGTCTATGAGAATGTTCAAACAGAAGTAGAGACACCAACAAAAGGACTTGATGAGTCTGCAGTAGGTGAATCTACAGCTGTAGAGAACAATGATCAAAGACTAGAACCTATGTCAGATTTGATTTGGTTGAAAGATCACCCCCTGATCATGTAATTAGAAACCCATCAGATGCTGTAAAAACCAGAAAACAAACCACGAGGCAATGTTTGCTACATTTCTTTCATCTTCAGAACCTACTGATATTCATGAAGCACTGCAAGATGTCAATTGGATTATAGCAATGCAAGAAGAATTGAATGGTTTTGAGAGAAATCAAGTATGGGAACTTGTTCCAAGACCTAGGACTCACAAAGTGATTGGAACTGGGTGGGTATTCAAGAATAAACTTGATGAAGATGGAATTGTAACTAGAAATAAGGCAAGGTTAGTTGCTCAAGGCTATTGTCAATCTGAAGGCATAGATTTTGATGAATCATTTGCCCCAGTTGCAAGATTAGAAGCTGTAAGAATATTTCTAGCCTATGCTGCACATATGAACTTTACAGTCTATGAAATGGATGTAAAGAGTGTATTTCTCAATGGTTTACTATCAGAAGAAGTGTATGTTGAACAACCACCAGGATTTGAGGAATCTACAGCTGAAAACATGGTTTATAAGCTTAGAAAAGCCCTTTATGGACTTAAACAAGCACCAAGAGCATGGTATGATGCCATATGTGATCATTTGATCAAAAATGGATTAAAAAAGGGTATGGTTGACAAAACCTTATTCAATTTACAACATGGGAAAGATATTTTGCTTGTCCAAATCTATGTTGATGACATAATCTTTGGCTCAACCAATGAAGAATTATGCAGAAAATTCTCTAAGCTCATGACAGAGAAATTTGAAATGAGCATGATGGGAAATCTGAATTTCTTTTTGGGACTACAAGTGAAGCAAATGAGAGATGTAATTTTCATCAATCAAGCTAAATACACTCAAGAGCTTATCAAAAGATTTGGAATGGACAGTTCTAGGCCTACCAATATACCTATGACACCTTTTGTGAGTTTTGACAAAGATGAGAATGGCAAAAGTGTTGATATAACCAAATATAGGAGGCTAATTGGATCATTGCTATACCTTATAGCTAGCAGACCTGATATCATGTTTGCAGTAGGTGTATGTGCTAGATTCCAAGTGAATCCTAAGGAATCACACTTGAATGCTGTAAAGAAGATCATCAAGTATGTCAAATCCACACAAAATCTAGGATTATGGTATCCTAAAGAAGGAGAAATTGAACTCATTGGGTACACTAACTCAGATTTTGCAGGCTGCAAGATTGATAGAAATAGTACTAGTGGGATTTGTCAATTCCTAGGTGAAAGATTGGTGGCATGGCACAGTAAAAAGTAAAATTCTATTGCTCTTTCTACAGCTGAGGCATAATATATTGCTGCTGGAAGTTGTTGTGCACAAATCTTATGGATGCAATATCAATTACAAGACTATGAGATTGATGCAAGAGAAACAACTATATTCTGTGACAATAAAAGTGCTATTGCTATCACACAGAATACAGTTTTACACTCTAGATCAAAATACATAGATGTAAGGCATCACTTCATAAGAGATCATGTTGAAAGAAAGGATGTGAAATTGACAAAGATTCATACTGATTTGAATCTTGCTGATATTTTCACTAAACCTTTATGTGAATCAAGATTTTCAATCTTGAGAGGTAATTTGGGAATGTTAGAATTGTAAAAAGACTCTGTGAAAATCAATAAATTGTAAAGACAAACCTAGAAAATTGGAAAACCAGTGAAAAGGAAAATTGCAACTGCAAAGTCATTCAACTGTAGAGTTGAACTCTACAGCTGTAGACTTAGTTCTGAACTGCAAATTCCTTACCAACTAAAGACTTCCAAATTCTAAGATTGTCAATTGCAAACTTAGGAAATTGACAGTACTTTGTACAATTATGCAAATTAAATGAAGCACTACAAATTCAGAAACGTTTGTACTATAGTTACAGACATTTTGGATTTATTCAAATATTTTAATTAATAAAATGTGTGAGTACGTGTAACATTTTAAATAGAATTAAATTCTGTGTGAGTTAGATTTTGGACAAATTTAATTGTAAATTCTGGTCCAGAATTCAAAAACTCATAAATTTTAGGTCAAAGACCGTTATACCCCTGCCCCTTATGACTGTTTAAAGAAAGGTATTTAAAGGACTCTTCATCCTTTTATATCTCACTTTAACATTTCGAACCCTCTGAAACTTTAAACACTCCCCATCCCCTACTCAAAAGAAACCAAGAATCATGGCAATGAAAGTTATCTTTGTAGCTCTGTTCGACTTCGATGAGATTTTGAAGAAGCATCCTACTGATGCAATGGAAGATGTTGTTAAGCATATAGTGAATCAAGCGATTCATTATTGTTTAACCCACAACCCTGGAGCTTACGATGATAAGATTGTGCATGAGTTCTATCAGAATGCAGAAGCAAATGTGGAATGGAAGACATTATCAGTTAAGTTGCAAGGAAGGAATGCAAAGATTACAGCTGGTGATATTTGCAAAGCTCTATACATAAGGATTGGAGGCGACTCCCATGATAATCTCAATTTTGCTGATGAAGATGAGAAGTATTGGATAAGATTTACTGTAAAGAAGCCATTTCCAAAGAACTGGAAGAGGACATTCAAGAAGACTGACTTAGCAGTTGAGTATGTCTATCTTTATGAAGATATTGATAAATGTTTATTATGTAGAACTGGTGCTCATGATACTGGCACTATTCTTATGTGGGATTTAATGATAGCTTTTGTTAAGGAAGTAAAATTTGATATTGGAGAACTCTTACTGAGGAATATAGGAAATGATGTTGTGAAGGCAAGAAAGAACAAATGTTTTGGTTTGTTCTTAAATTATATTTTGAAGAAAGTTGGTTTTTCTCTCTTCAATGGGCATGAAGGTCAGCCTATCCTGACACATAGAATCATTGGAAAGGCAAATTTCAAAAGAGGAGCTGTGGATGCTCCTATGGCTCCCAAGTCAAAGAAAAGAAAGAAGAACAAGCCTGAAAGGAAGTTTCTCACAATTATTAGATCACCAAAAGAGACTGAAACAAAGAAGAAGAAGAAGAATGTAAGGAGAAAGATTTTAGTGGATGAACCAACTGATTCTGAGGATGAAGTTGACAGAGAAAAGAGGCAGAAGAAACATCTTTCAAAGAAAGCTACAGAAGTTAAAGCTGACAAGTCTACAACTGTAGACTTGCCAAATGTACAGTCTGAGGTACAAACTGCTGAGGAACAAGTTGAAGATGTTCAAAGACCTAAACCTGAAACTGAACAGCTCCCTGTTGTTCCAGTTGAGAGGGTAGAAGGTTTTGAAGAGGAAAGACAGAAATTCGATGACTGGAAGTTAGTCAAAAAAGAACTGGATAAGTTGGCAGTTGAAGAAAGGAATTTGTTCCAGTGTGTTGTTGACTGGACAAATTGTAGTGATGTAAATGAACTAATGAAGCCAAATTTCCTTCATGATTTTATTGCTGAGAAAAGAAGAAAGGATAAAGGAAAAGGAAAACAGATCATTGCTGAAGAACCTGCAAGACAGAAAATCACTAAATCAGCAGCTGCAGCTTTGAGAGTTGCTCTTATGACTGAGAAAGACCCTGAAGCTGAATATCCAGAAGCAGAATTTGATGTCACAAGCTCTGATAGTGAAGAAGAGATGCCACAAAAGACTGGTGAAGGAAGTAATCAAATAGTTGAAGCTGGGGGCTTAACTATTTTGGCAAAGGAAGCTATTTTATTGGAGTCTGCAGGAGCTAGTGCTGCAGATCCTGTGAATATTGAAGAAGAAAATCCTACAGAAGATCAATCTGAGAAGGAGAAAGAAGCAAGAAAAGATGACTCTCCTTGCAAAGAGCCTAAGGAAAAGCCAGATAATGATGAAGATGACAATGATGATGCACCAATGGGTGGTGCTCATGCTCAAGTTCAAGCTAAGACTGTGAAAATTGAAGCTCAATCTACTGTAAATGCTCAAGTTGATGAGCAGATTGTTGAGGATACCTCCAAAGATATTGATGAAAGTGCAAAAGACATGTTAAACCCCATCACAAGCATTTTCAATCAATCTCCACATGCAATGTTTAATCTAGAAGAGATATATAGGCATGGAACTCCCCCACTGCAGAGCTATTCAACTCTTGAGAGAGAGAATGTTGAAAATATGGATGATTATATTGTTGAATTCTCTACAGAAGTGGTTGTGACTCCTAGCAAGAGGAAGGCTTCCACTGAAGACTCTACAGCTCTAGAGTTGGTACCTTCCAAAGCTCAGAAAGTCAAAAAGGGAATAGAGTTGGTAATAAGAGAAGGAGATTCTGAGGAAGAGGATAGTGATACAAATCCTCAGATGACACCCAAAAAAGTTGTATCACAATTGAAGCATTTGGAGGAATCATTTAAAGGAATTGAAGCTGAAATCTTAAAACAAGTTAAGATGGTACCTGATACTATTATTTCTCAGAATGTGAAAAGAGGAATGGAAGACCTTGTGAAGAAGTTTGAGGAGAGAAGCTCAGAAGAAAAGAAAACTCTTGAAAAGAACTTCAAAGCTGTTGTGGACAGCTTACTTGGTCAGAATGAACTGATAAAGAAGGATGTTATTAAGAAGACAAGGGAAATCTCTACTCTACAGTCTGATATCAATCTGATGAAGGAAGACTCTTTTCAGTTGAAAATTGAAGTGAAGAGTATGAAGAATAAAATGACTAAGTTGATTACTGGAAATGAAATTCTGAAGGATGAACTGATGAGCAAGCTTAACACCATTTTGTCACACATTGATGTTGGCAAAAATGGGGAAAGCAAGATTGAGAAGGAGATCAAAGAAGGAGAAAAGACTACTGATGATATCCTTGAGAATGTGAAGGATATTGGGAAGTCTTGGGCAAAAGAACTTGAAGCTGCCAAATCCAAAAACTTTTCCATGAGATTGGGAGATCAATCAGAAGAGAAAACTCAATCAGATCAGATGAAGGAAAGCTCTAAAGGAGGAAGCAAATTTATACAGCTCCCTAAGTCTACAGTTTAGAAACCTACAACTCACTCTTCTAAAAAACCTTTTGGTTATTGGGAACATACAATAAAAGAATCAAGAGAAAGAAAGAAAAAGAAGGAAGAGAAAGAGAAAGAAGAAAAACAGAGAAAAGAAGAACAAGAACAATCTACAGCTGTTATCACTGCTCAACCATTGAATGTTCAACCATTAAGCATGGTACCTGCTGAAGATTCTGATGAAAGGATAAAGCAAATGAAGGCTGAGTTTGATAACTTATGGAAAGAATTCTTGAGTATATGCAACATGCATATAGTGATTAAGAAGATTAAGCTCAAGAAGGACAGATTCCAAAAGTTCAAAGACCTGTAGACTGATGGATCTTTATACAAAGGAGACAATGCTCGGCTCCTTGGTGGAAAGATCAAGAAAAATACGTTGCCTAAGAGGGTATTCAAATCTAAGAAGGAGGAAGAAGAGTTTGAAGCTTATGAATTACAGATGCTAATGAAGTATTTTGAAGAAGATGAAAAGAACATGAAGCTAGTGGAGCAAGGAATTTTGAAGTCTCAAGATGAAGATTATGATGATGAGGATGATGAAGATGATGCTGATCCCAAGCATAGAAGAAGATGAAGATTATGTTCTAGAGTAGACACTAAATTTTTTAGTTTTTAGTCTAATTATCTACTGTAAGCTGTATCTTGAACCCTGGTTTATTTTTATTGCAGCTTTCTGTCCTTTGTTGTTGTTTCTTTGCTGTTCTTGTTTTGTTCTTATAAGACAATTTCTTATTGTCTTTGTTGTTTGTCCTTGTTGTTTGTTTTGCCAACATCAAAATAGGGGAAAATTGTTAAGTACCATGGTTTAGATTTTGATGTGTGCAAAACAATGTGTTTAATTTGTATATTGATCTAACACTTGTGCTAAGGAAATTGGTGTTGAAAACATATAGTTGTAAGTGAAGTCTGCAGCTGTATATTTGATCATTCTACAGCCAGACATGACCCTACAGCTGTAAGGTTTCTTTACAGCCGATTTTTCTTATTTAACAGGACTCTACAGCTGCAAGGTTGAAGACTCTACAGCTGCAAATAACCGTTTGAAGAGATGACAGCCAGAATTCTGAAGAAAAGGACAACAGTACAATAAGTACTATCCTGTGTGAAGGCTGAGGACCATTTCACACATGCCCAATGGAGAGAGAGGAGCCTTATCCGGATTTCAAATTTGAATTTCCAACGGATAAGTCACACCACTCAATCTATAAATAGAAGAAGTCCTCAGAGGAAGCAACAACAACAACCCTGAGCATACAAGCATTCTGCCTAAGCGAGTCCACAGCCAGCAAAATTCTGAGAGAGCTTTATTTATTTTATTCTTTGTGATTCATAGGATAGTTGGTTAGGATTTTCTCGAAAGAATCAAACCTTTTGTAGTTTAATCTCTTTTTAGAATAGGAATCTGAGTGAACCTAGTTCTAATTGATCTAAGTGATCACATCTTAGTGAATATGGCACCTGAGTGGTGTAACAGTGGATGTAGGTGGTCTTTTTCTAGACACTGAACCACTATAAACCTGGTCTATTTACTTTTTGTCATTTAATTCTTGCTCTGCATATTTATTTTACTTGTTACATTCTTCATTCTTTTGAAACCTGAATGCATAAAACTTTGTGGTTTTCACAAAGGAAAACTGACTCTACAGCTGTAGACTTTCCTAAGTCACTCAGCTGTTAAGTTTGTTTACATTGTTTTTCATTAACGCTCACTTATTTCCGTTGCACATTAGAGTATTCTCAATTCAATTTTAATTATGAGAATCTCTCTGATACTTTGTCTACAAGTGATCTTTTTATTTTGCAAAGTTTTTGAACTCTGAAGCTGTAGACTTCTTAAGTCCACAGCTGTAACCTTTGTTGTCCAGTTTCTAAAACTTTTGTAGACTTGTCATTTTGAACTTAAAAGAAGCTACTGTAAGGTTCTAGAATCTCTCTTCTTGAAAAGTTTGAAAAATCTGATTTTGGACTCAAGGTCTATTCACCCTCCTCTAGACCTTGACCACTTTAAGGGACCAAAAATTATCTAATTAATTAAACGAGTCAAATGTATTTTTGGACTTTCGTTTGCTCTTTTAAGCACAATTTCGTAATGTGGATCTTAACGCCTTGACTCAAGATCAAACTAATTAATTGAGTCATAATCGAAAATACTGTTGGCGCTTTCAAACACAATTATAATCCTTGATCCATAATTAAAAGTCAACAAATAAAATTTAATGCTAGATTAAGGGGTATGATTCATGAGCCCATATTAATAAAATTTATTCATAATTATTAATTCCCTCATCTCAAGAATCTCATTAATCTAGGTCCAAATGCCTAATAACTATAAGGCCCAAATGGTATTAATTTGTGGCCTACTTGACTCTCAAATTAACCAATTTATTTAGATAGCACACATGACCTAAATTTAATTAGGCTCACTTGCTCTTGGCCATTGGTTAGTTCCCAACATTTTTAATAAACGTCTAGGCCCAAAAAGTATCAGCATAGCAGAAGCTTTATCATGATTTAAATGATATTACGCCCAAATCAAAATTAATTATTTTAACAAACCAGTCATGCCCATTAAAATAACAAGCTCCTCTCAATCGGCGTGTCCATTCCAGAGGATTGCGCCGCCACCATTTACGATGCTTCACACCGTCGTACATCCGACGTTCGAACAAGAAGGCTTCTCGTCATTTCATCCCTTTCCATCGACAAAGACACAGGGACCGTCGTCCGCTGTCGCCGCATCCGAAGCAAATTGGCTGCTATTCAGATCCGCAACCCTCTGTGGCGTTCACACCACTGCATACTAAACATCTCTGGACTTGATTGCAATCGGTGGTCCAATCCTGCCCAATTGCAGGAGTTTCCAGACTCGCAGCCGTCCGGTGGGTCTCAATCATTTCCGATCGCCGAGTATCTCCTTCGACGCCTAGACCATGATGACGCTTCCGCCACGTGGACACCCGCGGGCCACCATTGACCTCCACTGCTCAGATGGCATTCACGCCGCCGCGCACAGCGGTGGGAATTGCACCGCATCGACTCACTTCCATCGGCAACTCATTGCCGCTCGCTCGGCGGCTCTTTATCCAGCCACACAAGTCCCCAGTTATGGACACAGTTTTTTTTTTATGTCATCTCTCTCTAAACGATGCATTCCATCGCATTATTGGGAGAGAGACAACAACCAATTCAACAACGATCTTTCTCAGTTTTGTTGTTGCTGCAAAGATGATCTTGCGTGCGCACCATATTTTATTTGTTATCCTGCACACAAAGTGTTTGTAGAAATGCTTCAGAATTTTTACTTGGCAAAAGATATCATATAGAGCCTTGGTAGGGTTCTTTTGATTCTTGATTTCTGCCTTGAGGGTCTAGACGTAGGGCTCTCCTCATTGCTACGTCGCATCTCATCAATCAGAGGGCCAATTCATCTCCTAGATTTGGGGCAACCCCTGAAAAATCAATTGGAATGGCCTTCCTTCTGCATTGAGGGTCAAAATTTCCAAACCCAGTTGGAGTTCACTGAAGTCCAACCCATCTCGAAACATCAAAATCCCTGTAGTAATGTTTGAGCTTTCACTCAAATAGTAATAATGTATAATAACTCCTGAAAATCATTTTTCCAGAAATTACATAAAAATCAACTTAATTAAAATAGAATTAAATTGAAACTTCCCTTATAAAGTACTTGTGGAGAATATGATCAACCTTCAAATCCACACAAAATAACGTTTTAAGATTGTTGGAAAATACAATAATAAATGGTGTGTGTAGACGAAGATGACTTATGCAATTGACACGGTAAAGTCGAGGCACGAGTTAGACTCGCTTTCTGTAAGACGTTATTGCCCCGTACACAGTTGCAATACAGATCATGGCAACCATCCCCAAGATACAACGATTTTGGAGTCTTCCGCCCATTGCACTACGAAGCGAAAGCTATTGGCGAATCACAAATGAGTATCCGAAACTTTTCGAACTTGACTCTAATGCAACTCTACAATTTCTAATATGTTTGCACTAGACTTATAGTATGTACATGAAATTCATTTCAAGTATCTTTTCAAGTATATTCAAGTATATCAAAGTCAATGTGGAGGAGATCTATTTATAGATTTCTAAGAGTTGCGGGTAATAGGTGTGACTCTCCACATTTCACTTTTCGAAAGAGTCGCAACCTTTAGGAAAAAATCATTCACCAAAGGTTACCTCTTTAATTCAAAGAGACACAACACTTCACTATTACCTCAATAAATACATTCATTAATGTACTTATCCACATATTAAATGACATTAATTTCTCATTCACACCAATTTGGTTTTGAGAAATAAATCAACCAAATCCATTTACGCAAAATGGATAATTAAATTGTCACTTAATATTTAATTAAAATATGGACAAAACCAATATTTTCAACAGATACATGAAAATTCTCTCAACAATTTTGTTATTTAGAATTAATCAAAGTTACAGAGTATTATATGTTTTGTTCATTTAAAATATATGCAGAAAGTATGGTTAAATAAGAAGACATGGTAATAAGTGAATAAGAAAATTCTTAGAAGGTTTGGAAAGACTCTTGAAGAGTGGTTAAGAATCGCTTTCTAAAAGCTTTTTTGTAAGCGGTTTTTTAATAATTTTTTGAACTTAGAGAACTGACATTTAAAGATAGCGTATAACCACTCTTGAAGTAAAAAAATAATAGTTCTCTAAAGTTCAAATCAGTAGTTGTGCACATAAAATTAATAAAAGGAAATAATTTAAAAAAAATTGAAACTATTTGACGGATACGTTTCACGTCATGTAACAAAAATGAAAATTTTCATTTAAAAATAAATTTTAATTGATGAAGTGAAACTTATAATATTTTAATTAGAAAATCAATCTTTAATTTTAAAAATGTTATTGAATCATTTGAAATCCAATGGATGATTTAAAAAATATGTGAATTTCAAATGACATGATTTTGCTGAATGAAATCCCCCACTTTGAACTAAGACGAAATTAAAACTAAAATTTTTAAGTTCATCAATATGAATATGTCATATGTTGGGACAATCTTAAGTGTTTTGATTAGATCCCAAAACCCCTTGATGAATTTGCCTAAGTATAGTTCATCAGGATGTTAGTTTCAGGATAGTTAGGTTAGAATAGATTTTTCTATTCACAGGTATTTAGTTCAGGGGGAACGTGTTGAAGATTGAAGACTGGTGGTGGCGTCCCAAAAATCTGAAGTCTGAAGCATCTCCAACCCTGAAGGTCTTGATCGTCCTGAAGATGATCAACCTGAAGCTACAACCTGAAAAACCTAGAAAGAGTCCTGAAGCTGCGTAGAAGCCATCCTGAAGAGATCCACTGATACTCACCGAACTGAGTAAACTAAGCATGCTCAGGGAAGTCTCTATCAGTAACCTTGATCAGGCTGAACGTCCTTCTGATGTTCATAAGTCCTGACATGGGCCTAGTATCAGTTAACTTGATACTTGTAAGTCCTGAGACCCAAAGGTTACACGTGCAAATGGAAGTCTGAGAAACAAAAGGAATGTCAGTGTCTCCAATATAAGACAAACATTTATTCTGAGTAAAGAACGAGAGACTCAGAGTTATAAAGGTAGGAGGATCAGTAAAGTCAAAGCCGATAAGCTAGCCGTTGGACAAATGACCAGTAAGAAGGCGACACGTATGTACGAAGACTGAGCGCATTTAATGCTTGTCAGAGGTGCAGGCGGCGGATAGTATCTTTACCATACTAGGTATGGGTTTTGTCAGACAAGGACAAACAAACCTGCACCTACCCAAAATAGGAAGGTTTGAAACGGATATTCTCTAACGGATCTATTTCAAACCTTGATTAGCGTTTAAGTATGCATGTTTTTTACCTATTTTGTGTATTATTTTGTGTACTATAATGTATTGTTTAGCGTATTTATATATAATTTCACACTTTCTAATTAGTTATAAGTATTTATGTTTTCTATTTAAATAAGAAACATATGTATAATTCAACCTAACCATTATGTCTATTGTATATTGTTGAGGTCTTAAGTGGAGTTATATTTATCCAAATTTTATGATATTGAACACCTAAGACAATGTACTAAATACTTAAGACACTTTAGTGATCCAATTTTACATGTTTGGATTGTATTTGTACTCATAAGTGAAGACTCCAATTCTGTCCAATGTTTGGACTCAAAACACATTTTCGTATTTGAACAGTATCTGGAGCCTCACTAAACCAATTGAACCAATTCCAGTTGTATTTGATCACTAATTCGTTGCTCTACAACTTGTCTTCAGGGCTCAAGTGTCAAAAGTTCCGGCTTCAATGGTCAAAATGACAATCAATGCAGGGCTTCAAAATTCCGCCATCTCAGTACACATGTTGGGAAATAATTCACCATAAATCACACAAAAGTCCAATTTACACAAGACCAAATCCATTGGTTAGCCAAGAAATTCATCAAGACACAGTAGAAATATTAAAGGCGTTGATTTTGTGCAAGCTGAGATATCTGTTTTTCAATAGACCACCATAAATTCGCGGAGAAAAACAATCCAGTTTTACCAACTCCACTATTATGGTCATAACTCACAATCTAGAGATCCAATTTTGGAGATCTTAGATTCCTTGGAAAGCTAATCCAACGGCCTACAACTTTCATTCAGAAGTCAAGATGAAATTCAGACGGCAAGGGCAATTAAATTACTGATGTTTATAGGCCACGTGAATTGGTTCCTAAAGTCTTCATGATTCACTATTTGGAGGCCTATATAAAGAGCCCTTTAGCAACCCTTGAAGGCATCCCATTTTCCTTGTAATCCTTCTATCTTAGTCTAGTATCTCTCTTAGAAATATGAGTTCTTATTGTATTAGTATGAGTAGCTAAATATTTTACTAGAGTTAGGGATGAAGCTTTAGTAAAGTATTAGTAATGTTCTTGGTTATTCAATAAAGATTTTCAAAGTTTTAATCCTTTAGTCATTTGAAGAGTTTTTAAGAGAGGTTTTGATGTGTCATTACTTTGATTTGTTGTAGACTTATTGGCACAACAAATGCTTAGTTTTACATATCAACTATTGATTTTATAAACTTGTTCCAATTTCTAAAGGTACTTTTCAAAAGTATTATATGTGCTCAAAGTTATATCTTCCGATTGAAATCACTTGATTGTTAGATTTCGATTGAGTTATCAAAGATAACCAAGATCATAACTTTAGTATTTTTATCTAAAGTGGAATCCCGAAGCTCTAGTATTTTGTTACTTTATTTAAACCTCTCAACTAGATAATATCTTTTTCTTCCAAATCTCCCTGTGGTTCGACACTCGGTCTCCCGAGAAATTTTATTACTTGAAATCAACCTACACTTGGGTACGTAACTCTCAAGGAGCTATCAAACCTCCCTATAAATACAGAAGGCCTTGCTCCCATTCAAGGCTAACGGGAAATTTCCAAGGGAAGAATTCTCAAGATTCCAAGCACTCAAAGTTCATTTGAAGAAACACTCTGAAACCTTAAATTTCCCTAGTGTTGTAGTAGGAATCTTTTCTGTATTTTGCTTAGAGTATTGATCACATCCTTAGAACTGTTTTCTTTAGAGGGATCAATACACAATAGTTGGAAACGTGAATACCAAACCCCTCAGTTTGTGAGTTGGTTGGTAGGAAGGACTGGGACTTGTAAAACGCCCAGGGGTCAGTTCCTAAGAGAGGAAGTTGGCTACTCGTGTCCCTTGGCACGTAAAAATTAAGTACATATCCTCAGTGGTAGAGGGTAGCTTCCTGTTCAATCAGGTCGTGAACGTAGGAGTTGGTTATCTCTGAACCACGTTAAAAAGTCCCGTGTGCTTATTTACTTATTGCTCAGGATCATAATTGTCATTCATATTAAACTGAGCATACTTACATTGTTTTGAAAACCATCAGGACTGACTTTGTCATCCTGATCTTAAAACTGTGCACCAGCCTTAATCAAGTTGTCCCTAAGCAAACTGATAAGTTTTCAGAACTAAAACGAGTAGAAACATAAGGGCTCACATTCCGCACTAAACTGAGCTTACTGAGATAGCTATCCAACTGACTTGCTTCCGAGCTGTCAGTAGGTGGGTTATCTCTACTGAGCTTCTGAGAGCACAACTCTGACTTAGCCTCTATGGTTCGTTACTGATTCGTCCCTGCTGCCCCTGAGGACCATCAGTTTAACTGAACATCTCAGGATCTTCCTGACTAAGTCTAAAAGAGGATTTTCCTGAAGTTTCGGGAAAATCTGACATCAGTGTATTCCCCCCATACACTGATTATACTCGTTTCGGGACCAACAAGTGGTATTAGAGCAGTGGTTCAAAAGACCATTGACTTTGTTTACCAACAGTTTCTGAGGAGAAACTTTTAGTGGTCAATTGAACAGATCTTGTTTCTGAAAACTTGCATATCATGGCATCCGGTTCTAAGCACCTTGAAGGCAGTCTTCCTGAGTTCTCAATTCATAACTATGAATATTAGAATTTCAGGATCCTTGCACATCTCTACTCCATTCACGACCAAATGCACAAGGTGATCGAGACTGGTCCTATTAAATTCATTACTGATCGAGCTCGAACGTGGCCAGTACATGGTGGAGTCCCTATTCCAGTCTCTGGTCAGGAGCCAGTGGAGAGGTCTGCACTTACATCTGATCAGATTAAGCAAATCGGACTGGATAATATTGCGAAGAACATTATACTCCACACCATTTCTTACGAGAATTCGGTCAGGCTTATGCACCTTAAGACGGCAAAGGAAATCTGGGAGGCCCTGAAGGAGATGAGTGAGGGTTCTGAGAAGATTAAAGAGAACAAGCGGGATTTGGCTATCAGGAAGTTCGAGGCATTCAGGATGCTTGATGGAGAGACTATCGATCAGATGGAAGCTCGTTTCATTAAGATGATGAACGAGCTAGCAACCCTTAGGAAGGAGTTTCCCAATATGGAGGTGTCATCTAAAATCCTGAACTGTCTCCCTGAAAGATGGGACACAAGAGTGATCTTGGTAAAGAACACTCAAGATCTCACAAACGTTCCTTACTCTCACCTCTTCTCAGAATTAAAGGCTCTGGAATTCGGCCTCGATAAGAGGAAGACGAAGGGTGTTGTCAGTGAGGATGTAGGTGAGGAGAAGACACCTGAGAAGGAAAAGAGCGTGGCTCTTAAAGCTACTCCTGAGCCTGAGGCTAGATCTGGCTCGAAATCATTGAGAGATATGAGCAAGGATGAGCTAGCCCTGGAGTAAAGCCTGATGGCAAGGAGATTAGAGAAGCTGAACTCTCGTTACGGCAGGTATAAGAAGTTTTATACTGACACCCATGATCGCAGGTATTCCAACCCCAGGAGATCGAGCCCCCGGAGGGAAGAGAGGAGGAGTTCTGATTCCAGAAGAGAGAGAGATGAGCCTGAGCATCGGAGAGATAAGAAAAGCTCCAGAAGGAGAGACAACACTTAGCCCAGAAGATCCAGCTCCAAACCTGAACGATTATCAGGGAGTCGGAGGAAGTCGTCAGATAAGAGGTACACTGATAAACCGGGTGTTAGTGATGCAGATCAGTGTTATCACTGCAAGAAGACCAGACATTATCAGTATGATTGTCCGGAGCTAAGTGCTCGAGAGAGAGAAGATCGGAGAGCCAAGAGAGATCTCAGGGCATAAGATCGGAGAATGATGATTGCTTAGGATTCCTCCGATTCAGATGGCCCAGGATGCCGATATCCTAAACTCTTCTCCGACGAGGAAAATGATGATCTCTGCCTGATGGCAGATGATGAGGTATGTTCTTCTGCCTCTTCTCCTGATCACGTACCTAGGCTTAGCTCAGATTCAGTAAGAGATCTCGACCTTCTGCTCGCCCTTGAGCAATTGATGGTTGATTTCTCGAGGCTGCAGGAGACTCATATTCACACAGTGGATGTGAATGCACAACTGAGTGGGGAGAATAATCGGTTAACTGAGTCTCTCAGAATGAGAGATACTGAGGAAGCCCTGATGATATTAAACCTCCAGGAAGAGTTGCTTCATGCCCGGAATAGGCATGCAGAGACTCCACTGGCGGTTGAAAGACTGAATGGTGTATCAGCTCGCTGATTGAGACTCGTGATACTGATAAGTTCCTTGCTCAGGAACAACAGAAGATTGAGCGGATAGCTCTCAGGGGGATGTTCGAGGCTGAGTGGCAAGCTCGCCTTAGTGCTGAGCAAACTGCTTGGGACCTTGAACTGATCTCAAGAGAGGCTGCTAATCAAAAGCTGGTGCTTGAGTACATCACTGAGATTGAGGCTTTGAAAAAAGAAAATGTGCTCCTTGAAGTAAAGCTGGAGAAGTTACACAAACCTTCCCTAGTGGTTGATGAGTTAACAATGATCTCTCAGCATACTGATGGTGCTAAAGCAGGGTTTGGCTATGATAGCTCAAAAGACCCTAAGGGTAAGAACAAGAGAGTTGCTTCAGGGAGCAACTCTCAGAAAGTGTTTGTTCCTGCCCAAACTGGTGAGAAGGGCACAAGTGTTGCTCACCAGGACAAGGGCAAGGGGAAGGAGAAAGTGCCTGCTGAACCTGTCAGGCAAAAAGCTGAGGAACAAAGGCCAAAACCAAAGGGAAATGCCAAAGTTCCTCACAGAGAGCCGAGGAAGAAGGACCAAGGGAACCCCAAGGCTCAGCCTAGGAACCCTCAGGCTAGAAAGAATTCTGCCCCAAGCACTTCTCAGGCTCAGCCTAAGAATGCTCAGGGTGGGAGGAATTCAGGCCAGTGGCCTCAGGAAAGGTCAAGGGTTACTGAGGTCCAGATGCCTCAGACAGGGCACAGGGCCCATCAGGAACGTCCTAATCCCCAAAGTAGAAGGACTAACCAGGTGGCTCCTGAAGGGCGATGGAGACCTGACTCCGATAACACTCAGGTTAGACCTCAAGTGCCTAGAGGTTAGGCCCGAGCTGCTCCTTCCAAGGATAGACCTCAGCCCAATGCACCCAGGCCAAGGAGGAACAGGAGGCCCGCCCCCTGGAACAATTCCAGAGCTCCTGAACCTCAGGCCGACACCCATACACCCTCAACTTCCCAGGCACAAAGAAAGAAGAGGACAGTGTATGTTGATGTTTCAGGGAGACATGTTTACACTTCTGATGCCATCAGAATTGTTAAACAAATCTGGATCGCGAAGGGTATGACTGACACTGTAGGACCCAATACGAGATGGGTACTAGAGGCCTGATTCTTTTCAGGTCGCTGCGGGCTACAAGAAGAGGAAGGAGGATCTGAAGAAGGACTGGTACTTGGACTCATGATGTTCCAGGCATATGACCGGATTTTGTGATCTCCTTCAGGACTACGTAGCTCAGGATGGCCCGCAGGTAACCTTTGGTGATAACTCTAAGGGTTTCACCAGAGGGTTTGGTACTCTTGTTGTTGGTTCTGTTAAAGTGCTTAATATATCATATGTTGAGGGTCTTTGGCATAACCTGCTTTCGGTCAGTCAGTTTTGTGACCGTGGATATAGTGTAGAGTTTACATCTAATATATGCCTTGTGAAAGACAAATCTACACTGCAGGTTCTGATTACAGGTGTCAGGAGAGGCAACGTTTATTTTGCTGACTTTAAGAGCAGCTCTCCTGAAACTTGTTTGGTCGCTAAGAGTTCTTCTGAACTCAGTTGGCTTTGGCATAAACGCCCGAGTCATCTTAACTTCAAGATTATTAACAAAATCTCTCTACTTTCTCTTGTAGAGGGTCTACATAATGAAGTTTTTAGTAAAGACCACGTGTGCGGAGCATGTCAGGAAGGCAAGCAAACAAAAGCCTCATTCAAGGAGAAAGATGCCTTCTCAACTAACAGAGTACTTCAGCTCCTGCACATGGATCTCTTTGGTCCGATTACTCCTGTCAGCATGAATGGTAGGAAATATACCCTTGTTGTTGTTGATGATTATTCCAGGTACACATGTGTTATTTTCTTACTGAACAAGAAGGGGACTCAGGTCAAGCTTCCGGAGTTACTCAAGAAATTGAGTACTGAACAGGGTCAGAGCATCGTCAGGATCAGATCAGATTGTAACTGATTTTTGTACTGACCTTGGCATTGCTCATGAGACTTCTGCATCCAGGACTCCTCGGTAGAATGGAGTAGCTGAGAGAAGGAACCGGACCCTGAAGGAAGCTGCCAGGACCATGTTGGCTGAGTTAGGACTGCCCAAGAAGTACTGGGCTGAAGCAATCAACACTGCTTGCTACACTCAGAACCGATCTATTGCTCAGACACCTTATGAAACGTGGAATAAAAGGAAGCCTCGCATCTCCTATTTTCATATCTTTGGGTGTAAGTGTTTCATTGTGAACAATGGGAAAGACCAGCTTAAAGCCTTTGATAGCAAGTCTAATGAGGGAGTTTTCTTAGGATACTCCTCATTCAGTAAAGCCTTCAGGGTGTATAACTGTCGGACCCTTTTTATGGAGGAAACACCTCATGTTGTGTTTGATGAGACTGCATCAGTGTGTAGAAAATAGGTTCCGAGTCCTGACACTGAGGGGGTTACCAAGATGGTGACAAGACTGAGCCTGAAGAATCCTGAGTTCAAGGTCAAATTCGTGAAGACTCCCAAGGGATGGGATGATGATGACGATCAGGATGGACCTCAGGCCAACCCTCAGCAAGCCCCAGCCTTGGAGAATGTTGAGTCTCAGACGGAGGCACAGACTCAACCTGAGGTAAGGACTGTCGGTGATGATGCTTCTGCACCTGAGACAGTTACTGAGTCCATCTCTGTAGGGGGAAACAATGTCCCTGACATTGGCCAACCCTCAGGAAATGAGTCAGTATCCCCTGTTCTTGCTCGTTCCTCTTCTTTGCCTATTATTGTTGAGACTAACGTTTCAGGATCAGGAGAGGGAACGTCAGTAGCTCCTAGTGCAACGGTCAGCAGGAGGCGATGGCTAGATTATCACTCACTGGTAGATATCATTGGTGATATCAATGAGGGGGTCAGGACAAGGTTGTTCCATGGCGAGAGTTCTATGTTTTGTTGTTTCCTGTCGGATCAGGAACCTAAAAACATAGAAGAAGCTCTAGCTGACCCCAACTGAATCCTAGCCATGCAGGATGAGCTCAATCAGTTTGAGCGGAATTAGGTTTGGGAGTTAGTTGAGAGACCTAGGCATCGACATGTTATTGGCACCAAGTAGGTCTTCAAGAACAAGAGGGATGAGAAGAATGTTGTTGTCAGGAACAAGGCTAGACTGGTGGCTAAGGGTTACTCTCAGGCCGAAGGGATCGACTATAATGAGACCTTTGCTCCAGTTGCAAGATTAGAGGCAATCAGGCTGTTCTTGGCTTATGCAACATTCAAGAAGTTCAAGGTGTATCAGTTGGACGTGAAGAGTGTTGTCCTGAATGGAGTGCTGAACGAGGAGGTTTATGTGGAACAACCTCCTGGGTTCGAGGTTGGTGATAAGGTGTATCACTTGAAGAAAGCTCTTTATGGCCTGAAGCAAGCTCCGAGAGCTTGGTATGATACACTTTCCCAGTTCCTGATTGACCACGGGTTCGTGAAAGGAACAGTGGATAGGACCCTCCTTAGGATATCCAAAGGGGAAGACATTCTCTTAGTCCAAATTTATGTGGATGACATAATTTTTGGATCACCTAACCTGAAGCTTTGTGAGAAATTCTCCAAGCTGATGACGGGGAAGTTTAAGATGTCAATGATGGGAGAGATGAACTTCTTTCTAGGTCTTCCAGTCAGGCAAACTGACTCCGGAATCTTCATCAATCAGTCCAAGTATACGAGGGACTTCATTCAGAAGTTTGGAGTTCAGACTAGCAAAGTCTCACGCATTCCCATGAACACAAATGAGAAGCTGGATCCTGACAAGGAGGGGACCTCAGTGAATCAGACTGAATATAGGGCACTGATTGGATCCTTATTGTACCTGACTACTAGTCATCCTGACATCACCTATGCAGTTGGAGTTTGTGCAAGATATCAGTCTGATCCGAAGAAGAGTCATCTAGAGAGTGCCAAAAAGATACTGAAATACATGAAGGGTACTGTCAATTTAGGACTTTGGTATCCATCTGATGACAACCTAGAACTGACAAGGTATTCTAATGCTGATTATGGAGGCTGTAGGATTGATAGGAAATCAACTACAGGCACAAGTCAATTTCTAGGGAGCAAACTGGTCTCTTGGTTTTCTAAGAAACAAACAAGTGTTGTAACGTCTACTACTGAGGCTGAGTATATGGCGGCAGCAGTTGTTACTTCCAGATCCTTTGGTTGCAGAAACAACTGAGAGACTACAAAGTTGAGGCCACTGAAGTCCCAATTTATTGTGACAATAATAGTGCCATTGTCATATCCCAAAACACAGTCTTACACACAAGGTGTAAGCATGTAGACATCAGACATCACTTTATAAGAGATCATGTTGAGAAGAAGGATATAAGGATGGAGAGGATCCCTACTGACAAGCAGAGAGCTGACATCCTGACTAAGGCTTTGCCTGAAACCAGGTTTGTCTAGTTGTCAGTTGTGTTAGGATTTCTTGACCCAGGTGTAGGAGATTCAGTATGAATCTCAGTTCAGAATTTAACAAGATGGTCAGGAGGGATGACTAACTAAGGATCAGGTTGCAGAGAGATGGATGGCTTTCAGGGGGAACAGACATCAGTTTTAGGATCTTCAGGATCAGGATGGATATAGGTTCAGGACATAGACTTCAGGGCTTGTCACCCTGATCGGTCTCTAGAGGTATCAGTCAGGTTTCTATATCTGACTGACTGGTATGTATTATAGAACCTTTGCATTCATCATGACTTGCTTGCATCATTTCTGATCATGTCTGACACCACATCAATCAAAGGGTTTTTAACTCACATCCCAGACGTTCATTTATCATTCAATTTTTATTAAATACGAAATCCGAATTTATTTCAAACATTCTTCTAACACGCATTTAATGCGAAATGGGCTGGAACATGTTTCGATAAAGGCTTAATAATGACTTTTGAAAAACCAGCCTTCGTAAACTCTTTTTCTGGATATACCCTTCAATCTAATACGTTGAATTTTAAAAGAGTTTCAATCAAGCCCGTTCATTAAAACTGAGTTTTGGGTATAAAAGGAAGTTTTGTTCACAATACACTTTTTACGCACACATAGGTTTCCTAACCCATATCTTCTGCAAATTACCTCCTTCTTCTTTGCATTCATGGCTTCCTCTGCTGCTCAATCCATTGAAGACACAAAGAGATTCCACGCTGCCATCTCTGAGGTGGAATCAAAAGTTTCTTATGAATGGCTTGTGGATTTCACTCACCGATTCACCATTCCAGAGCTTCTCCAAGTCTATGGAGCGATTAACCAGGCTGAGCTCCTAGACTTCGTCACCAAGAAGCCCACAAAGTCTTTCCCCCATAAGATTATCGCCTTCTATGTGAATCTGAATTTGAAGGATGATGGAGAGTGGGAATCAGTGATTCCACTCAGGCGATCGGTGGAGAAGAACGGGAAGAAGGTGGTTCAGCACTTCACTGAGAGGATAAACGTCAGGGACCTCATCAGGAAGACGTTCAATCTGCCCCACTCTACTGAGGTTAATCAACTGAGTGATCTCACTGCATACAAGGCTAGAGATGAGCAAGCTTGTATGAACGAGTATCTGATCATTCCTCAGGAGATATTCAACATAATGAACAAAAAGCTCCTGAAGCCCGCCTACAAACTGCTATTCGAGGTCGTTGTCCAGAGCATTATAGGCTTCATTTGAGGCATGGAACAAATCAGCCAACCAAAGGTCAGGGGTTTGGCTGCTGTGGTGGACAACGCTCGGATTGACTGGGAGGAGTACTTCCTTCAGAAACTCGTTCAGGAATCAAAGAAGGTAAGGATGATGGGTGATAAAATCGTGCTTGATAAAAATCCCCATTTCGGATCGAGACTCTCAGTAATACCTCAGGGTCTTCTTGGAGACGTCGACAAGGATGGTTGTGACGACTTCAAGGACAAGCACATTCTCTTCAGGAACACTATTGAGACACTGAAGAGAATGAACGATACTGAGATCAAGAAGGTCTCGAGGAGTAAGGGTGGCAAGGGTAAGAGCACTGTCTCAAAGGCTCAGGAGGAGCCGGCCAAGTCTGGGCCAAAAAGGGTGAAGGTGAAGGGCATCGTGATCAGTGAAAAGAAAACAATGCTCCATGATTCTGACACTGAGTCCGATCACACTGATCAGAGGACTGACTCAACCGCCACCCTTGCGGCAGTGCCAATTTCTTCCTTGGCACCCGCTGAAATTCCCTCGTCAGAGACTGCAGCAGCATCTGGCACTGAGAAGATGCCTCAGGAGGAGGTGACTCAGATTGAGGGGGAACCAGCTGAGGAGGAGGTCAGGGTAGCTGTGAACCCTGACGGAGTTGTGTTGGAGATAGTCCATCAAATTGATGGGACTGAGGCTCAGGCGGAGCCGAGTGTGGCTGCTCAGGAGGAGTAAGGAGGTGGTGAGGAGGATGTTGTCCAGGAGGGACACAGTAGCTCTGATGGTGGTGAGGAAGAGAATCAGGAAGGTGAAGGGATGGAGGCTCAGGAGGAGCTCCATGACGAGGATATTGAGGACAATCAGGGCAGGAAATGGGCCATTTCAAATGATGAGAATCCGAGTCTGATCATCCGGAGGAAACCCAGGAAGAGGTTTCAGCTGCAACCAGACTGACTCCTTTTGAGATGGATGCTCGCTCTCAAGCCATTCGGTTTGTCAGTCAGCTTCTTCCTGATCTGGAGGAATCATATGGTGAGGAGGTAATAAAGCTTAGGATGCTGGTGATGATGAGGAGAGCATCGATTCCTGAGGTGGCCGCATTGATTGAGGCCAAGGGAGTGGAATGGCTCAGGGATCAGGAGCAAATCCTCTGCGACAGATTTGGGATCCGATCTTACGCACAAGTGCTTACAAAAGAAGATTTTGTCAGGGTTGTTCGGGCAAAAAATCCTCAGCCCAACCCTTCTACTGTACTGGCAGTGGTTCCAGTAGTTGGGGAAGGTGCGACCTCAGGAGGAGGTGCACCGGCTGATGACGCACTCCCAGGGACCGGGACTGCTGAGGCTCATGAAGAGGTCCCAAAGTCAGTTTCCACCAAGTCCAAATCCGCCAGAAAGAAGAAGGCCCGAACCGTGTCAGTGGGAGTGTCACTGATGGGGTAGACTATCTTGGCGAAGCTTGATCGTCAGCGTGAGAAAATCAAATATCTCAATGCTCAGTTGGCCTGTACTAGGAAGGAATCAGGGGAAAGATTCCTAAGCATTGAACAACAACGATCATCCGGAGTCACTATTGACCAAGTCCAGAAAAAGATAGACTCATCTCTCAGTGACCTTGATAACAAGATAAATGTACTGATTGATGAAGCACTGAAGGGGCAGGAAGCCCAGGTCAGGACAGTGGCTCGGGAAGAGGCCAACAAGGGAGATGATGCACTTCTGGCCAGATGGGGGGAAGGTCAGAAATCTTCTGATGATGCATGGAACAAGGCACTGAACACAATGCTTACTGAGAGCACAACAAGGAAGGATTGTTGGTCCCGAAACGAGTATAATCAGTGTATGGGGAGGAATACACTGATATCAGATTTTTCCAAAACTAAGAAAAATGCTCTGACACACTCAGTCCGGAAGATCCTGATGTTACTCAGCAAAACTGATAGTCCACAGGGGCAGCAGGGACAGGTCAGTAATGGAGTCAGATAGGCTGAGTGTGAGTAATGTGCTCAGAAGCTCAGTAGAGATAACAAACCTACTGACCGCTTGGAAGCATGTCAGTTGGACTACTATCTCAGTAAGCTAGAGTACATGCGGAATGTGAGCCCTTAGTTTCTACTCGTTTTAGTTTCTGAAAATGTTTTTCTGACTTTGCTTAGTAATTTGGTGGTTAAGGCTGGTGCACAGTTTAGAGTCGGGATGATTGATTCAAGCCTGATAAAAACAATGCAAGAATTCTCAGTTTAATATGATGATATTTATGATCCTGAACAAGAATGTAAATCAACACACAAGAGACTTTTTAACGTCGTTCAGAGATAACCAACTCCTACGTCCACGACCTGAATTAACAGGAAGCTATCCTCAAAACCCTGAAGATAGGTACTTGGGTTTTACGTGCCAAGGGACACGAATAGCCAACTTCCTCTCTTAGGAACTAACCCCTAGGTGGTTTTACAATTTCCCGTCCTTCTAACCAACCAATCTCACACCCTGAGTGGTTTGGTATTCTTGGTACCAACTAAGGATAGCCCTAGCAATACAAAGTAATGCTAAATATTAGAGCTATCAGTACTAAGCAAATACAGAGTGAATCCTACTACAACACTAGGGAATTTTAGATTCAGAGTGTTGTTCAAAGTATGCTTTGAGTGCTGGATTCTTAAGAGCTTTCGCTTGGAAATTTCCCGTTAGCCTTGAATGGGTGCAAGGCTCTCTGTATTTATAGGAGAGATTTGAAATAGATCCGTTGGAGGAGATCCACCCAAATCTTCCGATTTTAGGGTGGTTGCAGGCTATATGTACTTGTTGACCTTTTTTCCATGCTTAATTAGGAAATTCTGTCCCGCCGCATGCAACTCTGAGACTCATTAAATGCAGCATTAACTGCTGCGCAGACTCCGTACATGCGTGTCGAAAGGCAATTGGCTCTTCGTACAAATGGCTAGTTGGTCATATGACATTTGTCCTTCCTCGTTCATTCAATACTCCGAGTCTTTAATGGAGTCTACTGACATTCTCTTTGTCTCTCAGGTGTTGACATAAATGTCAACTGTCCCATAGCAACCTTTTTGCTTTGGACTTACATGAGTCAGATAAACTGTCTCAAGGCCTAAGTCAGGTCTTATGAGCATTCAGCTCAGCCTGATAGGTTATTCAGCCCAGTAAGTGTAACCTTTTTTGCTTTGGACTTACATGAGACAGATAAATTGACTCAAGACCTAAGTCAGGTCTTATGAGCATTCAGCTCAGCCTGATAGGTTACATTTACTCATCACTGACTAAGTTCTATCCTGAGCATGCTTAGTGTACTCAGTAGAAACATTAGCAAATGGTACTCCGGATTGTCTTCAGGATGGATCTTCAAGCTTCGGTCTTCAGCTTCAGTTCAGGCAATACTTAACAAGACTGACTCTGACCTTCTTCAGGATGAATTGCACTTCAGACTTCAGATAATTGGGTCGACTCCAATATTCTTCAGAATACAACACGTTCCCCCTGAACTGAATCCCTAACCTGACTATCCTGAAGTAGACAATCCTGACTAACTGTACTTAGGCAAATCATCAGTGGTTTTGGGATCTAATCAAAATACTCAGATTGTCCCAACAATTTGCCCCCTTTTGATGATGCCAAAACCCTTAAGCTAATTCCTAACCATCTAAACAATCAACTGACTTAGTTAGTGAAATAAGTTCAGTACCTCCTGACGAACTAAGCACTTAGTCTATAAGATGGAAACAAGGAATGGGTTAGTACAGTTCTTGATAAGAGTGCAGAAAAATAGATCAAGAGTCAACAAGAAGTTGTACTCAGGAACAATAAATAACTTCATTGATATTCAAAAAGGTACAAAGTCCTGAAGCTATTACATAGATGTTCCTGAACAACTGATTGCTGATCTAATTCACTCTTCGACTCTTTCCCAGCGGCTGGCCGGAATGCCATACATGTCGAGCACCCTCCTCAGACAAAGATCCAGCTTGATTGGATCAGTTGCGACTTTCGAAACCTGGGCAATTCTGACAACTACGGCCTGAATGGCTGCCCTGTCCAGCTGGTTAGTGTTTCCGATAAGGGGAGGGGAGTACCTGACCATGTCAGGAGGAGCAATCTCTACGCCTCGTGCGTCAGCATGTCTGGTAATATTAATCCAGAGTCGTATACTCCTCTGACATCCAGTAGTGGAAAGTGTCAGCCTTTTCTTCATTCAGATCACCCCAAATTTCCACTACGTCGAAAAGGTAACTCCACCTATTCCGGACTGGAATCCAATGTTCCATCATTTCCACCGGAATGATCTCCTCAACCAGCATGGACTTTGGGGGTCCCTGACCCTGAACAGCCTTCAACTTCCGCTGAGTCTTCTTCTTCGGAGCTTGAGCAGACTTGTACTTCTCCAACTGAGCAGATAAGTACTCATTGGACTCCTTCAGCCTCTGAATCTGACCGAGGCGCGTGATAATTTCTAACTTCGCCATTCTCTCCTTCTCGGTCATCTCAGGAACCCTCTTCTGAGTTGAGCCTGGGAACTGAGCTTCCTCTGATTCTTCCCAAAGGGTAGCTAAAGGATCCTCAGTCTGCTTTAGCTTCTTCTGAGCGGGCTGACTCAGACTTGCTTCAGCCGCCGATACGGACCTTGTCCGCTTCCTTTCTTCCATATTGGGACCAGGACCTGACTTCTTCAGCACAGACTAAATCAGCTTCTTCTTCCTTGCTATACCTTCCCCCTTTTTGGCATCATCAGCACTCACTTTCTTGATGACCTCCTCAAGGGCTTGGGCAAGCAACTCGAATCCGTGAGACATGTCATGCAGAGTTTTTTCGTAATCTTGCATACGGCCTGTCAGAAAGTTCACCTCAGTACCGTAGATCTTCAGTTGGTCCTTGGCCTCAGTGGAAATGGCTTTGGTGATGTCAGTCTTTATTGAGGCACAGGTCTCAGCGATAGTCGATTGAGACTTGGCGGTTAGTTCAGTCAGTAGTTCCACATTGATCTCATCCTTCATCTGAGCAAATTTTTCTTCCACCTTTTGACCCATTAAAGTACTGAACTTTGCATCCTGCTCAGATAAGGTATCGACAATCATCTTTTTGCAGGCTTCAAGTGCTTCAGATGTTTGCGCTGCAATGGCTGTGACCTCAGTGCCCACAAAAACTCCAAGACTGCCCAAAGCCTCAGCCCACTCTGCATCCATGCGAACATGGTCATGATTCAGCAGCGTCATCTTTTTGCTGATGAGGTCAGTAGAATCACTGAACCTTCTTGTCTTTCCCTCAACAATGATTACCCGCCTGTGAAGATTGGCGAGTGCTCGTGAAGAGCTTTGCACATACGATGAATGAGCTGAACTCCGACCAGTTTTGACATGGATCAGACCTGATGGACCCTCTCTTGAAGCCTCAGCAATCCCGGGTCCGGGGAGTGCTTCATCTGCCGGTGCACTGACCCCTTCAGTGCCACCTTGCTGACCATCCTCAGCAATCACAAAAACTTCCTTTCCTTTCTCTCCTTCCTCCGACTGAACTTCTGGAACTTTCACCAGTTCCATCCCAACACCTTCAGCCTTTTCCGGCTCAACAACAACCAGCTTCGGATATATTTTCCTGACAGTTTTGATAAAATCATCTATCCTCAGAAGTGGAGTGATAGATCTAACCTGAAAAGTATCGAACAAGGAAACCTCTTCTTCAGCTAGCTTTTCCCATCCCTTTTTCTCCACGACAGTGGCAACTTCCAGATAGGTTGCTCTCCTGGTCAAAGCATATGTGCGGAGCTGAACTGCCTCCTCTTGCTGAGCTTCGGTTAGATCGGAGAGATGCTGTGAGATAACCTTCTGAGCCTGATGCCGGGTCAGCACTTCGAATGGAGTCAGACTACCTTCAACTGGAGCTGGGAATCTCCATGGCATTTCGAGCATAAGTGTTGTCTCTTCAGCAGTAGATGGTTCAGGCTGATGCTTATACTCCGCATGAGTCTTTTCGATCTCCTTAGGTTCCCCCTGAACCTCTACATCCGTCTCCTTCTCCACTTCCTTCTCCTCAGAAATCGCCGGAGTTAACTCCAACCTAGCTACCATGTCAGGAACCGCAATAAGGGCAGACTGAATCTGCTTGTCCGCCTTATCACTTTCCAGAACAAGATCTGGTTCCTGACTTGGTGCAGCAGCAACTGGTTCCTGAGTTAAACCAGTTTCTTGTTCAACGGTCTGAACAACTTGCTGCTCAATCTTCTGATCAATAGTCTGATCTTCCTCCTGGACAGGCTCCTGAATGTTCTCAGTATCAGAAGCCAGATCTGTTCGCTCCTTTCCCTTCAGATCCTCCATCACCACCTCATCTTCCAACATTTCATCCTCAGAAGGCTTCCTTGTCAGTCTGTCCTTAGACGGTGATACTGACTTGGCCTTTGAAGTGTTCTTCAGTTTTACAATGATGGATTTGATGGTAGTGGTGGCTTTCTCCGTTTCCTTCTTCTCCGAAGGCTTCTTCTAACCCTGCTTCTTCACTGCCTTGCTCTTCCCAACTGACAAGCTCTTATAGAGAGTCTGCTTGCCAGTCAGATCAGTGAAGTTCTCTCTATCCAGATCTTCAAGAGCAAGAGTCTGAAGCATCAGAGAAATGCGAGTACCGTAGTGGACTGGCTTCGAGAATGTGCAAGTTCCATCAGCACCCTCTATCACCTTGTTGCTCTCAGCAACCAGTTGCTGAAAGAAGAACTCCTCCCAGTCAAAAAGCTTGTCCTCCACCACAGCCTTCATCAGGTACAACTTTGGCCTTGACACTTGCTCTTTTCCTCTAGCAGTTGCCATAATGGACTGAGAAACCAAGTCCAGCAAGTGTCTTGCCACAGGAGTCAGAACTGATTTGTTGAGTCTGACTTTGATAAGAGGCTTCCCCTCAGCAAATGAATCAGAATCTCTTGCTCTTTCCCAATACCATAAGTGTTGGGAAGATCTAACTGCTTCTTCTCCTCAGAATGGGGCAGGTTGAAGGTCTCCCTGATCAACTTCCTGACATTTATTTTGATCCAGGTTCTCTTTACACCAGTCTCTCCATCCACTTCCGCAGAGTGTTGAGTGGGAATGGAGGATACCAACTCACCTTCTGCGTTCTCCCGCAGTCTGATCAGGAACCCAGCAACCAGAGATGGACATAAATTCTTCGGTATCTTCGAAACCCAGTCGAGAATACCAGCTTTCGTAACCCAATCTTGAATGGACATGATGTCTGGGTGCCCAGATGAGAAATCGGCCATCGGTTCACAGTTGACCTGGCCTTTCAACGCCTCCAGATTGGCAAGGAACATGGTGGTCTTGGAAGGCGCCATGAAATATGAAAGATTAGTGTAGAGAGAAAAATATAGTATAGGATGCAAGAACTCAGAATGTGGAAAGCTTCCTCAGGATGAGATCGACACCTATTTATACTAAAAATTCAGTTATATCGGACGGTTCAGAATAAAAGACCTTTAATATTCAACTGTTGAGATTAATTCTTAAAACTGAATGCACGTGCATTGAGCAGTTTCGGATTTCAAAGGTCATAATTCAAAACTTTATTGGAAACCATCCAGCCTCCTTCGCATTTAATGTGCGTATGTCCGTATTTAACTCAAATTATTGCATTAAATAATAACAGAATAATAAATGAACGGCTGAGATTGTACGATAAAAAGATATGATTTGACAACTCGGTAGACAGTATCAAAGATGATGCTAGCAAGATTTGATGACTAAAAATAATTCAGTCAGTCAGATTTTGTTATCTGACTGATACCACATTTGACCTAACAGGGTGACAAGCCCTGAATTCAGTGTCCTGAATCTTAGTCAGTCTATACTGATCATCCTTTCATACTGAGTGTTCCCCCTTCAACCATTCACTCTCTACTACTCCTTCATCCTGATCCTTAGTTAGTCATTCCCCCTGACCTTATGCATGCTGAACTAAGATTCAGACTGAATCTCCTAAGCCTGGGTCAAGGAGTCCTAACTCCACTGACAACTCAACAAACCTGGTTTTAGGAAAAGCCTTAGTCAGGATGTTAGCTCTCTGCTTGTCAGTAGGGACCTCTCCATCCTTATATCCTTCTTCTCAACATGATCTCTTATAAAGTGATGCCTGATGTCTACATGCTTACACCTTGTGTGTAAGACTGGGTTTTATGATATGGCAATGGCACTATTATTGTCACAATAAATTGGGACATCAGTGGCCTCTATTTGGTAGACTCTCAGTTGTTGGTTCAACCAAAGAATCTGGGAGCAACAACTGCCTGCCGCCATATACTCAGCCTCAGTAGTAGACGTTGCAACACTTGTTTGTTTCTTAGAAAACAAAGAGATCAGTTTACTCCCTAGAAACTGACATGTGCCTGTAGTTGATTTCCTATCAGGTCTACACCCTCCATAATCAGCATCTGAATAACCAGTCAGTTCGAGGGTGGTCATCAGAGGGATACCAAAGTCCTAAATTGACTGTACCCTTCAGGTATTTCAGTATCTTTTTGGCACTCTGTAGATGACTCTTCTTCGGATCAGACTGATATCTTGCACAAACTCCAACTGCATAGGTGATGTCAGGACGACTTGCAGTCAGGTACAATAAGGATCCAATCAGTGCCCTATACTCAGTCTGATTTACTGAGGCCCCCTCCATGTCGGGATCCAGCTTCTCATTTGTGTTCATGGGAATACGTGAGACTTTGCTGGCCTGAACTCCAAACTTCTGAATCAAGTCCCTCGCATACTTGGACTGATTTATGAAGATTCCAGAGTCAGTTTGCCTGACTTGGAGACCCAGAAAGAAAATAATCTCTCCCATCATTGACATCTCAAATTTTCCCGTCATCAGCTTTGAGAATTTCTCACAAAGCTTCAGGTTCGGTGATCCAAATATTTTGTTATCCACATAAATCTGAACCAAGAGTATGTCCTTCCCTTCAGAAATCCTGAAGAGGGCCATGTCCACTGTTCCTTTCACGAACGCGTGGTCTATCAGGAATTGGAAAGTGTATCATACCAAGCCCTGGGAGCTTGCTTCAGGCCATACAGAGCTTTCTTCAGGTGATATACCTTATCACCAACTTCAAACCCTGGAGGTTGTTCCACATAAACCTCCTCGTTCAGTACACCATTCAGAAAAGCACTCTTTACGTCCATCTGATACACATTGAACTTCTTGAATGTTGCATAAGCCAAGAACTACCTGATTGCTTCGAACCTTGAAACTGGGGCAAAGGTCTCATCATAGTCGATCCATTCGGCCTGAGAGTAACCCTTGGCCACCAGTCTGTCCTTGTTCCTGACAACAACATTCTTCTCATCCCTCTTGTTCTTGAAGACCCACTTGGTGCCAATGACATGTTAACACCTAGGTCTCTCAACTAACTCCCAAACCTGATTTCGCTCAAACTGATTGAGCTCATCCTGCATGGCTAGTATCCATTTGGGATCAGCAAGAGCTTCTTCTATGTTCTTAGGTTCCTGATCACTCAGGAATCAACAAAACATAGCACTCTCACCAAAGGACAACCTTGTCCTGACCCCCTCATTGACATCACCAATGATGTTAGCCAATGAGTGATCATCTAGCCAACGCCTCCTGCTGACGGTTGCACTGGGAGCTGCTGACGTTCCCTCACCTGATCCAGAAATGTTAGTTTCAACAATAATAGGCAAAGAAGCTGAACGAGCAAGAACAGGGGACACTGAGTCATTCCCTGAGGGTTGGCCAATATCAGGGACATTGGTTCCCCCTACAGAGTTGGACTCAGTAACTGTCTTAGGTGCAGAAGCATCATCACCGACAGTACGTACCTCAGGTTTAGTCTATGCCTCCGACTGAGACTCAACATTCTCCGAGGCTGGGGCTTGCTGTGGGTTGGCCTGAGGTCCATCCTGATCATCATCATCATCATCATCATCATCATCATCCCATCCCTTGGGAGCATTCACTAGTTTGATCTTGAACTTAGGATTCTTCAGGCTCAGTCTTGTCAGGACTAGGAACCTGTTTCCTACGCAATGATGTAGTCTCATCAAACACAACATGAGGTGTTTCTTCCACACAAAGGGTCCGACAGTTATACACCCTGAAAGCTTTGCTGACTGAGGAGTATCCTAAGAAAACTCCCTCATCAGACTTGCTATCAAAGGCTTTAAGCTGGTCTTTCCCATTGTTCAGGATGAAACACTTACACCAAAAAATATGGATATAGGAGATGCGAGGCTTCCTTTTATTCCAAGTTTCATAAGGTGTCTGAGCATGTTGTTTGTTCAGCATAGATCGGTTCTGAGTGTAGCAAGTAGTGTTGATTGCTTTAGCCCAGTACTTCTTGGGCAGTCCTAACCCAGTCAACATGGTCCTGGCCGCTTCCTTCAGGGTCCGGTTCCTTTTCTCAGCTACCCCATTCTGCTGAGGGGTCCTGGCTGCAGAAGTCTCATGAGCAATACCAAGGTCAGTACAAAAATCAGCTATAATAGAGTTAATAAACTCTGTTCCCTGATCTGATCCTGACAATGCTCTGACCCTGTTCTGTACTCAATTTCTTGAGTAACTCAGGAAGCTTGACCTGAGTCTCCTTCTTGTTCAGCAAGAAAATAACCCATGTGTACCTGGAATAATCATCAACAACAACAAGGGTATATTTCCTACCATTCATGCTGACAGGAGTAATCGGACCAACGAGATCCATGTGCAGGAGTTGAAGTACTCTATCAGTTAAGAAGGCATCTTTCTCCTTGAATGAGGCTTTGGTTTGCTTGCCTTCCTGACATGCTCCGCACACGTGGTCTTTGCTAAAAACTTCATTAGGTAGACCCTCTGCAAGAGAAAGTCGAGAAATTTTGTTAATAATCTAGAAGTTTAAGTGACACAGGCGTTTATGCCAAAGCCAACTGAGCTCAGATGAGCTCTTAACAACCAAACAAGTTTCAGGAGAGCTGCTCTTGAAGTCAGCAAAATAAACATTTCCTCTCCTAACACCTGTTATCAGAACCTGTAGTGTAGATTTGTCTTTCACAAGACATATGTTAGATGTAAACTCTACACTATATCCACGGTCATAAAACTGACTGACCGAAAGCAGGTTATGCCTAAGACCCTCAACATAGGATACATTAAGCCCTCTCATAGAACCAACAACAAGGGTACTGAATCCTCTGGTGAAACCCTTAGAGTTATCACCAAAGGTTACCTGCGGGCCATCCTGAGCTACATAATCCTGAAGGAGATCACAAAATCCGGTCATGTGCCTGGAGCATCCTGAGTCCAGGTACCAGTCTATCTTCTGATCCTCTCTCTTCTTCCTGTAGCCCGCAACGACCTGAAAAGAATCAGGCCTCAGGTACCCATCTCGTATTGGGTCGTACAGTGTCAGCCATACCCTTCGGGATCCAGATTTGTTTAACAATTCTGATGGCATCAGAAGTGTAAACCTGTCTCCCTGAAACATCAACATACAACGTTCTCTTCTTCCTTTATGCCTGGGAAGTCGATGGTGTATGGGTGTCAGCCTGAGTATCAGGATCCCTGGATTTGTTCCTAGGGGCTGGCCTCCTATTCCTCCTTGGCCTGGGTGCATTGGGCTGAGGTATGTCCCTAGAAGGAGCAGCTCGGGCCTGACCTCTAGGCACTTGAGGTCTGGCCTGAGTGTTATCGGAGTCAGGTCTCCGTCGCCTTTCAGGGGCCACTTGGTTTGTCCTTCTCCTTTGAGGATTAGGACGCTCCTGATGGGCCCTATGCCCTGTCTGAGGCTTTTGGACCTCAGTATTCCTTGACCTTGCCTGAGGCCTCCTCTGACCGGAGTTCCTTCCACCCTGAGCATTCTGAGGCTGAGCCTGAGAAGTGCTTGGGGCAGAGTTCCTCCCAGCCTGAGGATTCCTAGGCTGAGCCTCGGAGTTCCCTTGGTCCGTCTTCCTCGACTCAGGATGAGGAGCCTTGGCCTTTCCCTTAGGTTTTGGCCTTTGGTCCTCAGTCCTTTGCCTGACAGGTTCAGCAGGCATTTTCTCCTTCCCTTTGCCTTTAACCTGACGAGAAACACTTGAGCTCTTGTCGTCAGTTTGGGCAGGGACAAACCTTTTCTTAGAGTTGCTCCCTGAAGCACCTATCTTTTTCTTGCCCTTTGGGTCTTTAGAGGCATCATAGCCTAACCCAGCTTTAGCACCATCGGCCAGCTGAGAAAAACTTGTTAACTCATCAACCACTTAGGAAGATGTGTGTAACTTCTTCAGCTTTTCCTCAAGGCGCATATTTTCTCTTTTCAGGGCCTCAAGCTCAGTGGTGTACTGAAGCACCAGTTTCTGATGAGCATTCTCTTTTGAGATCAGCTCAAGATCCCAAGCAGTTTGCTTAGCACTAAGGCGAGCTTGCCACTCAGTTTCGAACATTCCTCTCAGAGCAATTCGCTCAATCATCTGTTGTTCCTGAGCAAGGAACAAATCAGTGTCACGAGTCTCAATCAGTGAGCTGATTACACCATTCAGTCTTTCAACCGCCATTGGAGTCTCACCATGCCTATTCCGGGCATGAAGCAACTCTTCCTGGAGATTTACTAATCTGAGGGCTTCCTCAGTATCTCCCATTCTGAGAGACTTAGTTAACCGATCATTCTCCCCACTCAGTTGTGCATTCACATCCACTGTGTGAATATGAGTCTCCTGCAGCCTCGAGAAGTCAGCCATCAATTGCCCTAGAGCGAACTGAAGGTTGAGCTCTCTTGCTGAGTCTGAGTTAAGCTCAGGTGCGTCATCAGGAGAAAAGGCAGAAGAACATACCTCATTATCTGCCATCAGGCAGAGATCATCATACTCCTCATCGGAGAAGAGTTCAGGGGATCGGCGTCCTGGGCCATTTGAATCTGAGGAATCCTCAGCAACCAACGCTCTCCGATCCGATGCCCTGAGGTCTCACTTTGCTCTCCGATCTTCTCTCTCACGAGCACTGAGCTCTGAACAATCATACTGATAATGTCCGGTCTTCTTGCAGTGGTAACACTGATCTACATCAGAAACACCCGATTTATCAGCGTACCTTTTATAAGATGACTCCCTCTAGCTCCCTGATGATCGTTCAGATTTTGAGCTGGATCTTCTGGGATCAGCATCATCTCTCCTCTTGGAGCTCTTCTCATCTCTGTGCCGCTCAGGCTCGTCCCTTTCTCTCCTGGATTCAGAACCCCTTCTCTCTTCCCTCTGGGGGCTCGATATCCTGGGGCTGGTGTACCTGCGATCACGGGTGTCAGTGTAGAACTTCTTATACCTTCCGAATTGAGAGTTCAGTTTCTCGAATCTCCGTACCATCAGGCTGTACTCCAGGGCTAGCTCATCCTTGCTCATTTCTCTGAGTGATTTCGAGCCAGATCCAGCCTCAGGCCTAGGAGTAGCTTTAAGAGCCACACTCTTTTCCTTCTCAGGTGTCTTCTCCTCACTGACCTCCTCACTGACAGCACCTTTCATCTTCCTCTTATCGAGGTCGAATTCCAGAGCCTTTAACTCTGAGAATAGGTGAGAGTAAGGAATGTTAGTAAGATCCTGAGTGTTCTTCAACAAGATCACTCCTGTGTCCCATCTTTCAGGGAGACAGTTCAGGATTTTAGTTGACACCTCCCTCTTGGGAAACTCCTTCCCAAGGGTTGCAAGCTTGTTCATTATCTTAATGAACCGAGCTTCAATCTGATCGATGGTTTCTCCCTCAAGCATCCTAAAGGCCACAAACTTCTTGATAGCCAAATCCCGGTTGTTCTCTTTTATCTTCTCATAACCCTCACTTATCTCCTTTAGCGCATCCCAGATCTCCTTTGCGGTTTTTAGATGCATGAGCCTAACTGATTCTCGTTAGAAATGGTGTGGAGTATAATGTTCTTCGCAACATTATTTAGTCCGATTTTCTTAATCTGATCAGATGTAAGTGTGGACCTCTCCACTGGCTCATCTTCGGCAGCCGGAATAGGGACATTACCAGCTATAGGCCAGGTGGTCTGAAGATTCCTCATAAATCTGATAGGACCATGCTCAATCACCTGGGGCAACTGATCATGGATGGAATAGAGATGTGCAAGAACCCTGAATTTCCAATAATCATAGTTATAAATAGAGAACTCAGGAAGGTTGCCCTCAAGGCGCTTAGAACCGGATGCCATGATATGCAAGTTTTCAGAAAAAGATCTGTTCAGTTGACCACCAAAAGTTTCTCCTTAGAAACTGTTGGTAAACAAGTCAGTGGTCGTTTGAACAACTGCTCTGATACCACTTGTTGGTCCCGAAGTGAGTATAATCAGTGTATGGGGGGGAATACACTGATATCAGATTTTTCCAAAACTCAGAAAAATGCTCTAACACACTCAGTCAGGAAGATACTGAAGTTACTCAGCAAAACTGATAGTCCACAGGGGTAGCAGGGACAGGTCAGTAATGAAGTCAGATAGGCTGAGTGTGAGTAACGTGGTCAGAAGCTCAGTAGAGATAACAAACCTACTGACCGCTTGGAAGCAAGTCAGTTAGATTACTATCTCAGTAAGCTAGAGTACGTGCGGAATGTGAGCCCTTAGTTTCTACTCGTTTTAGTTTCTGAAAACATTTTTTTGACTTTGCTTAGTAAATTGGTGGTTAAGGCTGGTGCACAGTTTAGAGTCAGGATGATTGATTCAAGCCTGATAAAAACAATGCAAGAATGCTCAGTTTAATATGATGACAGTTATGATCCTGAACAAGAATGTAAATCAGCACTCAAGAGTCTTTTTAACTTGGTTTGGAGATAACCAACTCCTACGTCCATGACCTGATTTAACAGGAAGCTATCCTCAAAACCCTGAGGATAGGTACTTGGGTTTTACGTGCCAAGGGACACGAATAGCCAACTTCCTCTCTTAGGAACTGACCCCTGGGTAGTTTTTCAAGTCCCAGCACTATGCCAAAATTAGCATTTAACAGCACTTGAATAACAGCGGTTTAAAAAAAACCGCAGTTAAAAGTTAAAAAACTGATGTTATAGAGTAAACCGCAGTTAAAGGTATAAGGGCGGATTTAAAAGACTGCGGTTCTTTAGTAACTGATGTTAAAGGGGTGATGTTATATTGTGTTATTTTTATTTTTAATTATTAATTAAATTTAATACATAAATTAGATAGAAAGTGTTATAAGGAAACACGTTTTCTTCAGAATTTCATCAAGAAGAACACGACATCTAGCTCCCCAATATTCAGACCTAACCTACTCGTTTACTTCCGTCGTCTGGTCGATTCAACCCCAACTTCCGCCGTCTGCTCGATTCAACCCTAAAATTTTGATTCAACCCCAACTTCCATCGTTTGCTAGATTCCTATCTACCGCCTACTCATTTACTTCCGCCGCCCGGTGGTACATGTTCGCCGCCGCCGCCCACTGCTACCAGTTCGCCGCCGCCGCCCATTGCTATCAGTTCGCCGCCCAAAAGTGTGCGTGGTTTGCGCTCCCATCCGCCGTTGACAGCTTCCAAGGCCTCTGTGTTTCATCATGTAAGCCCTAAATTCGAATAATATTTTCTTTTCAATTATGGGTTCAATCGTGTGCAAATTGATGGAAAGCAATTGTTGGTTTTCACTGTTTGGCTTGGATGTTGAATTCCCTGTTAGAAGTTTTCTGTTTTCTTGATTAGGATATGCCTTTGCTAATGGCATATTGCTCTGTTTTGTATCATTGAAGAATTCAATCAAGAGCAATTTTTACAGTAAAATCATTCTAATTTTATTTTTTAAAGTAAAAGCCCAAATTTTGTTCCAATTTGGTGCTGGAAGCCTGCAATTTTATATTTCTTTTGTAATTTCTTAAAGTAAATATTAATGCTGCATATATTTAATGGAGAAATGGTTTAGCTTAAGTACCTATGTTTGAGAGGTCACGAGTTCGTGTTACAATTTATCCGATAAAAAAATAATGCTGCATATGTTTAATAAAATCACAATAAAGCCCAAACTTGGTTCTCTTTTTATGTAATTTTTTTTATGTAAATTCTAATGCTGCTAAATATTATAATCCATATATTTTTTCATTGCAAATATAAAGATGAGATGCTAGCCAAAAGTCAGATCCTATATATACTAAATTAGTTAAGTTATGGGTGTTGTATTGTAGTAACTTGTTTGGTATAATATCGTTTAGAAATCGTGGGGCTCTTTAATATATAAATATATATATAAATATATATATATATATATATATATATAATATATTTATTCCATTCACTATGCCAACTTTAAGATTTAACATCATCTAAATAAATGTTGTTTTGTTAAAAACTAATGTTAATACTTCATTGTATTATCCTTTTCCAGGAACTAGTTGAAGCAAGGAAAAGAAACAGAGGAAGAAGCATTATACACTAGAACAAGTATTTCTTCTTTATTTATAGGTTGGTTTCCCACTCTATTTTCTTTTGCAGTCTCACTAATATATTTTGAGCAACATTACTTATATCTTAACAAAAAAATGCTAGTCGTAATCAATTAATTTTAATTTGTGATACCTGCTGCCAATGTTCATTTGTATTCATGATGAGGAATGTTATTTGCTTATTTCACAGAGATTTTGTGTTGTATTATAGATTGCATATTTGAATGCTTAAGAATTTGATAAAATCATATTTTGTGGTTCTCTCATTAGTCATTAACTCATTCATCTTCCCCTGCATGACAAAATTATATGCCATATGAAGAAGCTGAAAGTTAATACAGTAAGGGCCCATTTATTGTCTAAAGGTGTGGATAGATTATATGTTACATGAATATTTCATGGAGAGAAAAAGAATGAGTCTCCAATGCATGGAAATGATGAAAACGAACGAGATAAACATGATCATTTTCCAGAAGAACCTTTAGACGATATGGTTCGAGATGCATATGAAAACATTGATAATCCAAGTGATTTTGTAACATTACTTGAAGATGCTGAGAAACCTTTATATCCTGGATGCATAAAATTCACAAAGTTGTCTGCAATTGTCAAATTGTACAACTTGAAAGCCAAATATAGTTGGAGTGATAGGAGTATGAATGAATTACTTGAATTATTCAAGGATATGCTCCCTGACAACAATGAATTGCCTTCATCTATGAGAAGGGCGAAGAAGAGTTTGGCTGCATTGGGTTTGGGATATGAGAAAATTAATGCATGTCCAAATGATTGTGTTCTATATCGTAAGGAATATACAGATCTTAAAAGTTGCCTTGAGTTTGGAATCGAGGACAGACATTGTTGCATATGGCACAATAATCAAAGTTTATGATCCCAATGAACTCATTCTTGGCATGAATTGCATGCATGTTGCGATTGAGAAGGCACTGGATGGAAGCGCCCATTTGCCAATTCCAAACGGCGACTGTCTTACAATTGATGATGCAATTGGGTCTCATGTTGCTTGGCCAAAGCACTTAATGAAGTTGCATATCCAGGTTATAAAATTTTGATTTATAAATTTAATTATAATATACAAATTATGTAGTATTAATATATATCTTACATTGGTGCATTTGTCAATTTAGAGTACAAAAAAGAATACAAAGAAATGTGAAACTACTGCACCTTCATTAGATCCTTCGAGTGTGCCACCACGTCTACATATGTTGTATTGCTACTCAAAGGTTAAGATTACTACCACTGGGTTGATATCAATATCCATGGATAATGATGCCTTTGGCCATGAACGCTTGATATATCTTAACTTTGAAGACATCGAACCCTTTTGTCGGTTAGAACCAATATCATATACGTGTATAGTTGTATACATATGGTAAGTATTTTATATTCTTTGCAATCTATTTAAAGTAAATTTTGTTACTTTTTTTCTCAGTTTTTGGGATAATAATGTATTTTTTGTTCATTGTAGGTATTTGTATCAACAATTGAGCAAAGACAAGGTAGAAAAGTTTAGATTTGTGGATCCATATGACATAGGATATATGCCATCAAACAGGAAGGATAAAAAATTTATTGATTAACAAATTTCAAAGAGGGCACGCTCGCTCGGGGACAGACTCATTGGTACACGTGCTAATCAACTAGTGTTTGCACCATGCAATGTATCGTAAGTACAATTTCCAAAATCACTTTCATATTATGTTTAGTTGATAAATTACATACACTTATTATGTGCATATATGTAGTGATCATTGGATACTGACAGTCATCGATCCACACAAGTCAGAAGTTTGTTTGTTTGATTCTCTTTATTCTCACAATAACGATATACCCTGGAAACTAGTTGTTGAGTTGTAAGTTCTCTAATCTTATTATTAATTACTAAAATACATAATAATTTATTATTTAAAGAATTTGTATGCATATTAAATAATGTATGCTAATTTTAAATACATGAAGGGGCTTACATATATTTAATGCATCGATGAAAAAGAGAGCAAAAATCAGATGGAATGTAATGAAGGTACAAAATATTAAATGTATACCATTTATTCATACATTGAAAATAGAATATAATGAGGTTTTTTCATAATTTAGGCTCCCAAGCAACCCGATGCGAAGCAGTGCGAATTTTACGTACTTCGCTACATGAGACAAATTGCTAAATTTGGAGAAGAAGTTGATATATACTCGTTGCAACCAATGGTAAATGTTGTATGCAATCACATTATTTGATTAATTTTTTATCTTATAATGTATTTTTTTACTATATGTAGTTCATGGAAAAAAGTTACACGAAAGTTGAAATTGATGAAGTTCGAGAAGAGTGGCCTACATGTGTACAACCATACATACTTGAGTAGAAATTTGTAGTTGGGGTGTCAAGGTATATATATATGTGTGTGTATATATATTCTCTCTTGGATAAATTTTCTTACATATTAAGTATTCTATTTCCTTTGATTTTGTATCTTGCAGGTTTCTTAAAAAGTTCAAGAGGCAATGTGGAGATTGAATAGATGATCTGAAGTATGTATGTGAAAGAGTAGGGGATCGATAGTTTAATTTATTGAGATGTTGACTTGTGATCTTTTGGACATGTTTTAAGTTGAATTTATATTATGGATGTAAATTGGAGTTGTAGTATTGTATTATGACATTTAGAATTATTTGAAGAATGATTGATATTTTATGAAAATATGCTTTTTATTTACAAATTAAATTTGCAAATTATTAAAATAGATTTAAAAAAAATAGAAAGACAGCGGTTAAAAATTGTTGTTAAAAGATTTTTTTACATCAATTTGTCAGTCTACAACATTAGTTAAAAACTAATGTCTTAGGAAGATACAACATCAGTTAAAAATCGATGTCATATCTTCACTTTACCGCTGTTATAGGTAAAAGGACGGGTTTTTATAAAGGACCTACGACATCGGTTAAAACATAATAACATCAGTTATTAACCGATGTTGTTTCATAGATTTAACATCGATTAATAACTGATGTCTTTCAGCGCCTACTTACAACATCACCATGTATAACATCAGTTGCATATTCTAAATAACATCGGTTAATAACCGATCTCTTTCAATAAAAATGGCATAGTGCAGTCCTTCTAAACAACAAATCTCACACCCTGAGTGGTTTGGTATTCTAGGTTCCAACTAAGGATAGCCCTAGCAATACAAAACAATGCTAAAGATTAGAGCTATCAGTACTAAGTAAATACAGAGTGAATCCTACTACAACACTACGGAAATTTAGATTCAGAGTGTTGTTCAAAGTATGCTTTGAGTGCTGGATTCTTGAGAGCTTTCGCTTGGAAATTTTTCGTTAGCCTTGAATGGGTGCAATGCTCTCTGTATTTATAGAAGAGATTTGAAATAGATCCGTTGGAGGAGATCCACCCAAATCTTCCTATTTTAGGGTGGTTGCAGACTATATGTACTTGTTGACCTTTTTCCCATGCTTAATTAGGAAATTCTGTCCCGCCGCCTACAACTCTGAGACGCATTAAATGTCGCATTAACTGCTGCGCAGACTCCGTACATGCGTGTCGAAAGGCGATTGACTCTCCGTACAAATGGCTAGTTGGTCGTTTGACACTTTTCCTTCCTTGTTCATTCAATACTCCGAGTTTTTTGTCATTTACTCAGTTTGAATGTTTGTCTTTAATGGAGTCTACTGACATTCTCTTTGTCTCTCAGGTGTTGACATAAATGTCAACTGTCCCATAGCATAAATAACCTTTTTGCTTTGGACTTACACGAGTCAGATAAATTATCTCAAGGTCTAAGTCAGGTCTTATGAGCATTCAGCTCAGCCTGATAGGTTATTCAGCCCAGTATGTGTAACATTTTTTGCTTTGGACTTACATGAGTCAGATAAATTGACTCAAGACCTAAGTCAGATCTTATGAGCATTCAGCTCAGCCTGATAGGTTACACTTACTCATCACTTACTAAGTTCTGTCCTGAGCATGCTTAGTGTACTCAGTAGAAACATTAGCCAATGGTACTCCGGATTGTCTTTAGGATGGATCTTCAAGCTTCGGTCTTCAGCTTCAATTCAGGCAATCCTTAGCAAGACTGGCTCTGACCTTCGTCAGGATGAATTGCACTTCAGACTTCAGATAATTAGGTCGACTCCAATATTCTTCAGTCTTCAACACGTTCCCCCTGAACTGAATCCATAACCTGACTATCCTGAACTAGACAATCCTGACTAACTGTACTTAGGTAAATCATCAGGGGTTTTGGGATCTATTCAAAATACTCAGATTGTCCCAACAAGGATGAAATTGCTGCCATGCGGAAGGAGTTCGACAATCATCTCTCTGACAGCCTGATCAGAGCTGAGAAAAATGTTCAGGTGGCCAAGGACATGAAGGTGGTTTCTGATCAGCAGGCATCTCAGGGGATCCTGATTCAGGATATTCAAAAGAAAGTCGACAAGGACGAGGACTCCCCTGATGCTGCCAAAAAGGGGGAAGGGAAGAAAGCTCTGAAAAATCCTAAGTCAAAGGTTCAGAAACATAAAGCTGATGTTTCCGTGGATGACCTGATGAAGGAGTGTGAGGAGCAAATATACCCTGGTGATCCCATTGTTGAGGGAAGGAAAAAGATAATGCAACTGACGCTGGAGACTACTATGCAGGTCAGGAGTCAGGCTACTGAACCCCAAAAGCTAAATGGACAGATGGTTGTGCTGAAGGAGAAGACTGATCCTAAGAAGCCTGCCCCTGAAGCTGGGAAGAAGAAATCAGTTGTTGCGTCTAAGAGGAAGGTGGCAGAATCTCAGGCAGTCGGTCCCCTGGTGTATGAGTATGTAGACAACTTCGTACCTCCTGAAATGAATGAAGCATGGATACCAGTCAAGAAGGACTTTGTGGAGAAGTACTATGTCTACGGGGACTGGCTGAGGACTTCTGATGGCAAGGACAAGAACAAGAACACTATCTTTGCTGAATGGATGGCCTTGCATCACAATGAACTCTGGGGAGAAATTGATCGACACGCTGACAGAGCTGGAGTTAAGGTCAAGGCACCTGAGAACATCACCTATCATCCTCCAACACTCGACATCAACAACCATCTGAACATGGACCTAATCAGAAGCGAAATTGCAAAGGTTGCTAAGAGAACGTGCGCACTGAGTGATCCTGATCAGTACCATGCTATCAAGCTGAGAGTACTTAAGACGTACGGAATCTCGTTGGCCAGAAGGGATGATCAAGACTGATTAGTTTTTCAGGATTATTTTGTCAGGAATATCACTCTGTAATAGTTTCAGGATACCATGTACTTCTTTTATTTATCAATGAAACTATTTTATATTCCTTAGACAACATCTCGTTGACTCCTGATTTACTTTTCTGCTCTTTATCAAGAACTGTACTAACCATTTCCTGTTTCTATCTTATAGAATTGAGGACCTGATATAGGTTCCTGAACTGAATACTGATTGTTTCAGTAAATTGTTTAGATGGTAGGATTTTTCTAAGGGTTTTGGCATCATCAAAAAGGGGGAAATTGTTGGGACAATCTTAAGTGTTTTGATTAGATCCCAAAACCCCTTGATGAATTTGCATAAGTATAATTCATCAAGATGTTAGTTTCAGGATAGTTAGGTTAGAATAGACTTTTCTATTCACATGTATTTAGTTCAGGGGGAACGTGTTGAAGATTGAAGACTGATGGTGGCGTTCCAAAAGTCTGAAGTCTAAAACATCTCCAACCATAAAGGTCTTGATTGAACTGAAGATGATCAACCTGAAGCTGCAACCTGAAAAACCTAGAAAGAGTCCTAAAACTGCGTAGAAGCCATCCCGAAGAGATCCACTGATCCTGACATAACTGAGTAAACTAAGCATGCTCAGGGAAGTCTCTATCAGTGAGGGCACAAGTAACCTTGATCAGGCTTAACATCCTTCTGATGTTCATAAGTCCTGACTCGGGCCTAGTATCAGTTAACTTGATACTTGTAAGTCCTGAGACCCAAAGGTTACACGTGCAAATGGAAGTCTGAGAAATAAAAGGAATGTCATTGTCTCCAACATAAGACAAACAGTTATTCTGAGTAAAGAACAAGAGACTCAGAGTTATAAATTTACGAGGATTAGTAAAGTCAAAGCAGACAAGCTAGCCGTTGGACAAACGACCAGTAAGAAGGCGACACGTATGTACGGAGACTGAGCGCATTTAATGCTTCTCAGAGGTGCAGGCGGTGGATCGTATCTTTGCCATACTAGGTATGGGTTTTGTCTGACAAGGACAAACAAACCTGCACCTACCCAAAATAGGAAGGTTAGAAACTGATCTTCTCCAACGGATCTATTTCAAACCTCCCTATAAATACAGAAGGCCTTGCTCCCATTCAAGGCTAATGGGAAATTTCCATTTGAAGAATTCTCAAGATTCCAAGCACTCAAAGTTCATTTGAAGCAACACTTTGAAACCTTAAATTTCCCTAGTGTTGTAGTAGGAATATTTTTTGTATTTTGCTTAGAGTATTGATCTCATCCTTAGAACTGACTTGTTTAGAGGGATCAATACACAATATTTGGAAACGTGAATACCAAACCCCTTAGTTTGTGAGTTGGTTGGTAGGAAGGACTGGGACTTGTAAAACGCCCAGGGGTCAGTTCCTAAGAGAGGAAGTTGGCTACTCGTGTCCCTTGGCACGTAAAAATCAAGTACCTATCCTCAGTGGTAGAGGGCAGCTTCCTGTTCAATCAGGTCGTGGACGTAGGAGTTGGTTATCTCTGAACCACGTTAAAAAGTCCCATGTGCTGATTTACTTATTGCTCAGGATCATAATTGTCATTCATATTAAACTGAGTATACTTGCATTGTTTTGAAAACCATCAGGACTGACTTTGTCATCCTGATCTTAAAACTGTGCACCAGCCTTAATCACGTTTTCCCTAAGGCAACTGATAAGTTTTCAGAACTAAAACGAGTAGAAACATAAGGGCTCACATTCCGCACTAAACTGAGCTTACTAAGATAGCTATCCAACTGACTTGCTTCCGAGCTGTCAGTAGGTGGGTTATCTCTACTGAGCTTCTGAGAGCTCAACTCTGACTTAGCCTCTTTGGTTAGTTACTGATTCGTCCCTGCTGCCCCTGAGGACCATCAGTTTAACTGAACATCTCAAGATCTTCCTGACTAAGTCTGAAAGAGAATTTTCCTGAAGTTTCGGGAAAATCTGACATCAGTGTATTCCTCCCCCATACACTGATTATACTCGTTTCTGGACCAACATCACCCAAATAGGTGGGGTGAATTTTAATTGTGGATGGAAAATCCATAACCTTAAATCCCTCTGTCCACACACAAAGTTCACATACTAAACTAGTTTTGTAAGACTTTTTGTCTAATTTTTAATAGTAATAAAATTGTTAAATAAATATTGTGATAGGCGTAAACAAAATTTCGTAAACTTTATTTGAAAGATAATAGTTGTTTTACTAAATATTATAAATTGTTTATACTATAAGATATCAATTTTGATGGTATTAATTACGTTGTGGTTAATTAACTATCAATTTTAGTGTTTTACTGTACTATTTATTTGTTAGTACTTATTTTTTTTAAAAAGAATTACTATATACACCTCAAAATTTGACCATTATACCCTTATTCCTTAAATAAAAAGAAATAAATTGACTAAGGACTAAAAAATGTTACCAAATTGCAATCAATTCAAATATTATCTAATTCACTAACTGACAGTTATTCGAGAGTGAACGATCTTTTTATTAGTATCTATAAATATATAATACCAGCAACTATTTTTCTTTATATCTGTTGATGATTTCTTCTATTTCTTATATTAGCCATTTAATCTATATCTTAATTTGATATTGAATGACTTTAAATGTGGTCTTTCAATCATTTCCAATCTAATTGATTAGATCAGTTATTTCATTTGGATTATACCTTGATATGTGGAAACGTTACACTTAATTTACCTATATATTCTTATGTTCATTATTCATCTACATCATTGATTTATTTGTTTTATTGTTGTCCTTGCAGGAAAATTAGTTTTATTGAAGCATTTGGAGTTTTTGAGAAGGTCAATGATGATTTTTACTTCACATTTTTTTATGATCTCAATAGGGTAAATTGCACAAATGATCCCATGAGAATTTGTCTTCATGAATTTCGTCATTTTTTTAACATAAATGGTCCCTTAAAATTTTTATGTTAAAACTAATGGATTAATGTGGGACCAAATCTGTTGAGCACAAATTCTCATGGGAGCATATGTGCAATTTATCTTAACTTGTGGGACTATATATGCTAAAAAAAGAATAAAAAAAAGAATGTGGGATCAAATCTGTTGAGTATAAATTCTCATAGGACCAAACGTGCAATTTACCCGATCTCGAGATGATATGAATCTATGCATTGTTACTGATTGATATTTCTTTTTTAGACCCGATTAAGTATTGTATTCACTTTTGGCATCATGTATTTTTTCAATAATGGATAGAGAAAAAATTTCTTGGTTTCAATTGCATTACCACAATAATTCTAGGTAAATATTTGTCTATGTAAAAAAAGCTACAAAAGGATTAATTTTTTATCGAGTTGTTGAAGATATTGTGGAATAAATTTCCTTATATCAAGATTTAAAATTTTCACAAGTATTCAACGTTGTGTTTTAATATGTAGACTTAACTAAAAAAATTTTTATTTAATGAGCATGTATTAACGAATGTAATTAGGAAGACTTAATCAACACCCAATGTAACGCCCCAGTTTTTTGAAAATGCAATTTGGACATTCTAGAAACATGAGTCGTCATTTAGTGACTAAAAATCCATACTATTTTTTTTTTGTTTAAAACACTATTGGTAACCTCAAATAGACAACGGAAGCATATAATTTTATTATTAAAAGAACGCTTCTCGTAGGCAGTGGAAACATAATATTTTTTAAAGTGCGGAGATAATTTTGATGATTTGATATGTAAGGATCTTTATAAAAAATTTGGTGCAAAATAGACAATAAAATAATAATCATATATTATAATCATTGAGGAATTTTGTAACCGTTCTTGACTTTCACGTATTTATAATGTCATAGTAAGAGTTATCATCCTTAACTCCTTTTCTTTTGATGCATGACAAAATACCAATACAGGAAACCATATCACTCTTCCACTGGCATGAACTCCACCTCGTCATATCCTGAAAGGATTTAAAAATAGGGGTGAGATTTGAATTCTCAGTGTGGGTGACCTGTACGCTACTATACACATTGGCAGTACGCAAACGTATTATTTTGTAAAAACATTTTTCATAGCCACAAAGGCTCATCATTCAACATATAGCCCGTATGCCCTTTTCCACCATGGCGCCTAGCTACACAAGCAAGACCATTACGTATCATTTGAGATACATGTTATCATATAGCCCGTAGGTTCTTTTCCACCATGGAGCCTAGCTACACAAGCCAGACCATTACATATCATTTGAGATACCTGTTATCATATAGCCCGTAGGCCCTTTTCCACCGCGGTGCCTAGCTACACAAACCAGACCACTACATATCATTTGAGATACTTCGCCCATAGGCATTTGGGTAATAACCGGACATGAAGGTCAAAATATTTTCATTCGCATACACCAACAATCCATATAGTATTCAAGGCAATAAAATAAATGCCACCTACCTTAAACGCTTTCCTTTTGTAAAAAGATCCCCTATTTCTTTCATTTGAAAATCCTCGTCACCGTACACGCACTCAAACCTAGCACCATTCATTGCGTTTTCCGTTATTGATGTCTTAGAAATTCTTTTAAAGTTTATACACGTTAGTCTGAAATGGGACTTTTGAGAACTTAAGGTCTTATTCTCTTTATTCTTATCACTAAAGAAAACATTGATTAGGGTCATAATTGCATCATTTAGCATCAATTTTGGTGTTATATATATTGATTTATGTTCATATTTGACCCTAATATGCTATGAATTGTGCTATTGACCCTTTGTTGGCAAGAAAGTGTGTTTTGTAGTGAAAAACAAGCAAAAATGAGGAATTCCCTACTAGAGGAGGTGAAATGATGGAATCTGAGCCCATGGGGAAGTTTAAAATGCTCAATTGAAGACCCTAGGATGCTTGGATGAGCCGTGGGATCGAAAATGAAAAAAGTCGAAATCGGACGCCAAAGATAGTTGTTGACCGAGCGTTGACCTTTAGGTGTTCGAGCCATTGACCTTCTACGATCGAGCAGAATTCACCTGTATGGGTTAAACCCTAGAACTCGATCAGCCGCCTACCACCGCTCGACCACCGCTGTCCGAGCGTGGTTCTAGAATTGCACCATTTTAAGAGCATTTTTGTCCTTTCGTGCGATTAATGAAGGGCACTTTGGTCTTAGCATGTGGAGCACTATAAATACTCAAGGGTCAGTCTAAGCGGATTTTTTTTCATTCCACATTTCATTAGGGAAGTTTTAGAGAGAGATTAGGTAGTTATTAGTGGGTTTTCTTAATTTCCAATCACTTCTCTCTACAATTGTGTTCAATCTAGCCATTAGGTTCTTAATCCGTTTAGATCATTAGATTCGTCTATTCAAGAGCTACATTCATACGGTTCGATTTTGTATTTCGCTTTCTGGATCAAGAGTTTGATTTTCAAGGTAGTAGATAGCACTTTCAATTCCATTGCATTAGGTAAGATTCTTGTAATTTTTATTCAATTTAGTCTTAATCAAGTTCTTAGTTAGGTTAATTATTGTATTGATCACTCAATTAGCCATGGGCTAATTCCATTTGCATTAGTGTATGAAGCTTATGTAGTAGTTTGGTGATCCTATCAATCCTATGCATGTTTTGTGATATTGAATGGTTAATTCTCTTAATTGATGATTTGAATGAATGTTTGGTATTGTCAATTCAATGTTTAGAACCTAAGTGGATTAGCAAGACATGAGAATTGAGCTTATTTGATTAGGGTCATAATTACATCTTTTTGCATCCATTTCTCTATGGTTTGGATGTGCTTATGTTCATATTTGACCCTAAAATGCTATACTTTGTGTATTTAACCATTTTTGGCTAGAAAGTTGTGTTTTGTAGTGAAAACGAGCAAAACCGGCAAAAGATGAGCAAGTTCGTAAAAGTTCAGAAATTTTGAGTTGATTCAATGGAGGCAAATGATATACCATGTCAAAGAGTTCGAAGAGAGGGTCGCAACGCAAAAAGAATCGAGTCAATCGGAGCTCTAGAACTCAAGATATGAAGAAAACAAGAAGTCAATGGTAGGACCTTGCGGCTTTGCGCCATCAAGCCGGGTTCGTGCGACCACAAGAAGCGGTTCGTGTGGAAGAGTCCCTGGTTCGTTCAGCCATGACTGAACGAATTCTGTGCATGAATGCATTCGTTCGGGCATCTCCACGGGATCGTTCACAGCTCGTTTCTGCACAATTTTGAAGGGTTGTTTCGTCTTTTCGCGCGTTTAATGAAGGGCACTTTGGACTAAACATTGTGGGCACTATAAATACCTCAAGGATCAGATTTTTAAGGGGAATTCCAATATTATTCCATTATTCCATTTTCTTAGATTAGATTAGAGAGAGAATTAGGTAGTTACTTAGTGGGTTTCATGAATTTTCAATCTTCTTTCTACCATAACTTTTGATCAAACCATTGGATTGTTCATCCGTTTGTTCCATTAGATTAGTCTCGTTCTTAGCTACGATTCTACGGTTCAATTTACGTTTTCAAGATTTGGATGAAGAGTTAGCACTTTGGAGGTTTGTAGATTGTATTCAATTTCTTCCACTTATGGTAAGTTTTCCTTTAATTCTCTTGTCTTAGTTCTTAATAATGATGTTTAGATTGTTAATTGTTGATTTCAAATTCCAATTAGCCATGGGCTAATTTCCTTATGCATGGTTGTATGAATACTATGGTGAATTTAGTCTCTTGTTAATCCTATGCATGAATTAGTGATCTTGTTGGATTAGTTCTCTTATTAATGATTTGTATGAATGCTTGGGATGTTTAATTGGATTGAATGGCTTATATGTTTTAGCAATGAAATGAGAATTGAGCTATAAGAACTTTATTCATACCAAGTGTTTGATGTTTGGCTTGTATGACCAATGAGAATTGCATATTAGCCTAGACCTCTTAATTGGAGTGTTGGGAGTTGTAGAGAGATCTAGACATCCAATAGAGTCTTTACTTGTGTTGTAGAGAGATCTAGACACTAGTTGGCTTGACTAAGACACCAAGAGAACTTTTGCATGCTAGGATGGATAGTACACTAGGGGAACCATAGTAGGATTACTTCCATGCACACACACCACTCACTTGCTCATCTCTAAGAGGTGATAGTTAGGATACTATTTCTTGCTTGATTTAGTTGATATAAATCATGATTGTTTTCTTGCTTTTCTAGCTATTAGCCTTTGTAGACATTCTATACTTGCTTAATATCGCATCATTTCACTGTGTTCGATATTTAACTTGGTTAACTTGCCACGACAACAACGACCACGTACACTTGCGTGGAAATCATATACGATTTTGGCAAACATTATTCATGAAAGATCTTTATTGAATGTTGTGCATGCTAAGTGTTTGATGAAATGCTCTTAAGTCAATGAGAATTGTTCTTGAGTTAAGTCACCTCAATTAGAGTATTAAGTGTCATTAGAGAGATCTAGGCACATTAATGAAGCTCTAGTCATAATTGATCAATCAATCGAACTTGCATGTTAGGTGAGATAGACACCAAATGAATCATAAGTGGATTACACTAATGCATGCTTCTCACTGTTGCTCATCTTTGATTAAAAGGTGATAGGTAGATTCTTATCTTTTGTCAAGAATAGTAAATAGATACCCCAAGCCTTTTATTACTTTCTTAGACTCTATTATCAACAACGATCTTACTATTCATAGACATGTTTCCCTGTGTTTGATATATTTTAGCTTGGTCATCTTGCCACGTCTACAACTACCACGTACACTTGTGTGAGACACGAAATTGGTAAACAAGTTTTTGGCGCCGTTGCCGGGGAAACGGTCTCTTTATTAGGCTTGTGATGTTTGTTTATAATCTTTTCTTTGTTTCTTTCTTTTTCTTTAATCATTCTCGGTGAGTGTTGATACTTGCTTGTTTTTGTAGGAGTGAATTTACTTGAAGATGGGCGAATACAACCACTACTCGTATTCTCCATAATACACATATCCTCCTAATTCCTACACATATCAACCTTACCCATATCAACCACCACCTCAACAATCCTACCACCACCCATACCATTATCCCTATCCTTATTCCTCTCCCTATCCATGTCCATATTCATATCCTTCTCCCCACATGTCTAAGGAAGAAGAAGTAGAAAAAGAAGAGAAAGAAGAAGATGAACAGAAAGAAGACATATATGATCTAATTGATAGATTTCTTGAAGAGAATCAAGATTTGAATGAGGAAGATTTCAAGATAATCTTGCACTACAGAGATAAAGGATCTTATACCCCTTCTTCTTTCACTATTCGTACTAAATCTCTTAATGTTGAAATTCATTATTGTTGGTAGAATTGTTTAATTGAGTGTTTATGTGGCTGTAATTGTGTTTGAATCCTACCAAACAATAATCTAGGATTAAAGTTCTTGATTGTGAGTTGTAGAGAGAGAGAGTAAAGAGTAGTGAGAGAAACTAATTCTGATATTATGAGCTTAGAGAAAGAAAGAGAGTACAACAGGCCTATTTATAGGTTTGCATGTTGTGAGGTGGCACTCTATGGGCTTACTTGGCCTTAGGTGCTGACAAGTGTCCTTTACACATGTCCTTACTCACTACTATGCTTTTATTACATCGCTATGTCCTACTACATCACTACTGGTTCCCTATGTAGCTATCGTCTATACTCCGGATTGGGCGAGCTCCCTTGCCTTGTGCCATTCTGGGATGTGGTGATAGTAGTGGACTTCAGCCTTGTCACTTGGATGTGGGCGAGCTCTCTCTCTCCTGTTGTTGGTCACCTATTGACACATCATCATGCATATGGGCGAGGTCTGGGCAAACTTCTCTGCTACTCGTGGTGTTGACTGGTCAAAGTTGATGATGTGGCATGGGGCCACGCTGGCAAGCTCCTGACAAACTTCTCAACCTTGGTTATTTACTCTAATAATCATTCATTAGTAGTTCGCCTATCAACATTTGCCCCCCCAGCTCATCCACATCAATGATATTCCTAATGTGTGGGCGAGCTGATTTGCCTCTGTGGGCGAGAGCTCGAGTGTAGGTGAACTTTATTTGGTGTGGTACCGAGCTTCCTGGTGAACTCCCTATGGCGGTGGGCGTGCTGACATGGCACGGAATTCAAGGGATCGTGTACACTTTTCCACGCCTCATTTCCCGCGCCCATCATGTCAAACTTTCAAATTTCTTGCATATAGGTCCCTGAACTCTTAGGAAACTACACCTCGCCCATTTGCTCCCTATAAATAAGGGAAACCATATTGGAATTTCCAGAGCAAGCCTTAGAATTCCAAGCATTTTCCGGCGATTTGAACCTTTGCTTCAACGGATTTCCACCGGATTCATCAAGGTAGTAACATTGAATCCCCCATTTTCTTATCTTTTTCTACAGATTTTCATTCCTTTCTTCTTCTTCTCGTTTCTGTCGAACACCATTTATTTCGGTGAACCTTTGAGTTTTCCGGTCACCTGAACCCTAAACTCCAGCGACGTCCAGCATTTTAAGAACTGAACTGTTAAGACCTCACCCCCACTACTTAATATGTTGTCCCGATCCTCAAGCTGAACTTTATCAAACCGTAACTCGGGAAAGAGACCCATGACTGACAAAGAACCGATACCTCAAATGACTCCAATAATGATCGAGTCTGGTTCTGAGGCGAGCTATGTAGCTTACCCAAGGTCTGGCGAGGTCCGATCTGAGTCCGGTGAGAGGGCCACTAATACCGGTGAGGGATCTGGCGAGCAACTAAGCAATCTCTGGGAGAACCTCGCCAAAGAGGGTGATAAGAAAGAGGTCGCCCAGGATAATGAAGAGGTCGCCGAGTCTGTTGGCCCTTCAAGCAAACTTATACGCGAGTTAGAGGATGATGATGACGAGGAGGAGGTGGAGGAGATCACATTGGAGTATCTTCGCTCCATAAACTTTCCTAGCCCCCGACTCCTTGAATACAAGGTTTCCACCGACGTTGTACATGAGTTCGTTTGGGCGGACTACGTGGAAAGGCACCTGGCGAGCTTCCCTCTACCTGAGCGAGCTACTAGGGAAGCGTCTGGTAAATTCGACTATGGAGCGAATAAGGTTCAGAGCGTTATTACAGAATTTTCACTTCATAACCTCCACAAGAAGTATCGCATTCCTCTTGACATTTATTTATACGCCCCGAGGAGAAAGAGCGAGCTGATATGCCCCCGCCCGGATTAACCGCCATCAATATTCACACTTTGGAGGCCGGGCTCACACTACCCCTACATCCAATCATCGCCGAGTTCTTGATAGACACCAACCTTGCGATCACCCAATTGACCCCCAATGCCTGGAGCAGTTTCTTGGCAACATTAACCATTTTCGGATTGGAGGGGTATAAAAATCGGTAGACCACTGCTGAGATCAACGAGTTATTCAGTGTGACGAAGCAGTCCAAGGAGGGCAAGGGGTACTACTATTTGAAAGCTCGCCCGGGTGAGAAGTTCTTGGACAGCCTCCTGAATAAGATCCGTGATTGGAAGGAACAGTTTGTATTCATCGGCGGAGATTGGCAAGCTTCCACTAATTACACCGGGTGAGGAGGGCGTATCTGTTCCCCAGAAAGATGTGGAGAAACTAGCAGTAGGTGGCCCATTTCGGTGTGCATGAGTAGGATTAGATTTACAAATCTAATTCTTCTTTTCTTGCAGGTCTGAAGCACCACAAGTCCAGTAGCGGCAAGCCCGACGTGTCGATCGAGTTTGATTTTGTGCGGACGGTGTGCTATTTGAGAAATCATAAGGACCGGGACATCGCACACTTGGGTCAGCATCATTGCCGGTGACTTGCTTGCGTGCTTACCTCGCTGCATCACCTCACGGCACAAGGTCCAGAGCTCCCAGGTTCATATCTTTTCTTAGTTCGCCAAATTTGTCAAGTAGCTCGCCAAGTTTGCTTACTTTTGTTGTTAAACTTGTGTAGGTCAAGGTGTGACAGTCGCCTTCCCGCCATCGAAATCCCAGAAGCCTATCACATATTAGCTCGCAAGATTTCTATGGGATGACCTCGCCCAAATCGGAAAGGGATTTCTTCTGGTACCGTCTTGGAGGCCACAAAAAAGGCGGAGCTCGCCAAGACTCCCCCATTGTGGACAAGGCTTGGGGCTCGAATACACAAAAGAAGGCTCCGGCCCCCTAACCAACGATAGACCAAGTCGCCAAGACCAGGAAGGAGAGTGTGCGAGCTGCCACCACTCCCGAGCTAGCTTCTCAACCTCCTCCCCAACAAACTAAAAGAGGTCTCCATCGTGGGGACAGATTACGAGTTAGCGAGGGGAGGCTCGTAATCAAAAGTGATCCCGAGTTACCTTGCGCGACGAGGACACCGAACGAAGTGACCGAGGTGGATCTAGATCTAGCCATGGAGGCTCGGCGCGATCGAACCTGCCCTACTTTTCACATGTTGGGGAATTAAACGCGGATCTATTCGGGATTTACGCTAAATATAAATTTAAGCCTACAATTAATATCATGATTTAAACATACTTAAATCAAATAATTGTATACCCAACAACAGGCTTTGCATGAAAAACATATGAACATATAAAATCACATAAAGCCCTAAACATGCGGAACTAAGAGATTTAGTGTGTTATACCTCTTGGACAAAAGGCAGTTTCTGAGACAAAAGACGTCCTTATTGAGCTGCTTTCACAAGGTGGTTGAGATCAAAGGGCGTCCTTTTTGAGACCTTCAACTTGATTAACCCAAAAGCCTTCTCAAGTATTCCCTCGTCCTTGTTCATACACCTGGTGGGAGGCCACATGAACAATTTCAACACAAGGAAAAAGAATAATTTTGTTGCCCTATACTTTGTGATTTTCGAAAATCACCTTAATGTTATGAATGAATAGAAGTCTTGTATAATCTCATATTTATAATGAGAATACAAGATTTTGAATATCTTGAATATCTAATATTTCAAATCTTGATTATCATGAATATCAAATATACTAATCTTGATAATCTTGAATATTAAATATTCAATTCTTGATCTTTCTTTCTTTCATGTAATTTTCAAAAAATACTATGTATATTTAATTCCATGAGATCTTCATTTTATTAGATATTCTTATATTCAAGATATATATCTATTTTCCATAAAATCTCTCATTTATTTAATATATACATATATTTTCGAAAATATACAATTAATTGGGCCCAAAATTATTTCTTTTATTTTAAACACCTTATTCATTATTGGACATTTAATTGGGCTACTTGAGGGGCCTTTAGGAGAATTAAGATTGGACCTCCTAATGGGCCTTGAATTCTAACATTGAGCCCAACGTCATTCAACACATTAACATTAATCTCAGTCCACTATAGGATTAATGTTGCACTATCCATCTTAACCCATATTACAATCATATGGCTCCCAGTCATTATTTTCCGCGTTTAAGATTCTCTTGTCCGTTAATTAATCAAGCTACTGAACGTTTTAATTAATTTAACATCTTAACCTTGGAGTAAGGACAACTCTTCTTTATTTTCATACCAGAAACAAATTCCACTTGTAAGATTTTGTATGACGAATGTTTAGAGCCCACCAAGGGGACTAATCATGCAAGACTCTCCAAGCACACATTCCTCTGTATTAAATCTTAGCAACTGTCATGTTCTCAATGGCTTCACCCAAGATGCAAAGTATTGAGTCTTATTGATTCTCTACCCATAACAAAATAAAGTACCACGCACTGATCACACACAGTCCTATTTAAGGGACAGAGGTTTAGAAATAAACGACCACTGAGGTCTAATTCTTCATCCCATAAATCAGTACGGAAGAATTACCTCTCTGTAGGTCCTCTTCCATGCATCATCATGCACTAATGTAATCCCTTGGTCAAGATAAGCCAATCTGGGATCTACGCATCAACCGTTTACCAATGGGGTGTTCAAATCCCATCTAGGTTGTGAATTTAGTACTTGTTACAAGACACTGATAATGTGATCTTTCTGTTATTTATCTGGGGATCACCACATTTATCTATAGTGTAACTTGTACTATTATATTTGAACGGATTGCAATAGATAAATAACATTCATATTATCCAAAGCACAGTGATAAAAGATTTATTTCAGATAAAGCTCAAAGATTCAGTTTAGTTATACAAAGTAAAAGCATATTTTCTAGTATAACCCTAACATCACAAGCTCCCCCAACTCCTCAGAGTGCTCTGCCCCCGTCCCCGTACGGGATCCCAATCAATGACGACACACTCCTCGGGCTCGATCCCGCTCGGTTTGGGTACGCAAGAAATTTTGACTTATTGGAGTTAGAATTTATACTCACTCTTGATCATTTTGAGAAATATCTCACATATATTTGTAAATTTTGTAGGTACGCCACTGCTTCTCACCCTCATCGACCGGAAGCCCTTCATAATGCCGAGCAGTCCAAACCATTGGTGAATGTTAGGGATCTTCCACCTGGGAGAGCTCGCTAAATCTTTTTGGAGGCCCCGAAGTATCTCCCCGCCTCCGAGTTGGTTTTGATCGAGAGGCAAAAGCCAGTGGACCATGCTCGGTTGGCGATGTATCATGTCTACGCAGCTCTCGCCGCTACTCAAATAGTGACCGATGGCATTACTGTCACTGACCGAGCTCGATACGATGCAAAAACCCTCATCACTCGACTAGGGGATGAGCGTAAACAGGCTGTAGATGAATTGGTGGTGGACGAGGAAAAAGTGAAGGCCTCGCTGATAGTGGAGCGAGATGCCTTGGGCAAGCTGGAGAAACTGCAAGCTGATTTTAACCGCCAACGGGCTGAACTGGAGCCAGCTCGCCAAGAGCTCGCCAAGAGCTCGCCGCTGAGAGGACGGAGCTCGCCAAGGTGAGGGAACAAATGGGGATAGTTCGACAGTTGCACAAGGGAAATCAGGTGGAGTGCACCCAGCTGCGGGAGAAGGTCGCTGCGAAGGTCAATCTGATCACCGAGCTCTAGAGCCAATTTAACGTATCAATTTCACCAGAGGCACTGGAGCTCGCCTCTACTGACCTCGGCTTCATACTGTGCTATGCCGAGGTCCTTCAAGCCTTCCAGTGGGCCCAGATGAACAAGGATGACGAGTGGGGTGCGCTCGTCTCTGAGTTCACGGATTGCATGAAGAATGACAAGATCCCGGAGAATACTGAGCTGGACATTGGCGACCTCGCTGGCTACAGGATCAATCTAGATTTCATCCCCGCGCACCTAAAAGTCATCCAGACTCTCGAGGTCCCCGTGGTCAATGCTGAGGATGAGCAGCGGACTCCCCCCACTGATCAACAAATGCAAGATGTAATGGGGAACATCATGATTGACACGAGCTCACTGGATACCAGTAGGCTTATGGAGAATATCACAGTGATGCCTACTCTCTCCCCGGAGGTTGCCACCCAGGTCGGCCCAGAGGTCCCTTCCGAGGTCGCCCCAACTGATACTTCTGTCGTCCCAACTTCTGATGCCCCCACTGCTCCTCAGACTTGAGGCTTTTCTTTATTTTTTTGCTTTTCTGCTTTTGTTTTACTTAAGTGATAGTAGCTCGCTAGGCTTGATCGCTCTCCTAGAAGGAGCTTTTTTGTATTCAAAGATGGCTAGTTGGTTGGCCTTTGTAACCAGCACCACTTCCCATACTTAGAGATTTTCTAAGTATTTTTAATGAAATTTCAACTTTTTGGTTATATTCGGCTCTTATTTAATTTCTCGCACGTTATATCTTTTATCAGCTCGTATTTATATTTTTAGTACACAATTATTCATCTTATTTCACTTTGGGAAGCGAATCGTTCATTTTACATCGCTTTGGACTACGAATCGTACTTATTTATATAGTACTTATTTTTCATCTTACGCCACTTAGGGCAGCGAATTGCTCGTCTTTGAGCACTTAGGGTAGCGAGTTGTACTATTATTATTCACTTGGGCGATTGGGTTTTAACAACCTTGCCTTAGACGTTTTAAATCGTCTTTTGTGAATTTTTCTAACTTTGGGCAGTGGGCGCTTAGTGATCCTTTAAGAAGGACACCTTCGCTAACCTTGGGCACTTTGGCCTATGCCTTGAGCTTTAGATAATAACATTTATAGGACCTAAGTCCTTGCATGTTTGGCGCTTGAACAGTTGATTTCTTAGAAAAAAATTATAACTTTATTGAGCGATGGTATTTACATAGGTTGTCATCAACACACCTGATGCGAACCATTGACTATGTTTTCTTCCACTCTCGAACCGATGTAGACACTGATCATCTGCTTCTTCATAATTTCATCTTCAGTGTCTGACACACGTTTGTACAATGAATCTATCATCTTGACCTTAGAAGACTCACTTTGTGGCACACACATTGTCTTGGACAGACCCCTCCAGAAAATGTAGCAGCTTCTTCACTTCAGGGCATATAAACATTCTTCGGAGCATTCACTCCGTGACGGACTTCTTTTCATACTCCAACCCTTCCACCGCTACTGATAGAACTTTTTCAGGTGCGTTGCGCTCCATGTATATGATGAAGCCTTTCCATCCATATCTTCGAGGTCATATGTTCCGTTTGCCCAGCTTGCAGTGACCCGGAACGGTCCTTCCCAATTAGGTCCGAAAAGACCGGGCGGAGTTTCCAACTTTCTTCTTAGTACCAACTCCCCAACCTTGAAACTTCTGTTCCGCAGTTGGGAGTTGTAGTACTTCTCCGCTCTCTGTTTGTAGGTGGCGTTCCTCAGTTCCAACGAGGCTCTGGTTTCTTCAAGTAAATCTTTCTCCATAGTCAGGGCTTCGTCGTTTTCTTTTTCATCGTATCCCTCCACCTTCCAAGTTTGGTTCTGGGCTTCCTCCAGTACGACTGCTTCTGTTCCGTAAGCTAAGGCAAATGTAGTCTCACCGATACTAGCTCGATATGAAGTTCTATAGGACCACAGCACCTCCAAAAGCTCATCTGCCCAACTACCTTTCTTGTCCTCAAGAGAGATCTTTAACACATGTTTTAGGATCTTATTCACTGCTTCGACTTGTCCATTCAACTGCGGATGGTACGGCGTTGCGTAGTATTTCTTGATATTCCATGAATTGCAGAACTCTCTCAACTTCTGACCGTCGAACTGTCTGCCATCGTCCGTCACTATTGACTGCGGGAGCCCGAATCGACATATCAAATTTTTTCAGTTGAAGGTGATCATTCTCTCCTGCTTTACTGTCGTAAGTACCTCAGCATCAGCCCATTTTGTGTAATAGACCACTACTATCACGGCGAACTTTACACCACCTCTGATAGGTGAGAATGGGCCGATCAAGTCGATAACCCATTTTGCAAAAGGCCATGGTCTAAAGAATGATTTGAGTTGGCTTGCAGAAGTATGAATGTTTGGTGCAAACAGTTTGCACTTCCGACACCTCCTGGCGAAGCTAATGGCATCTCTGCGCAGAGTGGACCAATAGTACCCTTGTCTGATCATCTTGTATGCCAAAGCTTACCCCCCAGCGTGATTCGCACAGATTCCTTGGTGGATTTCTTTTAACACCTCAAACCCTTGCTTTTCAGATAAGCATTTGAGTAGGGCTAGAGAGAATCCACCAATGTGTATCTTAATGCTTACTTCACTAGCCGACTAGCTTCCCATGCTTCTAATGGGACTGATCCATCCTTCAAGTAATTTTTTATTGGAGTGCGCCAATCATCGCCTTCTTCCCGCCCCTCACTCAAAGTCGAATTTATTTTATAATCAGACGTCGAGGGGTCCTTTAGCTTGGTGACGACGATCTCCATCAGTTCTGCTTCACCGCTACTTGTAGCTAGCTGGGCTAGTGCATCAGCATGTGTATTTTCCAATCTCAGGATCTGCTCGATGTAAACTTGTTAGAACATCGAGATCAGGTGTTCCATTATCTTCTGGTACAACCCCATCTGCTGGTCCTTGGCTTCATATTCCCCCTGGACTTGGAATATTATTAGCTGGGAATCTCCGAAGATCTGAAGATTGGTTGCCCCCACAACTAATGATAACCTAAGTCCAGCTATTAGCTCTTCGTACTCCGCTTCATTATTGGTGGATCTGAAGTCAAACCGGATTGCTGAGGTGAAGACCTGTCTGTCGGGGCTTATATATACCACACCGGCTCCTGCTGCTGTGCTAGTCGATGATCCGTCTACGTAGAGGTTCCACAGAGCTATACGCCCCCTCGTCGGATCTTGTAAGAAAGTTAGCTCGATGATAAAATTGGCGAGCGCTTGTCCCTTGATCGCTGTTCGGGGTGTGTAGGTTATACCGTACTAGCTAACCTCTAGTGACCATTTCAACAAGCGTCCTGCTGTGTCCAGCCGGTGCAGTATTTACCTTAATGGGATTGTCGTCAACACCTCCACCTGGTGGTCGAAGAAGTACGGCCGTAACTTTCTAACGCTCATCACTAGTGCATAGGCCAGCTTCTCTGTGGGTGAGTATCGTAACTCTGCTTTGTGCAGGGCCTGGCTCACGTAGTACACCGGTAGATGTATCTTTCCTTCTTCTCGGACCAGTACCGAGCTAATGGCCATTTCTGATGCTGCCAGGTACATGTACAGCTTCTCTCCAGGCTCCGGCTTTGACAATATTTGCGTATTGGCCAGGTACTCCTTGATGCTCTCGAAGGCTCTCTTATATTCGTCTGTCCACTGGAAATTGTCTGGATCTCTAAGTCTGTTGGCTTTGATTGCTTCAAAGAATGGAAGATTTCGGTCACCAGATCTGGAGATGAACCGGTTCAAAGTTGCCAAACATCCGGTCAGCCTTTTAACCTTCTTTACCGAGTCGAGCGGCTGCATTTCCATGATCCACTTCACTTGGGTTGAGTTGACCTTGATCCCCCTTTGGCTCACCAAGTGTCCCAGGAACTTTCCTGAGTGGACCCGGAAGCTACTCTTCTTCGGGTTCAACTTCATGTTGTAGTGGCATAGTATGTCAAAGGCCTGCTTGAGGTGATCTAAGTGATCCTCCTTGCGCAAACTCTTGACAACTATGTCGTCCATGTACACCTCCATCGTATGTCCGATGTTCTGGTCGAACATCTTATTCACCAGACATTGGTATGTAGCTCCGGCATTGATGAGTCTGAACGGCATCCTCTCCCAGCGTATATGATCTTGTTGGTGTAGAACGTCATATGTTCCTAGTCATTCGGGTGAATCGCTATCTGGTGATAACCAGCAAAAGCATCCATGAACGTCATCATTTCGTGGCCTGTAATGTTATCAACTAGTTGATCAGTGTGGGGTAGTGGGAAATTATCTTTTGGACACGCCACATTGAGATCAGTGAAGTCGATGCACAGTCTCCGTGCTCCGTTCTGCTTTATCACCAAGACCGGATTAGCAACCCACTGTGGACACAACGCCTCCTTGATCAACTTGTTGTCGAGCAACTTCTTCACCTCAGTGGTCAATGCTTCGCACTTTTCTGGTCCGTACTTTCTTCGTTTTGAGTGAACTGGTCTCCTCGTTGGGTCGATGTTTAATCGGTGGCATGCATACTCCAACGGGATTCCCGTCATGTCTTCATGGGACCAGGAAAATATGTCCAGGTTGGACTTTAAGAACTCCTACATCTTGCTTCTGTATGGCTCTGGCAGCTCAGAACCTATGAAAAGTTCTAAGTCTGCCTTGTCTGGGTCCACCTGGATTGCTCTCAACTCTTCCACGGGGGTGGCTTTTTTCTTCTTGTTTTTCCATCTCTAGTTACTAATGAGCTTGTCCTAGTCCTCCTTCGCCATTGTCTCGTGACCTACTCGGGGTTCGAGGTCATCACCTCCTTCATTAAAACTGGTGAGTTCACGGGCCTCCTCCGCCCCTTAAGGGACTGGGTTGGATAGTTATCCCGTCTGGGGGTGTCGTCAACCTCCATCGGTGCTATTTGTTGGTCCCCCTCCGGTCGATCTACCTGGGTGACTTGTGCCTCCTCTGGCTGGTTGTCCAGCTCCATCAACTCAGTCTCCACTGAGATGATGTCTAGGATGTTAGGCTCTTCCACCGGAATCTGCATTTTGTCCTCAAGTACAAGTACCTACGTTACAGACTTTTTAACTTAATCATTTTTTATTTGGAGCAAACACTTTCTAACCTTCTTTTGGTCACCCTTGATTGTACCGGCACCTTTCGGAGTTGAAAACTTTAAATAGTAGTAGTAGGTTGAACATGCCGCTTTAAATTCGTAGAACCCGTTGTAGGTGGACTACTGATCAACGACAAGGAAATCTACGAGTCTAGTCAGTCTCATTTCGGGATCCTCGACCGATGCAAGTTAGACACTCAACCTTATCTGACCTACGAGTATGGTTACAGCTTCCCCAAACCCTACTATCCTAGCATTACTAGGTTCTATATACGACTCGTAATCACCTAGAGCATCTAGTGTTGACTTGAAAAGTATGTTAGTATACACGCCAGTGTCCACTAGTAGTCGGTGGACTTTCACGTTCATGATGTTGGTGCTGAACACCAACGAGTCATTGTGGGGGGTCAGAATCCCCTCCAAGTCCGCCTGGGAGAAAGTGAGATCGGCAGTCAGCTTGGTGGCGAGCTTGGAGCTGGAGCTACCTTCCTGGACTTGGTTAATGGCCCAGACCTCGGCCTTCCTCTGCCTTTTAGAGATGGATAGTCTTCCATCTTCAAGGCCGCCGGCAGGTCCTACCTGCTCCTCAAAACTAAGGAGTTCCCGAGTCGGTTCTTGCTGTGCCGGTGGAGGGGGAGGTCCCCTACGTCTGTGTTGAGGGTCGTGACGGTCCTCATCCTCTTCTTCTTCATCGTTAGTCTCCTCCCTCCTTCCTTACCTTGGCCTCTTTGCAGGGGCCTTCTTGACTAACTCTGCCAGCTTCCCCTTCTCGTATAATTTCCACAGCTGTTTGAGGAGGTCCCGGCACTCGCTGGTGAAGTGTCCGATGGACTGATGGTAAGTGCATAATTTATTCGGGTTGAGCTTACTGCGGTCCTACCGGATCTTCCTCGGCTCATTTAGCATCGCTTTGACCTTTACCGCAGCAAACACATGATTTACGGAGACGGTCAGCACGTGGTTCAGCTTTTCTTTAAACTTGTATCTGTCCCCAAAAGCTTTCAAGTTCCTTGGGGGCCTTGTAGATGCCCCCAGACTTCTTCATGTGTTGCTTTTGCTCCTCGGAGCCACCAACCTCCTTCAGTAGTGCCTCCTACATAGCCACGTACACCCCTGCCTTATGTCTGAATTCGGCATAGATGTTTGGGCAAGAAAGGTGCATCTCCTTCAACAACTCGGTCCCTTTCTTCAGCCTGGCCATGACCGCCACAATCTTCTAGTCTTCGATGACAGGCTCACCTTCCAGCAAAATCTTGTTGAATGGCTCCAAGTACTGTTGGTCCGACTCATTGTCCCCTTGGTGGATATTGGCGAGCCTGTACTTCTGGGTCAAGTACGACCCGTAGCCGGAGAAGTGGAATAGAAACTCCCGCGTCAGTTGGCCAAAAGATTGGATCGACCCCGGGGTAAGCGATGAGAACCATCGGTGGGCCCGATTCCCAAAGGTCAGTGGAAAGTTCCAGCACTAGCTGGCGTTCGAGCCTCTCACCGAGCCTCTCACTAGTTGGAGATGTGTACTTTGGGATCAGATTCTCCCTCGTAAGCGGCCATCACCGGGAACTGGATCTTTTTTTGCACCGATGCTTTTAAAATGGAAGGTGCCAATGGTGATGCTGGGAGTGTGGTTTCATCAGTCCCGCCATTTTTAGCAGCCACCTGCATTTGTAGCTGCTCCACCGCCATCTTGAGTGTTGCCAGCTCGCCATCGTGAGCTGCCACCTGTGGAGGCTGTTTAAGAACCGTACGCCTCATGGATGTACGACCCCACAGTCCTTCGTTCTGGGATAGCCCCTTTGTGACGGGCTGAAACTAGCGGGCACCGTGCGGGCCAAGTCTATCGGAGGCTGGCCTCTTCAACCTCTCTTGTGCGAACCTACACGGACTTAGATCCGATTCCTCCCTTCGGGATGACGTTGGGGTCGATTCTTGTTCAGTCTCTTCATGCTTGGGACCCAGCCTGCCTCGGAGGACCTCCCTGGATTGGTGGGTTGCTGAGACATCCGTATAGGCAGTAACTCACCCATCTTGCGAGCCGAGCCTGTCGGTGACCTTTGCCTTCTCGGCGGCATCTCTGTGCTGGTGAGCTCTAGCGGAGCTCGCCTCTTGTTCAGTTGGGAGCTCGCCAGCATGCTCCCTAGGCTGGGTTCCCTGCGTGCGCCTAGTAGTCTCCTCCCTGACATTATTAGCGGGAACTCGCTGAGGAGCTCGCACGAGCTCGCCTTGCTGTTGTTGCTGTTGCTACCTCTGGAGCGCAGCAATAGTGCGTTGTAGCTTGCCGGGATCATTAAGTATCTCCCGGAGGACTGGGTTCAGCCCATCATGCCACTGGGGCGGCGTCAGTTTGATGGGGACCTCGTTGGGTCTCAGTTTGCTGGGGTGCTCGCTGGTGTGAGGTCTCCCCATCATTTGTTTCTGGGCAGTGCGCCCCTTCCACCTTCTGGTGGTCGCCGAGGTGTTGTCCTTAGACATTGTCCAGTTGGGGTAGTAGTTTGTCTTAGAAGAAATTCCAGCAAAGGTAAGGGTTTGTAAAGGTCTTTCTAGCCTTGCATGCAAATGATTTTTCCAGAATTTGGTTTAGTCATAAGCATGTGCATTTCGAGCCTTTTTCTTGTTGTTTCAGTCTACAAATTATGGAAATCAATGGTTTTCTGGGCAAATTCTTTATATAATGTTCATGAGTTTTCTCAAGAACACCTTCAAAAACTCTTCACAATTCTCACAGTTTTCTGAAATTGAAGGTTCAAGCCCTTCCTCTAGCGCCAAATTATTGGTAGAATTGCTTAATTGAGTGTTTATGTGGCTGTAATTGTGTTTGAATCCTACCAAACAATATTCTAGGATTAAAGTTCTTGATTGTGTGTTGTAGAGAGAGAGAGTGAAGAGTAGTGAGAGAAAGTAATTCTGATATTATGAGCTTAGAGAGAAAAAGAGAGTATAATAGACCTATTTATAGGTTTGCATGTTGTGAGGTGGCACTCTATGGGCTTACTTGGCCTTAGGTGCTGACAAGTGTCATTTACACCTGTCCTTACTCCCTATTATGCTTTTATTACATCGATATGTCCTACTACATCACTACTGATTTCCTATGTAGCTATCGTCTATACTCCGGACTGGGCGAGCTTCTAGGCGAGCTCCCTTGCCTTGTCCCATTCTGGGATGTGGGGATAGTAGTGGACTTCTGCCTTGCCTCTTGGACGTGGGCGAGCTCTAGGCGAGCTCCCTTGCGAGCTCTCTCTCTCCTGGTGTTGGTCACCTATTGACACGTCATCATGCATATGGGCGAGGTCTGGGCGAACTTCTCTGCTACTCGTGGCGTTGACTGGTCAAATTGATGACATGGAATGGGGCCACGCTGGCGAGCTCTTAACGAGCTTCTCAGCCTCGGTTATTTACTCTAATAATCCTTCATTAGTAGTTTGCCTATCCACAATGATTATGCTTCTTTTGCTAGATTTGATAGATGTTAAGAAGAGGAGGAGAAGGAGGTGAAGGAACAAGAAGTGTAGGAGAAGGAAAAAGATAATTCAAGAGGAGGAAATGAGAAAGAACAAGAAGAGGTAGATGAATGTCCATTATGGGACAGGAGCATAAAGGGAGAAGAACAACAAGATGAAGTCGAGGATGAGTTTAAGGATGAAATGAGCATTTCTATACCCTTAAACTCTTCTACTTGTGCTTTAATGGATAATGTTGTTTATTGTGAATTTGTCTTACCTCTTGAATTGATAGATTATAAGATTGAATTGAGAGTCCTCTTGAATATCTTTGATTGTAGGAAAAGGGGGTGGATTGGTATGATGAGAAATGAAAAGGATAAAAATACATGTGCTTACAAGTTAAAATTGATAAGGAAAGTATGTGTTTGTGGTAGAAATCCTACATGTTTCTTTAATCATGAAGCTTTGAGGTTAGATGGGAAGAATGATATATATCCTTGGCCATTTTGCTAACATTGGTGTCGTCAGGCTAGGGACGTTAAATTTAAGCGCTAGATGGGAGGTAACCCATCCTAAAAAATTTCTTGCTTATTAGGTTTGCTTTGTAGTTTAGGAAGTGTTTAATTGTTTTGATTTGCTTCATATGAGGTAGTGTGTTTTCTTACCTTGGTTGGTGCATGTGATTTATCCTAGTTTGGGGGAGAGTTGCTCTTAGTATATATTGTGTTTCTTGGTTGAGTTGAGCTTGTATATGCCTTTATTGGTCATTGATTCATTACAAATCCTATTTTCATCACTCTTTGCCAAACTTTTAGGATCCTTGATCCGAAAAAGTTTGGGGTGTGTGTTTGTTCTTCAAATTTTGGATTTGCAATGATAATTGATGTGAATTGTGAGCTTTAGAAAGGTGTGATGAGGAGAATTCTTTTTCTACTTGGCCAAGAAGAATTTTTTTGTGTAATTGGCAAGTCACTCTCCACTTCTTGATCCCAATTCAAGGTATGTCTTTACACTTTTCTCTTCTTCTTTGCTTCCATTCCTAGTTTTAGTTTGCTTGATTTTAGATTGCTATTTTGAGTTTATTTGTGATTCTTGTGGTATTGTGTTTTTATTTGAGCATTACATGATCTTACTTCACTTTTGCCAAAATTTTTAGCTCTATGATCCAAAAAAGTTTTGGGGTTGTTCGTTTTGCAAATCTCATTGCAATGCTATACTTAGGAAGATGTTAGAGTTTCTATGATTCTTTTAGGATCTTGTGCCAAGTAGGATGACTTGTTTTTGCTTGTTATGATTGCATATTGTTGCTAGTTTTGAGTAGTGATGCATGAGATAGTCTAATTGTTGTGTGGATGATGTTGATAGTGTATGATTAGGTGTAGTGGACTTATCATTTGATTCATTTCTTGTTTATGGTGTTATTGATTCTATGATTCTTGATAGATTGATAATTTGAGCATGTTTGATATGATATGAGTCTTGATCACCTATACCCATGAGGTTTGAGCCATTTATGCCCGTTTCAATCTTGAACGGATGAGATTTTTATTGATGTGAGTTCCACACATGTACATTTTACTCTAGAACTTGGCTTGGGTCTTATTTGAGACTACATTAGATGAGGAGTTCACATGATATGATTTGAGGCCATTTCTGTTATATGATTGAGTCACTTTGCCTCTATGAGCCTACCAATGATATTATGATCCACTGCTTACCATTTTGTGCCTTTAGACCTTTCCTTTGGCTAACAAACTTTAAGCCATACTTCCTTCCTTTTTGGAACTCTCTTGTCCCTATGATGAGTAGAGAGAAATGAAGGAAGGAAGGTGGTGAGATGATGAAGAATATGGTGGCTAAAGTGGAAAGAAATTCTAGTTGAATGGAAAGCAAAAGCAAAAGAAGGTTCAAGTGCAAGTGAAAAGCCAAAAAGAGGTTGATTCTTAAGTGTTGTGAGTATGATCACAATGTGCTAAAAAAAGGGAAGAATAGTCTTTGAAAAGTGTGAATTAGAAAGTGAATGAAGATGAGAGTGCTTATTGCATGAAAATGTGAATGATCTCTATTATGATTCCTTTTTCCTTTACTAATCATACTTAGTCACTTATTCCATATGTTTCCTTCCCTACCAAAGAGCCAACACTACAACCTTGATAAAGTCCTCATTGATGTGTGAAGAATTTATCATTCAAGTGGTGGAGAACTTAGACTCAAGCCAAGCCTATGGTAGTAGATGTACTTTGTCTGATAAGTGAGAGAACCTCAAACACTTAAGAGATGAGATATACACTTCCTTGTGAGGATCTTGACTCATTGACTTGATTATTTGCTTATTGATTCCTTGTTGATGGATGATTAGAGGACATTACATTCTTGGACTTGCTTCACATTGATTGATTCTTTCATGACACTTGGTTATGTGCTTAATGCTTCATCGATACAATTATTCCCCTATCTTATCGCTTCATTGCTCGAGGTCGCGCAACAATCTAGTTTGGGGGTGTGATTAGGGTCATAATTGCATCATTTAGCATCCATTTTGGTGTTATATTGATTGGTTTAACTTGGTCATCTTGCCACGTCTACAACTACCACGTACACTTGTGTGAGCATGAAATTGGCAAACAAACATATAGTCATAAACTACCCCACAAACTACAAATAAGCTAGCAGCATTCATAACTAAGAAAAAAATAACAAAATTACAAGAAAGCTTACCAATGTTGGATGAAATTTAATAACAAGCAATCTACCTTCAATGAACAAAATCCAATCCATGGCTCAAAATGTAAATTTTACCGTACACTTGTAGACAATCTAACGAGGAGTCTAATGCAACAAATGGATCGGAAATCTTACGATCGGATAAAAAATAATTAAAAGATGAAGATGTATAATCAAAGTGTAACCCACATGTAACTTCTCTCTAACTTCCCTCTAATCTAAGAATTTGTAAAATTATTAAAAGCTCCTCCAAAATCTGAATAAAGGCCTATTTATAGGTGCCAAAACGTTATGACTTGATTGCCCTTCATTAAAGGGATGAAATGTCAAGATCGCCCTTAAAAATCAACTTCCGGAGGCTCACTCGGTCAGCCGCTCAACCAAAGAAGACCAGCCGCTCGGTCAAGATTGCTCGAGAACAGGCTCAGCCTGCAGGCAGAGCTGTTTTCGCTCGAGCAAAGACAAATTGGTATCGGACAAACTTGTTTTCTTCATATCTTGAGCTCTAGAACTCCGATTGACTCGGTTCTTTTTGCGCTGCGATCCTCTATTCAAGCTCTTTCACATGGTATGTAATTTGAACCATTTGGATTGATTTAATAAAACATGAAAATTTATCAAACTTGCTCATTTTTTCACCCTTTTGCTTCATTTTTCCTACAAATGCACAACTCTTTGCAAAATAGGCCAATAATCAATTATATAGCAATTAGTATCATAAATGCAAACAAAAAAACCAGAAATAATATCAAAATAAGCATTAATTTGATGCAAATATGACCCTAATCACCCCTCCCCCAAACTAGAGTATTGATTGTCCTCGAGCAATGAAACGACAAAACAAGGGGAATAATTGCATCAAAACGTGATCCTTATCATGCTCAATGTCATGCAACACTATTCCAAATCAATGCTTAACATCACATGAAAAATATGTCAACTTATCAACCATCCATTAAGAATCAATGAACACAAGATTAAATCCACTTGTCACAATCCTCTCGGGTGTGTTCCACACGACACTCAAGTGTATAGGCAATGACAAATCACTAAATATCTCTCTCAACACAAGTACTACCATAAGCTTGTCAATTGTCTCCATTCCCCACCACTATTCAAGTAACTCATCATCAAATCAAAGAGGACTTTTCATTTGGTTGTAGTGTATGCTCTTTGGTAAGGGTGGGATGTTTTTGGGAAGAAATGACTCACAAACTAGTGGAGCAAGAGGTCAAGATATCTAGCTAGAATATCTCTACTCTTCAAAAGATAAATTGCAAGTGATCAAGTTGCAATACATTCCAACCCCACAACAATTTTTTTCACACTTCTTATTTTCAAGCATTTTTTTTCACTTCCTTTTTTACAATTTTGTATCACATCACCAACACATTAGTCACATAAGCTCTTCTTCACATTTTTTTTCATTCAACACGACTTTCATCTTCATTTTTTTTCAAATCTTCATCTTTTGCTTCTTTCACTTTTCTTCACCATCTCTTCCACCAAACTCTCTTTTAAAGCACATGTACCCCTCTATCCTCATGAAAGCTCCACTGGTCATAGGAAAAATAAGGCTCAAAATGAAGGATAATTAGGCTACAATCATAGGTAGCCAAAGACACAAAATGGCTAACTATGGAATAAATGTCATGGTATGGATAATTTGGCTAAGTGACTCATATAAAATCAAAGATGACCTCAAATCATTTTTGACAACTCATTACAAAGTGTGATCTCAAATAAGACTCATGGCAAGTTCTAGAGTACAAAGCATCAAGAGGACCACACAACCAAAGAAAAATCATCCGGTTTAAAATGAAACAGGAATTAGGTCAAAAGCTCACGGGTCATGTGATTGTGACTTGCTTCATTTCTCAAATATTCATCTCAACTTAACATCAAGCATCAAAGAATCCACGCTACGCATGATTAATCGAACACATGATCATTGAATAGGATCAAACTTCATCTCACAACACTAAGAACACATTCATCAAGCAATCACCATGTGCCATCAAAACAAGCAAAAGCACATTCAAATCTCTAAAAAATTAGCAACTAAACTCCATCAATCCAAAACTTTTTCATTGCTACGCAGTGGAAAGTTTGGCAAACTAGTGTTCAAAATGGAATTTGCAATCAACAAACAATGAAGCTCATGCTAGCTATCACACAAATCATCAACTCAATCAATCATGTAGGCGGCGCTAAAAACATGTTTTCCTACGCAAGTGCACGTGATTGTTGTTGTGTTTAGCAATGGCCAAGTTAAAATATCGAACCAAGGGAAACAATGATTGAAAAGCTAGATTATGATGTTTATCAAAGTGATTTCCTAAGAAATGTAAAGATAATATATTTGGTTCTATCTACTCTTGCAAGAAATCAGAAATCTATCTATCACTTTTGACAAGTGAGCAAGTGTTGGTAATATGCATTGAGGTACTTCAATTATGGCTCATTTAACTACTAGCAATTCCTAGCATGCATGAGGTTCACTAAGTGCAAGACTTAGTCCTAAGACTCTATCAAATGCCTAAGTTCTCACTTAAACACTCAATACTCTAGTTGTGAAATTCTTGGAATCAAGCAATTCTCATTGACATGGAAACCTTAACACAAACACAGGGTGTGCACAATTATTCATTCAAATCCTAAGTGAACTAACTCAATTCTCATATGTTGCTAATCCAATTAATGATCTAAACATCAAATAGCATCCACCAATAGTTCTACCAAACATCAATATAGAGAACTCATACACTTAATTAGCTCATTCATGCATTGGAATCACAAGCAATTAGATTATCCCCATAATCTCCATATCCCCAATGCAAAAGGGGATTAGCACATGGCTAATTGTGAAGAACAAACTACAATTAAACTAATAGCAATCATAATTAAGACAAAAATAGCAAAATTACAAGAAAGCTAACCAATGTTGGATGAAATTGAATAACAAGCAATCTTCCTTCAATGAACAAAATCCAATCCTTGGCTCAAAACATAAAATTCTATCGTACACTTGTAGGCAATCTAACGAGGAGTCTAATACAACAAACGGATCGGAAATTTAACGATCGGATCAAAAGTAATTGAAAGATAAAGATGTAGAATGAAAGAATAACACACATGTAACTTCAAAATGATTAAAAGCTCCTCCAAAATCTGAATAAAGGCCTATTTATAGGTGCCAAAACTTTATGATTTGATTGCCCTTCATTAGAGGATGAAATGTCAAAATTACCCTTAAAAATCAATTTCCGGAGGCTCACTCGGTCAGTCGCTCGACCAAAGAAGACCAGCCGCTCGGTCAAGCTTGCTCGGGCACAGGCTCAGCCTGGAGGCAGAGCTGTTTTCGCTTGAGCAAAGGCAAACTGGTGCACGGGCAAACTTGTTTTCTTCATATCTTGAGCTCTAGAACTCCAATTGACTCGATTTCTTTTTGCGTTGAGATCCTCTCTTCAAGATGTTTCACATGGTATATCATTTGCACCATTTAGATTAATTTAATAAATAATGAAAATTTATCAAACTTGCTCATCTTTACACATGCATTCATATGATCAATGGATGTTCCTCTGACATAAAATTCTAATGAAATGAAAATGCAGAAAGTTGAATGGAGAAACATAAACATGATCGAAGCAGTGTGGAGGTTACTAGGCAATGCTCTTCTTGATATCTCAAACCAATTCTTCAAGCAAAAACACCATGCAAGAAAGAGTGTTTTTTCCAAGCAAAAACACCATGCAAGAAAAAATGCCATGCTCTTCTTGACAATTAATCATGCAATACTTAAAAACATTGAAATTGAAATGGAGAGAGAGAAAGTGATGGAGTGACAGAAAGAGGGTGAGTACCCATAGCTTCAAGCATTAATCATGCAAGAAAACACCATGTGTGCTCACTCTCTTCTATTAATTGTATCAAAACATGTCAGGTTTGCTGTCAAATATTTGAAGATATAAAAAGGCTCCGATTGTTCCTAATAAGGATAAAATAATAATTTGTGATTGCACAAGTGAGGTAATAACACAGACTAATTAATTTATCTCTATAGCTGCATCATTTAAAAATGGGTAAGTTACATATAGGGTCTTTTATAAGAGTGTTATTTTATAGAGGAATACCAAAAACCCCCTGTTACAAGAAGGGTCACAAATGGACCCCACAAAAAACAAAAATCTGACAAAGCATATTAAAAACCCCATCTCCACTCACTGACATCACTCTCTATCTCTCTCTCTCTCTCTCACTCACTCTCTCTCTCTCAATAAAAACCCATCGCATATTCAGATTTCAAAGAATTTTGAAACCCTCCCCTATCCCAAAATTCTCTCTCCTCGCTGCCTCACCATTGGAGCAGCGCGTCCACCAGGCGATGGCGCCCTCACCGATCGGAGCAGCGCCATCCAGCCGCCACCGAAACTATTTTGCAACCCGTTGTTTCTATCAATTTTCAGAATTCGTAATGGAGAATTTTCTGATCAGAAATTTCATCCTCGCCGTACTAGTTTTTCTCCCGGTGGTCGTTTCCGGCGACTGCACGTGTGAGGTGGAGGTCGAGGACAGGGACAAGAGCCCAAACCGTCTGCACGGGTGAAAGTTCTGATGAGGCGCTCACATCGATCAATGGAGCCTTCCAGGTTTTAAAAAACACTAGGTTTGGAGGTTTAAAAAAAAAATTAAGTTTTGTTGGTTCTGGAAATTTTTGGATTCAAACAGAGCAAATGCACAAATATTTTTGTGGTTTTATTTCGGTGATTTTTTATTGGAAATTTTGTTATTTAAAAAAATAGATAGAAATCGATTTTCATTCCTGGAGTCGATTTTATATTTTTGGTAAGAATGCTGCTTTTGAAAGATTTTAGTTTTCTGTTGTTTCTGGTTATGATATTCGAAGAGCAGGGGTTTAAAGAACAAGGGTTCATAAAAAATGAATTCTGAGTTTGAGTTTCGATTTCCTTGTTTTGATTCTTTTTTTTATTATTGGGTTTTGTTCTTGTTTCCTGGGAACAGAAAATTTGTTCCTGGGAAGAAATAGGCAGGGAATGCAACCCTTTGAGATGTGCAATTATTTCCAGAAACTGGGTTGCGATGTGGAATTATTTCGAAGAAATTGGCAGGGAATTATTTTGAAGAAATATGCAAGGAATGCAACCCTTTGAGATGTGGAATTATTTCCAGAAATGGATTATTTTTTAAGAAATAGATGTTGAATTATTTTCAATTTCTAAGCAGGGGGGAGATTTTCCAGGAGCACTAATTGAGAATTTTTTTTGTTTTCAGAATTTTTTTTGTTTTTAGAATTTTTTGTATGATAGAATTGATCTATTTGAGGTTTTGTTACTGTAAATAGATGTGTAATTGCGATTTCTCTGGGTTTATTTTTGAAGAAATAGATGTGTAATTGTTGTAAAATTTCTTTTTCTATTTGATTTCACTGTAATTTGTGAAATTTTGGTAATTATTGTCTTGTAATTGTTGTAATTATTATAAATATTATTACTGTGAATTTTATTTTTAGTGGAATAAATATTATTGCCTTCTATTCAGTATTTTTACTTTATATGCAAATTTGTATATGATATGCAGAAAAATATTAGTATATATGCAGAAAAATATTATATATATGCAGATGGAAAAAATGCATATACGAAAATAACTACTGAATATATGAATGTAATTTTAAAATTTAAAAAAAAAGAAAAAATATGAATTCTGAAAAAATAATATTAATTATTAAAAAAATAAAAAATATGCAATTTGAATGCAAAAAATTTTAAATTCGAAAAAAAAAAAAAGTCACGACCATAATTATAAAAAAATAATAAGATAATATTTAAATTAAGAAAAAAAAACTCAATAATGATAATTTAAAATTTGAATTCTAAAAAAACAAAAAAAAAAAAAAGAAAAATATGCGGCCATAGCATAGCAAGGAAAAATTCAAGGAAAAAATCAAAAAGGAAAAATTCAAGGAAAAATTAAAAAAATATGCGGCCGTAGCATAGCAAGGAAAAATTCAAGGAATAAAATTTGAATTCCAAATTTTAAAAAAGAAGAAAAAGCTTCTTTTATTAAAGAGGTGGGTTATATGATCATTTTATCATGTTCTTATTCTAAATCACGGTTTTCCAAGTAGGTTAGTCTCTTCATGTTTTTGTACATGGGAATCTCACAGACTGTTGAGCTGGCTTAAAAAATTACATTATAGATGCTAACAAACTAATAAACTATTGTGTTTGATTAATAAATTCGTTATATAAGCTATCGAGACATTATCTTGTTATGTATTAATTTGTGCAACCTAGAGGAGCTTGTAAATCTCTAAAAGAGAAATGCATTCCTTGCATTCTTTCATTCGTAAACCAGTAAAATCTTAGTTTTTATTGATGCTTAAAAGAAATTGCTTTTATCTTTGTAAAAAGCAAAAAAATCCATATGAGAAAAGATATATAAATTTATTGTGTTGCCGTGTCTAGAATATTTATAATGAATTTTGTACAGTAAATGCTTAGATCTTGAAAGTTGTTTGTAAGCAACATTGTAGATCTCTAATAAAAAAAAAGAAGAAAATTATGTTCTAAACAGTTATATGAATCGTCTAACGGATAAGTTGGGCGAGAAGCAACATCCGCATACAACTCCGATGAGTGTTAGAAGCTTTGTGGAGAACTATATAAATCTTAATTTGTTTTTGCTGTTGTGGGAGGGGAAAACCGATTGATGTGTTATATGAGTAGGAAACCAGAGGATGGGGATTGTTGGTTTAAGATTTTAGGGAATACTCATAAAAATGTATTGTCTAAAAAATACATGTTATACTTTTTTCGCACGGTCTCAGGATCAGCAAAAACTCATGAGCAAATGATGCCATTCAAACTTGTTTTAGTTGATGAAGCTGCATAGGTTAACGAATGTGAATCCTCAATTCCCTTGCAGCTTTAATTTGTACTAAAAGAAAAAAATAGTTGTTCTGTCTTTTCTTATGTATTTTTATTATCAAATATTATAGTTGTGAGCTATGAAGATTTAAAGATTGATTTTCTGAAAATGAGTAAAGATTGATATATCCAATAAAGTTATCGACCACTTGGCTTGGTCAACATGTTAATTACAAGCGATATTGTTTCCAATAACAGTTCAATGAATAATAACTTGTAACATGGTTGTAGACCAAATTCTCATCCCCAGAAATTCTTTGTTTGATCTGCTTCACAGTTTATTTCTTACAATATCAATATATAGTGAAAAATGTGTTTTATATTCATATAAAATTTAACGCGCTGCAGCTTTTGAAGTTGCAAAATCACACCAAACTACTGATTTAATTCCTAGCTAGAACCTGCTCTTCATGTGGGTGGAATGCACACAATGTTGTCAGCTCTTTATATAGTTGCATTTTCTACTACTGAGTTGAGACGATGCTCAGTTGGAGAAAAGTGGTGATACTAATATATAGTAGTGTAAGAGTTATTAGACTGATGTTACTCCAATCATCTAAGAGACAGTCTTCGAGTGAGAGAGAAAATGACATTGTTTCAGTCATTTAACAGAGATAAAATGAGAGAAAAGATGATTGTAAGTGTTTCAAAAAAGAATATTTGTGACCTCATCCTATAATTTGTGATTTGATTCACAAGTTGGAGGTTAAAGATTCCATCCCAAGATATAGAATTTTGTTTTATGTGACAAGGTAGGAAGACTTGCTCTTGAATTTGGTTTATGTGTTAAATTTAAGAGGGGGGCAAATCTACATGAGAGGACTCAGGTGTTAGAAAAGCAAATGGTAGATGAGCAGGTTGCTCGAATTATGGCCGAAGCTAAGGCACAAGAAGTGGAGATCAAATCAAGCTCCACAGAAGATATGCTGAGAGAGGATTTGGACAGATTTCATAGAGAAGCAGAGGAGCTATGAGCAACTCAAATAGCGACAAATGAGATGTTCAAGAAGGCTGAAGAGATATTTAAGCAGATGGAGCAGAACCTTGCTGAGACAGACAAAGGAAAAGTTCTAGGAGGCTGAATAGATATTTAAGCAGACAGAGCAGAACTTTGCTGGGACAGACAAAGGAAAAGTTCAAGGAGGCAGAATAGATATTTAAGCAGACGGAGCAGAACTTTGCTGGGACAGACAAAGGACAAGTTCAAGGAGGCTGAAGAGATATTTAAGCAGACGGAGCAAAACTTTGCTGAGACAAAGGAGAAGTTTAAGGAGACACGTGATATGGTTACTAAGACAGAGAAGAAGTGGTTGAGAATTAGGACAAGCTCTGCACTATTTTATAACAACTTTAAACAATCAAGCACGAGGCTATAGTGTTTAGCAGGATCTAAGTTGGCTTTATTGTTGTTTATTTCTACGTTACTGCTTAATTTGAGGTTAAATGCTCATCAAACTTTTTCTTCATTATGCTTCAATTCACATTGAGTCTTTATGTGATGATGATGAGACTAATGCTCTGACACACAACATATCTATTTTAACAATTTCCTAAGTGGCTGTCTTTGAATTTATACATTTTGGATCCATTTATTTTTTAAATATTATGAGTACTTTTTAATTTTAATATTTGGGGGTAAAGTAATTCTTACTGTCTCTTGACCTAGTTTCAATTTTGATTTCAATCTTTTTAATTTTTATATTCTCTCCAATCCCAAGTATATTTCTAATTTTCTTTCTTTTTTTTACTGTCAAATTTCTTTTATGAAAATTTTATTATTTTGACACATAAAAAATATAGTATATTCTAATGGTGAGATTCCAACGACATTGCTAACTTGGCTAGACATATCTCATCCAGGATGGAATTCAATAAAAAAATTAACTTTGAGTTGCCAACTGTACACCAATAACTTGGCTAGACATATATCATCTACGATGGAATTCAATAAGAAAAATTGACTTTGAGTTGTCAACTATACACCAACTTACATCAGAATAGAAACCGTGCAATAATATGTTCATTCTCATTAATTAAACATTCAATTTTGTATGTCAATAAAAATAAATATATGTATTATGTTGATAATTTCAGTTTTGATTGTTTTAAAATAAATTCTTACATTATTTTAACAATTATAATGTGAACTATTGTAAAACAACTTTAAGGACTCTTGTGTTTCTTTTTACTAGTTGTTTCTCACGTGCTTTGCACGTTGTCCATCATTGTACAAATTCAGTGTATATGATCGTTAAGATGTTGTGTTATTTTGATTTGTTTATGTCGATTCATTGATGTTGCGCAATCTAAAATTGATGGATACATGTGAAAGTGTGGTTTGTCAAATTAATTATGTCTTTCATCTATTAAATGTTTATATTTTTCTTCTAGTTTTTTTAATCTTTTAATTTTTTACATTTGTATCTCATTGATTTTTGCAGTTAAGATTTTCATACCAAAAAATTCAAAATAATATAAAATGTGTATGAAAAAACAAAAGAGTATTATACTTTGCTGATTTTCAATAATATTTCACTCAAAGAATTGAGTGATGCCAAAATTGTCTTCTAATCTTCTTTACATTATAATCTCCTTATATACAATTTTTTGGTTAAATGTTTATTTGTTTTACCTTATCATGATTCCAATTTTAAAATGGCATCATGTATAGATGGAGTTATTCCTTAAGGATGACCATTGTTTAGATGTCAAAGCTTATTCCAAAGTTCGCATCTATGTTCATATAGTAGGTGCAACATCAGTGTAAACATCATAATGATAAAAACCAGAATATACAAGGTAAAACTCAAATGTGGCAACAACAAACCCAAAACAAAGAAATTAAGCAAGGAAAAAACATTCTCAAATAACTTTGAGAAACTCATCACCAAGTTGTCAAAAGAATGGAAAATCTAACAAAGATATGATCACAATAAAGTGAAACCTAAGAAAGACAATCATCACATGCAAATGCAATAAATTTAAACAAATTTTGGTTTCATATCTTCTAATGAGATCTAGCAACATTTTAACCAAATAAGCAGTTGTACATGGAGGCCCTATTCAAAACAGAATCTCCTTCTCACGAATTTCGAAAATAGACAACATAGAGTTGTAAGATAGCCTATATTTGAAGATTAAAATGATACATGAGAGAGTTGGTGGTTAATTTTGAATCAACAATCATATAGAATACAGAAGAAAGAAAGTAGATGAGAAGTGCCTCTATAAATAGTTTCTCAAAAGGTCATATTCTGAGCTTTACCAAGAGCAACTTCACTTGGTAATAAAAACTAAATCTTAACTCAATTCAAATCAATTCAGGTAAACTATATTCTATTATTGCGAAAAATTATTGTTATCAGTTGAGCACCATGCACTTTCAGCAAGCATATGTCTATTTTTATGTAGAAATCACCAATTTCAACCATGGTTGTCCCATCCACGTCATGCATTTCTACCCTTCTGTTATCTGATAACTGCATGCCACACAGACCAGGATCATTAAACAAACAAGCATGCATATGACATCATAACGGATATTATATCTTAAACAACAACAAATTTTTTTTATACACCCAATTAAAAAAAAACACATAAACTAAACTTAAAAAATAATCGAAAACGTGCAATGCACGTGTCATAACCACATTATTCATATACTTTGGTTACACGTGCTTCGCACGTTGATGATTATTATTCATATTTTGACAGGAATTATCCTGTGTTAGGGGGATTAACTATTTAGTCTCATAAACAAAATACACCCTAAAAGTATTAAGAATATATATTGCACATATTTCATATTATGGATAACGAATATTTTTCTCTTTTATATATTATTTAATTTTAGATTTTATTGTTTAAAAATTTATAATCATATTTATATCATGAATAATTTAATTTCATAATATAACATTATCTTGTAAGTGTATTATATTTTGAACGATTGTAATGGTTGGTATTTAAAAAAATTAAATGCCTTTAATAACGTATTTTTTATGATCCACGTATCCCTTTTTGAAAAAAATGATATTTATTTATATTATTGAAATTCACTGCTATAAGAGTCCCAATTTTAATTACTATTTTATCCCCTAAACTATGCGAAATCCAATGATAAAAACTTGTATGAACCCGAGTTCACCGTGAACTCGGTTAATCAATTATCACTGTTATATATATTCACTATCACTCTTATGCTTACATATTATCATTATCAAAATATCAAGTGTATTTTTATAACAATGATAGTATATATAAATAACAGTGATAGTGATTATACATAACAGTGATACGAGTTCATGTGAACTCGAGTTCACAAGAGACCTACTCAAATCCAACACATTGTCACGCTCAACATTTCAAAAGTTTACTTCCTAGTTCTACAAAGTTCATGAACAATTGCACAATATTTAAGTGTTAAATAATTTTTTTTAAAAATTAAAATAACAATTAACCCATTAAATTTATGTCAAATTACTCTGCTTTGACACACCAACGCTCGTAACGAGACACATGATAATAGAATTATTATGCTGCTCTAGTACACTAACACCAAATTCTTTTGTTGCTAAGAACAAACATATTGTCGAGGATATACTACTTCATAGCTTTAGCTTAAGAAACGAAATTAATTGCATTACTTCTAAGCTCTAGCTAAAGAAACAGAATTAATTGTATTACATCTAAGCTCTAGCTAAAGAAACAGAATTAACTGCACTTGAGATACATAATAGATTAACAAAATAGAGAAGATACACTAGTACAGATATGGGCTTGGAGAGCCCTTATTTCTCACTTAGAGAGCAGTTCATAAGGGCTCTCCAAGTATAGAGAGCGGTTACATAAACGCTGTCCAATAAAACTCTTAGAAAGCTATCAAAACCCTCGGTATTTTTTTTTAATTTAATAAAAATAAATGGAATGAGAATAATAAAAAGAATGATTACAAAATTTAAAGAACAGCAGCATATCAATTCCTTAATTATACAGCATATCAATTCCCTAATAATACAGCATATCTATTCCTTAATGATATCAAAATTTAAAAACTGCAGCATATCAACTCCTTAATAAACGAAATCTTCATACATTTGAAATAGTCAACCATAAATTCAATATTAATTCAAAAAATCATGCTAAATTTCTTAATATATACTAAATGTAATTGGATAAAATAAAAAACATTTCTATATAAGAAATCTTTTTCTTAATAATAATGAGACACAAGATATTTACTCGATGGGTGTTCCGGCGTGCCGATCCCTCCAAGAATCAAATCTTGACTTCTGGAGGAGACGGTTCTGCGAGCGGATCTGATGCAGCGATGAAGGGAAAAGTAGTGAACGATGTGAGAGAGAATGGAAAAGCAGCGACGGTTGCGTGGAGGTGAGCAGATCTAGTGGCGGTGAACGGCCTGGCGGTGAACGGCCTGGCGGTGAACACTCTAAAGAGGGGGCACGATGGACGATTTAGCGGCGAACGGACGTAAGGTGGAGGAGCGACGGACGATGTTGCGGCAACGACGATGGATTGTGCGTGAGAGGCTCAGAGAGAATAGGGCATAAAGAGATATAGAGTGAAGAAGAGTGAGGGCTGAGAGAGAATAGATCTAATATGCAGAAATATGGATGCTTATAAAAATTTATAAGTCCTTGAATGAATAATTATACACGAAGATTGAGAGAATGGGCTTAAACCGCTTTATAATTTATTTTTGTAGAGCGGTTTTTAACTGCAGTAATAGATGAAGCTTATAAAGCAGTTTCAAACCGCTCTGTATCATTTTTAAAAAAAAATTCTTCCGGTAAATTTTTCACAGCGGTTCATAACCGCTTTATAACTTTTTTTTTTTAATTTGTGTGATAACCGCTCTCCAAGATGAAGTTTGGAGAGCTCTTATGAGAAGGGCTTCTCAATATAGCTCTACAAGCCAAAATTTGTAGTAATGATACAATTTGAAACTTAAAAGAATAGTACCACAATTTACATCATGACACTCTTTTGCTTCTGTGCATTTGCTAATCACTGCATATTGCTTCTAAAGTTTGAACCAGAAAAGGATCATAGCGTGCTGATTGAACAGTATGAACAGCTTGCTGCTCTAATTCTATCAAGGTCGTCCAGTTAAAGTCCTTCTCAAGCATTTTTGTTTACCTCCCCAGGGCTTATTCATTGTTTCCAAAATTTAATGAAAAAGAAAAGGAAATTGAGCAGTACAAATCTGTTAGGTCCCAGAAAAAAATGGGAAATTGCCTCCCCAGTACATCCTTTTAACAATGCATGTTGGCAGCCCAATACTTTAACATTATTTACAGTTAGCCCGAATACCTATTAAATTTAGGCTGACATCCTTACCACTCCTCATACCTCCCCCTACCATCTGCTATTAATATTTGTAGGTACACCCAAGAAGTCTTCTCAGTTACACGTCTTGTCAGTTTTCAAATTCAAAAATCTTCCATATTCTTGCATCTGTATTCATTTTAGCTCCGAGAAATATGTAACAAGCAACTGTTCCCAAAGATATTATATACAGAGAGCGATTTCAAGAAACCATTCAGTTTTTTATGTTATCGACGCTGAAGATTTCAATTCAAGGTAAGTTAATTTAAAATATTAGAATTTATTTTCGTTTCATTTGCCCCGAATTTATTTATCTTTATTTCATACTGATTTTCGTTCCATTTAGCGGTGGGTTTCTTCTTCTTTTTAATCTGGTTCTTTTTTTTGTCTTAGGTGTCTGCCGTTGTGGTGCATCAATTTGTAATTTGGTATGGGTTCTAAAATTCTAATTAGTATTAGAAATTACGGTGCCTGCAAATTAATTGCGTGCAATGAAAATTCATGCTTTCCTGATTTCGTTGCCCAGATTAAAGGTAGGTGGTCAGAGCTTTCAACTATATCATTCAATTGTGTATGCCAAGTTGGAGATTTTTCTAATGTTGGGCTTGATTGCGATGATGATTTGAAGAATTTGATTACTTTGTGTACCTTAGTTTCTTGTAGGATTGTGAAGGCTGAAATTTGTGTAAACAATAGTTCTATTGGAAGGCCATTAACTGTGGATTCTTGTTGGAATTGAAATCCCTAAACAAGTCCCGAGACCAACACGAAAGGAGGTCACTAATCTGTTAGGAAATTGCAGCGGAATTGATCTGAGCATGTTGGTATCCTCGTTCGTCTTTTCCTATATAATCCAAACGTTCCGTACTCAGGATCCAATACAGAGTAATGTGTGTGTATTAAATTCCACGAATCAGTAATGTCTGCAGGCAGAATGTGTTTTCCTGTTGGGAGTTAGGTTAGGGAAAAAGTCCTTTTAGGAAAAACTGAGAAACCCAGTTCTCTGTTATGTTTCATCTGTCGTGTATTTTCCAATTCTGACTTCACTACCTTAAAAGGAAGTTAATTGCAAGTTATATAACTTTCCCCCCTTTTCTTCTTATTATCCACACTTCAAATGTGGAATATATATAATTAATATATATATATATAAATAATATATTAAATATTATTTACATCTCCCACTCACATATGAAGTCTAATGGTCTCTAACACATTTCCTTCATAAATTACATTCTTATTCAGACAATACCTCGTGTGACCCACGAGTGCATCGAGTTTCTGTGCTATACTTCCGTTGGGAGTATATAGCACCTCAATCAGAACAACTTGGATACTAAGGCAACTCGTTATACCCCAGAACTCTTATCATTTAACACTTGTTGAAAATATCTCTATTGAATCTCTCAAAATAGAGCATACTCAACCATTTTCGCAAAATCTAATGTATTCATAATCAAACACATAGCTTGATTGACTAGTCAATGAATCACAATAGAGTGTGTTAAATAAAGACATTCTTCCTTTCTCTATAAGTATCTACAGGCTCCCACTGTAGCTGCTTTCCTAGACATGTCCCGTTTCGCTCTTATCATCATAGCTGTTGGTAACATGCTAAAGTAGCAACACTAAAGTGTAGTCTTAGAAATATTGAAGAAAGTCCTAAGGGTAATCAAAATTTTAGGACTCACACATAATGAGAAAACAGAGATCCATCTTTCTCATTTCCTTTTAAGGGTCATAAACACATGTTATTCCTCAATGAACACATGTCACAATGTTTATCACTTCCAAGGTAGGAAGTGTATGTCTTACCTAATCTTGAAATCGTGTAAATTTACAAGTCAAATGCATTCCATACACTTATCCCAGATATCCAGTCACTTATATTTAGGATACCTGTAAAATTTATCTTCATAACAAGTTAGATAGATTCTTGGTTGTAATCTATCTCGATTATGTTTATCGATATAATCTCATCTCTGAACTCCCACTAGTTTAGAGGTGATTGCTTATGTGAGAGAGCCAATAATAACTTGTCGACATGCATATTATATATGATTCAATCAAATATAATTCATAAAACATTGACAATTACAATTTAAACTGTCAGTTAACACCTTCAACATCCCAATCGAATTGCATTCAATCCTATGCAAACTCAAAAACTCAAACATGTTCCATGAACATATCACTTAGTAAAAAGTTTGGTCAAAAGGATTTGCAACCATCAATCGACTAGAAATGTATTTTAGAATCACTTAGTTTATCAACTGAATTACTAACAAAGATAGAACTTGTCATTGATATATTTGGTTCTCCCTAAACATTTGCCATTCGTCGTGTAACTAATGATTGCTTAATCATCACAATGAATCGACACAAATCCCACTGGGGTGTTTGTATCCTCCAAAATTTTAGGAATTTATCCAACCAAATAATTTCTTAAACTGTAGAAAACATATGACATATAGCTAAGCATTCAAAATGAACAGCGATGTGCAATTGTAAAGCTTGCTACACTGTGAGATTGCTCCACTGTAGAGCAATAAGACTTAACTGTGTTGGGACAATCTTAGTATTTTGATTAGATCCCAAAACCCCTGATGAATTTGCCTAAGTATAGTTGTTCAGGTTTGTCTAGTTCAGGGGGAACACGCTGAAGACTGAAGAATATTGGAGTCGACCCAATTTACTGAAGTCTGATGTGCAATTCATCCTGAAGAAGTCAGAGTCAGTCTTGCTGAAGATTGCCTGAACTGAAGCTGAAGAACGAAGTCTGATGATCCGTCCTGAAGACAATCCTGAAGTACCATTGGCTGATGCTTCTACTGAGTACACTAAGCATACTCAGGACAGAACTTAGTTAGTGAAGAGTAAGTGTTAACCTATCAGGCTGTGCTGAACGCACATAAGACCTGACTTAAGCCTTGAGTCAGTTTATCTGACTCATGTAAGTCCAAAGCAAAAAGGTTACACATACTGGGCTGAATAACCTATCAGGCTGTGCTGAATGCACTTAAGACCTGACTTAGGCCTTGGTTTAGTTTACCTGAATCATGTACGTCCAAAGAAAAAAAGGTTATTTACGCTATGGGACGAGAGACAAAGAGAATGTCAGTAAGACTCCTATAAGAAAAACATTCAGACTGAGTTATTAACAAGAGACTCAGAGTATTGAATGTACGAGGAAGGACAAATGTCTGAAAGTCAACTAGCCATTAGAACGGAGAGCCAATGATCTTTCGACACGTATGTACGAAGTCTGCGCAGCATTTAATGCGTCTCAGAGTTGCAAGCGGTGGGACAAACTTGCCAGAATAAGCATGGCGATTAGGTCAAACAGTACTTCTAGCCTACAACCACCCTAAAATAGGAAAGATTTGGTTAGATCTCCTCCAACGGATCTATTTTGAATCTTGCCTATAAATATGGAGAGCCTTGCACCCATTCAAGGCTAACGGGAAATTTCTAAGCGAAAGCTCTCAAGAATCCAAGCACTCAAAGCATACTATAAGCAACACTCTGCAATTAAATTTCCTTAGTGTTGTAGTAGGATTCTCTCTGTATTTGCTTATATTGATAGCTATAATATTTAACATTGTTTTGTACTGCTAGAGCTATCCTAGTTGGAAACCAGAATACCAAACCACTCAGGGTGTGAGATTGGTTGGTCAGAAGGACTGGGACTTGTAAAACACCCAGGGGTCAGTTCTGAAGAGAGAAAGTTGGCTATTCGTGCACCTTGGCACGTAAAAACCAAGTACCTATCCTCAGGGTTTTGAGGATAGCTTCCTGTTAAATCAGGTCGTGGACGTAGGAGTTGGTTATCTCCAAACCACGTTAAAAAGACCCTTGTGTGCTGATTTACTGTTTTGTTCAGGATCATAACTATCATCATACTAAACTGAACATTCTGCATTGTTTTTATATTCAGGACTGAATCAATCATCCTGAATCTTAATACTGTGCATTCAGCCTTAACCACCAGTTTCCTAAGCAAACTCAGAGAAAATGTTTTCAGTAAACTAAAACGAGTAGAAACTAAGGGCTCACTTTCCGCACGTACTCTAGCTCACTGAGATAGTAGTCCAACTGACTCACTTTCGAGCAGACAGTACGTTTGTTATCTCTACTGAGCTTCCGAGCACTTTACTCACACGCAGCTTATCTGACTCGTTACTGAACTGTCCCTGCTGCCCCTGTGGACCTTCAGCATACTGAGTAATAGGAAATCCTGACTGAGAGTGTTAGAGCATTTTTTTGAGTCTTTCAGAAAAATCTGACATCAGTGTATTCCCCCCATACACTGATTTACTCATTTCGGGACCAACAAGTGGTATCAGAGCAGTGGTTCAAAAGACCACTGACTTTGTTTACCAACAGTTTCTGAGGAGAAACTTTTGGTGGTCTACTGAACATATCTTGTTTCGAAAAACTGCATATCATGGCATCCGGTTCTAAACACCTCGAGGGCAATCTTCCTGAATTCTCTATTGATAATTATGATTATTGGGAATTCAGGGTACTCGCACATCTCTATTCCATCCATGATTAGATACCTTTGGTGATTGAGCAGGGTCCGATCAAATTCATGAGGAATCTTCAGACGACCTGGCCTGTTGCTGGCAATGTTCCTTTTCCAGCTGCCGGAGATGAAGAAGTGGAGAGGTCTGCGCTTAATTCTGATCAGATTAAGCAAATCAGACTGGATAATGTTGCTAAGAACATTATACTCCACACCGTTTCTTATGAGAATTCGGTCAGGCTCATGCACCTTAGGACGACAAAGGAGATCTGGGATGCCTTGAGGGAGATGAGTGAGGGATCAGAAACGATCAAGGAGAACAAGAGAGATCTTGCAATCAGGAAGTTTGAGGCTTTCCGGATGTTAGAGGGAGAGTCCATTGATCAGATGGAAGCTCGGTTCATTAAGATGATGAACGAGCTAGCAACCCTTGGGAAGGAGTTTCCCAAGAGGGAGGTGTCTTCTAAAATCCTGAACTGTCTCCCTGAAAGATGGGACACAGGAGTGATCTTGTTGAAGAACACTCAGGATCTTACCAACATTACTCACTCTCACCTATTCTCAGAGTTAAAGGCTCTGGAATTCGACCTCGATAAGAGGAAGAAGAAGGGTGTTGTCAGTGAGGAAGTTAGTGAGGAGAAGACTCCTGAAAAGGAAAAGAGCGTGGCTCTTAAAGCTACTCCTGAGCCTGAGGCTGGATCTGGTTCTAAGTCTCTGAAGGACATGAACAAGGATGAGCTGGCCTTGGAATACAGCCTGATGGAGAGGCATTTCGAGAAACTGAACTCTCAATTCGGAAGGTATAAGAAATTTTATACTGACAGCCATGATCGCAGGTACTCCAGCCCCAGGAGATCGAGCCCCCGAAGAGAAGAAAGGAGGGGTTCAGATTCCAGGAGAGATCGCAATGAGCCTGAGCGGCGCAAAGATGAGAAGTGGAGAGATGATGAGCCCAGAAGATCCAGCTCCAAACCTGAACGATCATCAGGGAGCAGGAGGGAGTCATCAGACAAAAGGTACACTAACAAGAAGTTTGCTTCTGATGTAGATCAGTGCTACCACTGCAAGAAGACCGGACACTATCAGTATGATTGTCCGGAGCTCCGTGCTCGTGAGCGAGAGGATCGGAGAGCCAAGAGCGAGCTCAGGGCATCAGACCGGAGAGCTATGCTTGTCGAGGATTCCTCAGATTCAGAAGGCCCAGGACGCCGGTCCCCTGAACTCTTCTCCGATAAGGAGTATGATGATCTCTGCCTGATGGCAGATGATGAGGTATGTTCTTCTGCCTATTCTCCTGATCACGCACCTAAGCTTAGCTCAGACTCAGCAGGAGAACTCGACCTTAAGCTCGCTCTAGAGCAATTGATGGTTGACTTCTCAAGGCTGCAGGAGACTCATACTCACACAGTGGATGTGAATGCACAACTGAGTGGGGAGAACGATCGGTTAACTGAGTCTCTCAGAGTTAGAGATACTGAGGAAGCCCTCAGATTAGTACATCTTCAGGAAGAGCTGCTTCATGCTCGGAATTAGCATGATGAAGCTCCACTGGAAATGGAAAGACTGAAGGGTGTAATCAGCTCGCTGATTGAGACTCGTGATACTGATCTGTTCCTCGCTCAGGAACAGCTAATGATTGAGCGAATTTCTCTAAGAGTGATGTTCGAAACTGAGTGGCAAGCTCGCCTTTGTGCTGAGCAAACTGCTTGAGATCTTGAGTTGATCTTAAAAGAGAAAGGTCATGAAGAGTTGGTGCTTCAGTACACCACTGAAATTGAGGCCCTGAAAGAAACAAATGGGCATCTTGAGGTTAAGCTGAAGAAGTTATACACATCTACCCAAGTGGTTGATGAGTTAACAAGTTTCTCTCAGCTGACCGATGGTGCTAAAGCTGGGTTAGGCTATGATGCCTCAAAAGACCCAAAGGGCAAGAAGAAGAGAGGTGCTTCAGGGAGTAACTCTCAGAAGAAGTTTGTCCCTGCCCAAACTGACGACAAGAGCCCAAGTGTTGCTCGTCAGGACAAAGGCAAAGGGAAGGAGAAAATGCCTGCTGAACCTGTCAGGCAAAGGACTGAGGAACCAAGGCCAAAACCTAAGGGAAAGGCCAAGGCTCCTCATCCTGAGTCGAGGAAGACAGACCAAGGAAACTCCAAGGCTCAGCCTAGGAATCCCCAAGCTGGGAAGAACTCTGCTCCTAGCACTTCTCAGGCCCAGCCTGGAAATGCTCAAGGTGGAAGGAAATCCAGTCAGAGGAGACCTCAAGCAAGGCCAAGGACCACTGAGGTCCAAACACCTCAGGCAGGGCACAGAGCCCATCAGGAGCTTCCCAATCCTCAAAGGAGAAGGACAAACCAGGAGGCCTCTGAAAGGCAATGGAGACCTGACTCCGATAACACTCTGACCAGACCTCAAGTGCCAAGAGGTCAGGCCCGAGCTGCTCCTTCTCAGGACAGACCCCAGCCCAATGCACCCAGGCCAAAGAGGAACAGGAGGCCCGCCCCCAGGAACCAATTCAGGGCTCCTGAACCTCAGGCTGACACCCATACACCCTCAACTTCCCAGGCACAAAGGAAGAAGACTGTGTATGTTGATGTTTCTGGGAGACAGGTTTACACTTCTGATGCTATCAGAATTGTAAAACAAATCTGGATCCCGAAGGGTATGGATGACTCTGTAGGACCCAATACGAGATGGGTACCTGAGGCCTGATTCTTTTCAGGTCTCTGCGGGCTACAAGAAGAGGAAGGAGGATCTGATGAAGGACTGGTACTTGGATTCAGGATGTTCCAGGCACATGACCGGATTTCGTGATCTCCTTCAGGATTATGTTGCTCAAGAAGGCCTGCAGGTAACCTTTGGTGATAACTCTAAGGGTTTCACCAGGGGATTCGGAACCCTTGTTATTGGCTCTGTCCGTGTACTGAATGTATCATACGTTGAGGGACTGAGACATAACTTACTCTCGGTCAGTCAGTTTTGTGACCGAGGATATAGTGTAGAATTTACATCTAACATGTGTCTTGTGAAGGACAAATCTACACTACAGGTTCTGATTACAGGTATCAGGAGGGGCAATGTATATTTTGCTGACTTCAAGACCAGTCCTCCTGAAACTTGTTTGGTCGCTAAGAGCTCCTGTGAGCTCAGTTGGCTCTGGCATAAACGCCTGAGTCACTTAAACTTCAAGATTATTAACAAAATTTCTAGACTTTCTCTTGTAGATGGTCTACCAAATGAAGTTTTTAGCAAAGACCACGTGTGCGGAGCATGTCAGGAAGGCAAGCAAACCAAAGCCTCATTCAAAGAGAAAGAAGCCTTCTCCACTGACAGAGCGCTTCAGCTCCTGCACATGGATCTTTTTGGTCCAGTTACTCCTGTCAGCATAAATGGTAGGAAATATACCCTTGTTGTTGTTGATGACTATTCCAGGTACACATGGGTTATTTTCTTGCTGAACAAGAAGGAGACTCAGGTCAAGCTTCCGGAGTTACTCAAGCAATTGAGTACTGAACAGGGTCAGAGCATAGTCAGGATCCGATCAGATCAAGGAACTGAGTTTATAAACTCTATTATAACTGACTTTTGTACTAACCATGGTATAGCTCATGAGAGTTCTGCAGCCAGGACCCCCCAGCAGAATGGGGTAGCTGAAAGAAGGAATCGGACCCTGAAGGAAGCTGTCAGGACCATGTTGGCTGAGTCAGGACTGCCCAAGAAGTACTGGGCTGAAGCAATCAATACTGCTTGCCACACTCAGAACCGATCTATGCTGAACAAACAACATGCTCAAACACCTTATGAAACTTGGAACAAGAGGAAGCCTCGCATCTCTTATTTCCATATTTTTGGGTGTAAGTGTTTCATCCTAAACAATGGGAAAGACCAGCTGAAAGCCTTTGATAGCAAATCTGATGAGGGAGTTTTCTTAGGATACTCCTCAGTCAGTAAAGCTTTCAGGGTGTACAACTGTCGGACTCTTTGTGTGGGGGAAACACCTCACGTTGTGTTTGATGAGACTGCATCAGTGCGTAGAAAACAGGTTCTGAGTCCTGACACTGAGGGGGTTACCAAGAGAGTAACAAGACTGAGTCTGAAAAATCCTGAATTCAAGATCAAACTTGTCAGTGCTCCCAAAGGATGGGATTATGATGATGAAGATCAGGATGGACCTCAGGCCAACCCTCAGCAAGCCCCAGCCTTGGAGAATGTTGAGTCTCAGACGGAGGGACAGACTCAACCTGAGGTACGTACTGTCGGTGATGATGCTTCTGCACCTGAGACAGTTACTGAGTCCAACTCTGTAGGGAGAAACAATGTCTCTGATATTGGCCAACCCTCAGGAAATGACTCTATATCCCCTGTTCTTGCTCGTTCCGCTTCTTTACCTGTTATTATAGAGACTAATGTTTCAGGATCAGGCGAGGGAACGTCAGCAGCTCCCAGTGCTCTCGTCAGCAAGAGGCGATGGCTAGATGATCACTCATTGGCTGATATCATTGGTGATATCAATGAGGGGGTCAGGACAAGGTTGTCCTTTGGCGAGAGCGCTATGTTTTGTTGTTTCCTGAGTGATCACGAACCTAAGAGCATAGAAGAAGCTCTTGCTGACCCCAACTGGATCCTAGCCATGCAGGATGAGCTCAATCAGTTTGAACGGAATCAGGTTTGGGAGTTAGTTGAGAGACCTAGGCGTCAAAATGTTATTGGCACCAAGTGGGTTTTTAAGAATAAGAGGGATGAGAAGAATGTTGTTGTCAGGAATAAGGCCAGACTAGTGGCAAAGGGTTACTCTCAGGCCGAAGGAATAGACTTGATGAGACCTTTGCTCCGGTCGCAAGGTTGGAAGCAATCAGGTTGTTTCTGGCATATGCAACATTTAAGAAATTCAAAGTGTATCAGATGGACGTGAAGAATGCTTTTCTGAATGGTGTACTGAACGAGGAGGTCTATGTTGAATAACCTCCAGGGTTCGAAGTTGGTGACAAGGTATATCACCTGAAGAAAGCTCTTTATGGCCTGAAGCAAGCTCCGAGAGCTTGGTATGATACACTATCCCAATTCCTGATAGACCACGGGTTCGTGAAAGGAACAGTGGACAGGACCCTCTTCCGGATATCCGAAGGGGAGGACATTCTCTTGGCTCAGATTTATGTGGATGACATAATTTTTGGATCTCCTAATCTGAAGCTTTGTGAGAAATTCTCCAAGTTGATGACTGGGAAATTTGAGATGTCAATGATGGGAGAAATGAATTTTTTTCTGGGTCTCCAAGTCAGGCAAACTTACTCCGGAATCTTTATAAATCAGTCCAAGTATACAAGGGACTTGATTCAGAAATTTGGAGTTCAGTCCAGCAAAGTCTCACGTATTCCCATGAACACAAATGAGAAGCTGGATCCTGACAAAGAGGGAGTCTCAGTAAATCAGACTGAATATAGGGCACTGATAGGATCTTTATTGTATCTGACTGCTAGTCGTCCTGACATCACTTATGCAGTCGGAGTGTGTGCAAGGTATCAGTCTGATCCGAAGAAGAGTCATCTAGAGAGTGCCAAAAAGATACTGAAATACCTGAGAGGTACAGTCAATGTAGGACTTTGGTATCCCTCTGATGACAACCTAGAACTGACTGGCTATTCAGATGCAGATTATGGAGGTTGTAGGCTTGATAGGAAATCAACTACAGGCACATGTCAGTTTCTAGGGAGTAAGCTGATCTCTTGGTTTTCTAAGAGGCAAACCAGTGTTGCAACGTCTACTACTGAGGCTGAGTATATGGCGGCAGGCAGTTGTTGTTCTTAGATTCTTTGGCTGAAACAGCAACTGAGAGACTACCAAATTGAGGCCACTGAAGTCCCAATTTATTGTGACAATAATAGTGCCATTGCCATATCCCAAAACCCAGTCTTACACACAAGGTGTAAGCATGTAGACATCAGGCATCACTTCATAAGAGATCATGTTGAGAAGAAGGACATCAGGATGGAGAGAGTCCCTACTGATAAACAGAGAGATGACATCCTGACTAAGGCTTTGCCTGAAACCAGGTTTGTTGAATTATCAGTAGAGTAAGGACTCCTTGACCCAGGCTTAGGAGATTCTAACTGAATCTCAGATCAGAATGCATAAGGTCAGGGGGAATGACTAACTAGGACTCAGGATGAAGGAATTTCAGAGAGAATGTGAATGGTCGTAGGGGGAACATTCAGTATGAAAGGGATGATCAGTACAGACTGATTAAGATTCAGGACACTGAATTCAGGGCTTGTCACCCTGATAGGTCACATGTGGTATCAGTTAGAATACAAATCTTACTGACTGGTATGTTTCCTGATTTTCTTTCAGTCATCATATCTTGCGTGCATCATCCTTGATACTGTTTGTCGTATTGTCAAATCAATTTATTTTGTCATTTAATCCCATCCATTCATTTAATATTCAGTTATTATTTAATGAAAATTATTTGAATTTAATACGGATATGCTCTGACGCGCATTTAATGCACAGAGGGCGGGAACAGTTTTCGATAAAGTTTTGACTCATTACTGTTGAAAACCGAAGAGTCTTCATGCATCTTGCGTTTTAATCTTAACCATTGAATCTCATAAGTCATAATTTTCTGAGCCATCCGATTAAAACTGGATTTTAGTATAAATAAGGGAAGTTTTTGTTATTGCAACCTTTATGCACTCAAATCTTTTCTTGATATATTTCTCTCTGCAAACCTTTTTTCTTCATATCTTCATATTACATCCATGGCTTCTCCTTCTGTGGAATGATTCTTTGGAAACCTTTTTCATCTAAGAAACGAGATCCACTGGGAACCATTTGGAGATTTTACCTCTAATCATCCTGACATCTTGCCTATGAAGGACCTTTTTGAAAATGCAGGACTTCTGCGATTTATCACAGCAAGACCCCAGAGACTCCATCCCCGACTTGTTGCTGCCTTCTATCTCAAAATGGCGCAGAACAAGGATTCCCAGGAGTGGGAGATGTGCATTCCCCTGACTTCATGTCTGAAGGGGAAGGATGGTGAGGATGAGATGACCAGGAGGTGGGTCACTCTCAATATCAGGGAGAAGATTAAGGAGGTTTTTAATCTTCCTCGCTCTGGACGAAGCCCTGTTGATTATGGGTTTGGGACTGAGAAGGATTATCTCCAGTCCCTCTGCGATGGTGATGTGGTCCTGAAGTCGGGCCTGAATAAATCTGTGCTGAGGACTGAGAATCGTCACTTCTTCGACCTGACTAGTCAGGGAGTGATGGGGATTGCTGGAGGGCTGGAGCAGATTTCCCGGCCAAAATTATATACGATGATGGCAATCTCTGATGCCTCAGTGCACAATTTTAACTGGGAGGATTACTTCCTCCAATTGCTAGTAGCAGAGACCAACAAAATCAAATACTCGCCGGAGGGTCAGGCGACTTTCGAGGCCAAAATGCACTTTGGCACCAAGATTTCTCTGATCTTGGAGACTCTGAATCTCGGTGATGTGGATCAGGCCCAATCACTCGAGATTCCAGCGAAGATAGATCTCTTCAGAGCTTATTCCAGTAATGCTGGCACCAAGAAAAGACCAAGGACTCAGAAAAAGAAGGCTCAGGCGAGCACGACTGGAAGAGTCAAGGCACAGGAGGGCAAATCTTCAGAGTCCGATATTGCGAAGCCAGTGGAGGACAAACCTAAGCCCTCAGGACCCAAGCAACAGAAGCCGACATTTCTATATCCGGGGTCAGAGGAGCGAAAGAAGAAGCTCGTGGAAGAGAAGGCTGCTGAAGAAGTGATTCAGCATGCACATCCGGAGAGGGAATCAGCTCAGGCTGCTCTTGAAATCGCCCCTATCTCTGCCATTCCGGATGTTGCACCCACTGATCCAAACCCACTGATCCTTGACATTGCATCAACTTATCAGGGCTTGGATGCCCCCTCGGGTGAAGATCAGGGGGAACCTACTCAGGAGGAAGGAGTTCAGAAGGAGGTTTCTGAAGCAGTTCAGGCTGAGGTTCCATGGCCATTCCCTGCGCCTGATGAGAACACATTGCCAGATTTTGAAATAGTGGCAAGGGGAACGGCTGCGGAGATGGTGGAGAAGAGGTTTCCTGACCTCTCAGATGCTCAGAAGGAGGCAGTTGTACAACTCCGCACCTATGCCATGATCAGGAATGCCACCTGGCCTAAACTCAGTCAGCTTGGAGAGTCACGAGGATGGAACAAAATGGCTGAATCAGAAGCTGAGCTCTTTGATCAATTTGACGTAAACTCTCTACATCACCTGATCAAGATGGTGGACTTTATCAGAACCGTCCGACGCATCTATCCTGAGCCCGAGCCTCAGAGAGTAGAGAAGGAGAAGGAAGCTGAGAAGGAGGTTGTTGTAATTGCTGATGATGCTCAGCAAGGTGGCACTGAAGGGGTCAGTGCACCGGCCGATGAAGTAATCCTGGGACCCGGGACTGCGGAGGCTTCAGGAGAGGGTCCAACTGGTCTGGTCCGAGTCAAAGGAAAATGGATCACCCCCGAGTCACTATATGTTCAGAACTCCTCACGAGCCCTTGCCAATCTTCACAGAAGGGTAATCCTCATCGAGAGAAAAACAAGCCGGGTTGGTATAAATTCCGAAGTTCTGAATAAGAAAATGTATAGACTGGATCGAGACCTGAATGAGATGGGAACTGATATGCATGCAGCCATTGACCTTCTTGGAGAAGTCCAGACTCAACACTCAGTAGATCTCACTGTTATCTCTGAGCAAGCAAAAGGGGCCATTCAAAGCTGCAATCAAATGGTCTCTGATGCGCAAGCTCAGCTGGAGAACAAGCTTGCCACTTTTCTTGATCAACAACTGCCCGAAAGAATTGATCAACTGGTTGATGAAAAGTTGGCCAAGCTGAAGGCTAAACTGAAGGATGAGCTGCTGAGTGAGATGTCCGCACAAGAGAAGATGGAAATTGCCTCTGCCTTGGACAACCGAATGACGAGCTTTGAAGGTTGACTGAAGGCAGAACATAATTCAGCTATTGACAAGCTCAGTGTTGGTCTGAGAGTGATGGCGGGGCAGATAGGGCAACTGCAGGCAAAGCAGACTGAGATGGACTGTCAGTTCACTTTATTGGCGGAGTCAGTAAACGAGGCTGTTGGCTGAATCAACGACGATGATGCCAAAAAGGGGGAAGGGAAGAAGCAAATAGCTGCTGGGAAAGCCAAGAAGAAGGACTTCCACTCTGAACTGAAAGCTGCGGACAGAAAAAGGACTAGGTCCGTAGCTGCCATCGAAGCTGCTGAAGGTTCAGATCCAAAGAGGTTGAAGTCCTCTGAGGATCCCGCTCTGGAACTTTTGTACAAGGAGATGGAGGAACAGATGCACCCTGGGTTGACCACTCAGAAGAAGATGGTGATAACTGAGGCGGAGAAGATAGCGAAGATGAAGGAGATTTCGCTGCTCATTCAGATCCAACGATTAAAAGAGTCCAATGAGTACCTGACTTTGCAGGTTCAGAAGAAGAAAACTGTGCCTTCTGGATCTCGAATGAAGACTCAGAGGAAGTTGGTGGTCAATCCAGATCAAGGTCCTCCTCCACTTCAGTTCGTAGAGGATTTCATTCCGATAGAAATGTTGGAGGTATGGATTCTGATCCGGAATAGGTGGGCTTACCTATTCTATGTGGTGGGGTTATGGGACGATCAATCTGAAGAAAAAGACATCATACTCCATCACTGGATGGCACAGGAGCATCCGGATCTATGGGCTGAAATAATCAGACATGCTGACACTGAAGGTGTAGAGATTGCTCCTCCGAAATTCATCAAGTACCCTCCTCCACTCTTCAGGAACTCCAAGCAATTGGACCGGAAAGCAATATCTGAAGAAGTCGTCAGAGTAGGACGCACTGCCGGGGCCGTTGGTGATCGGAACAGGATGAAGCAGGTCCTGAACCGAGTCTTGGAGATGTATGAAATTCCTCAAGCTGCTTGGAATAAGGACGAAGAATAGATCAGGAAATAGTTGTTCAGGAATTGTAATAGCTTCAAGATAACTGTAACTCCTATATCAATCAATGAAGTTATTTCATTTTCCTGAGTACAACTTCTGGTTGACTCCTGAATTTACTTTTCTGAATCCTTATCAAGAACTGTACTAACCCATTCCTTGTTTCATCTTATAGACTAAGTGTCTAGTTTGTCAGAAGGTGCTAAACCTATTTCACTGACTAAGTCAGTTGATTGTATAGATGAATAGGAATTTGCTTAAGGGTTTTGGCATCATCAAAAAGGGGGAAATTGTTGGGACAATCTGAGTATTTTGATTAGATCCCAAAACCCCTGATGAATTTGCCTAAGTATAGTTGTTCATGTTTGTCTAGTTCAGGATAGTCAGGTTAGGAATTCAGTTCAGGGGGAACACGCTGAAGACTGAAGAATATTGGAGTCGACCCAATTTACTGAAGTCTGATGTGCAATTCATCCTGAAGAAGTCAGAGTCAGTCTTGCTGAAGATTGCCTGAACTGAAGCTGAAGAACGAAGCCTGATGATCCGTCCTGAAGAAAATCCTGAAGTACCATTGGCTGATGCTTCTACTGAGTACACTAAGCATACTCAGGACAGAACTTAGTCAGTGAAGAGTAAGTGTTAACCTATCAGGCTGTGCTGAATGCACATAAGACCTGACTTAGGCCTTGAGTTAGTTTATTTGACTCATGTAAGTCCAAAGCAAAAAGGTTACACATATTGGGCTGAATAACCTATCAGGCTGTGCTGAATGCACTTAAGACCTGACTTAGGCCTTGGTTCAGTTTACCTGAATCATGTAAGTCCAAAGCAAAAAAGGTTATTTACGCTATGGGACGAGAGACAAAGAGAATGTCAGTAAGACTCCAATAAGATAAACATTCAGACTGAGTTATTAACAAGAGACTCAGAGTATTGAATGTACGAGGAAGGACAAATGTCTGAAAGTTAACTAGCCGTTAGAACGGAGAGCCAATAATCTTTCGACACATATGTACGGAGTCTGTGCAGCATTTAATGCGGCATTTAATGCGTCTCAGAGTTACAGGAGGTGGGACAAACTTGCCAGAATAAGCATGGCGATTAGGTCAAACAGTACTTCTAACCTGCAACCACCCTAAAATAGGAAAGATTTGGTTAGATCTCCTCCAATGGATCTATTTTGAATCTTGCCTATAAATATGGAGAGTCTTGCACCCATTCAAGGCTAATGGGAAATTTCTAAGCGAAAGCTCTCAAGAATCCAAGCACTCAAAGCATACTATAAACAACACTCTGCAATTAAATTTCCCTAGTGTTGTAGTAGGATTCTCTCTGTATTTGCTTAGATTGATAACTCTAATATTTAGCATTGTTTTGTACTGCTAGAGCTATCCTAGTTGGAAACCAGAATACCAAACCACTCAGGGTGTGAGATTGGTTGGTCAGAAGGACTGGGACTTGTAAAACACCCAGGGGTCAGTTCCTAAGAGAGGAAGTTGGCTATTCGTGTCCCTTGGCACGTAAAAACCAAGTACCTATCCTCATGGTTTTGAGGATAGCTTCCTGTTAAATCAGGTCATGGACGTAGGAGTTGGTTATCTCCGAACCACGTTAAAAAGACCCTTGTGTGCTGATTTATTTTTTTGTTCAGGATCATAACTATCATCATACTAAACTGAACATTCTGCATTGTTTTTATATTCAGGACTGAATCAATCATCCTGAATCTTAATATTGTGCACTCAGCCTTAACCACCAGTTTACTAAGCAAACTCAGAGAAAATGTTTTCAGTAAACTAAAACGAGTAGAAACTAAGGGCTCACTTTCCGCACGTACTCTAGCTCACTGAGATAGTAGTCCAACTGACTCGCTTCCGAGCAGTCAGTAGGTTTGTTATCTCTACTGAGCTTCCGAGCACTTTACTCACACTCAACTTATCTGACTCGTTACTGAATTGTCCCTGCTGCCCCTGTGGACCTTCAGCATACTAAGTAAATCAGGAAATCCTGACCGAGAGTGTTAGAGCATTTTTCTGAGTCTTTCAGAAAAATCTGACATCAGTGTATTCCCCCCTCCCCATATACTGATTTACTCATTTCGGGACCAACAAACTGGAATTTAATTTTCATTTTGACTAAACCAACACTCCAATCTATGTCCATATACTTAGTCAGTGTCATCTAATTTTCTCGACAATAAAGGAAATAATCAACAGTCCCTTTCTTTAGAAATCTGAATAATCCTCTTCACTATCCCAGGATTAAAAAAATATTTATCAGGTAGACCAATGGCATAACAGATGTCTAATTTATGTATAGAACTTTGAACAACTCTTTCTAACTTTCTTGAGTCTCGGGACACATATCTTGACTCAAATACTTGTCTCTACAATACGAGTATCCAGTGGTTTGCAAGTGTCCATCTTGAGATGTTCTAAGACATTCTTGAATTAAGTCTTTAAAAAAAACACTTCAAAAATTCTTTGAACACTTCTCATGGATATAACTATCAATTATCTACACTGCCTCACCCTCTTCATCTTGGAATACTCAATATTGTTTCCGACTTACATTATATCATCTACATCAGAAAAAGAATCACAAAACAATTCTTAGGGCGTTTACCTTTAACACAGTGGTCTTCGTTTTTCCTAAAACAAAGTTGAATGAGATAAGCATCTAGTGAAATCTCATAACACCATTGATCTCGAGGATTACTGAATTCTATAAATCGACTTATCAATTTATGAACTTTATCCTCTCGTTCTTGAAGAATAAATCCTACAACACCATGTAGATTTCATCTTTTAATTCTCCCACTGAGAAGAACAACCTTAACGTCCTTTTGATGTAAATTCTAATCCTATACTAGCCACTATAGCTAGAAGTAGATGGATTTAGGCAAATCTCACAATAGGTGAAGGAGATTAACCCTTCAGTAGAGTACATCCTTTTGTAGCCACCAAGTGATCTTCAAACCTCTCCTATTGAGTCATTTGATAACTTATAATCTTGAGAATCTAGTTATTCCCAAAATTTATTATCCCTTTAGAAACTCTACAAGTTTTATTTGTTAACTCGTTTTGACTTCATAGATTTTAATAAATTTCTATTGCTTTCTTCTAAATTCTGGAGAAACAAACAAAGAAGGCTCGTCCTTCTATGTTATAATGCTTCTTAAGCACTTATTTCCTTAAACTTTTCCGAGAGTGTGATTTATTACCAAAATTGAAGAGTCACAAAATCCTCAACAGGTAACCGTCACTAGCAAATATCTATCAAGGATCCATATCATCAACTGATGAAACTTCTCCCACTTGGATCAGATAGATTTTGGTTTCCTTAATCTCGAAAAATGTATAGCATTTCCAATGCCAACTCTATAAGGAAAACTTAATTCCAGAAAATTTGGATTATGCGATTACTTACAAGTCATGCTCCCACTGAAGCTCCTATGATCATGTATCCCTTAGAATTTTCACTGTAATTTATGAAAATATACTCATAACAACAAGGATTCAACTTTCCACATTTTTCCGAAAAATCATGTGAAGGTTGCATATCCTGATGTTCTAAGGGTACTCAAGAAACAGATTTTACTACCCATCCTAAATCATATGGAGTTGTAGCAATAGACTTAGAAGACACTAGATTAAACACATAAGCCAATTTAAGTAACGTATCTTTCTAAAAGATATGTATCTTAGCTCGTGTTTATATGGATCTTAACATTTCTAACAATGTTCTATTCCTTCTATCGGCAACACCAAATCACTGATGTCTATAAAGGAAAGTCAATTGTCAGACAACCCTTTTTCATTACACAATTCCCCGAATTGTTTAGATAGACTTTCATGTCTCCAATCAATTTCCTCAATTTCTCAAAATAGATGTCCGAAACATCAAGTACATCAGACTTATGAGAAATCAAATAGATAGGATCAAAACATGATTTGTCAATTCTAAATGTAATTAAATAGGAAAAAAATCCATCTTGTGTCCTTATCTAATAGGAACCCATATACCCAAAAATCATAGCAACAGAAACACAGCTCTAATAGTTTTTCAAACGATTTTGGGTCATTTAACCAGCAAGAAAAGTTCGTATATGGATTACTCGACTTTGATTCCAGATTCAACAATCTATAAATCATAAGTCCATTTATCCTATCTTGCTTAAAATGACCTATACTAGTATGCAAAATATGTCTATCGTATAAGCATCACTAGAAGAACCATCATTCAGTAGATATGAACTGAATTCATAATAACTAAAAGATGTCCTTTCACCATCCAAAAACATAAAGCTGACAACTATAAGTCCATCACGATAATTCTTAACATTAATGCGATGACAACCATGTCCTCTAAAAATAACAATACAATGTATCTCAAATCAAGCAAGCATAAATAAAACAGAAAAAGATAAAGCGTGATTTAAAAAGCTATTTTGATCATCTTGTAGAATAATAATATGACCCTATCAGAGTCAATTCTGCAAGTCACAAGTCTACGACTTTGACTCCAGTATTATATCCTACTCAAATCCATTGATTATGTACAATGGCTCCCATGTCTCCAAATGTCTCGGTCTGTTGTTTCTGAATCTTTAGTCCACAAAAGGATATGATTCAGTTAAAGAACAACAATTTAGAGCCATCTACAAATAATGAAATTAGATGGATCTGCCTTGTCCTATCAAGACTCAGGGCACTCATGTGCAAAACGACCATGCTCACTACAGTTGTAGTATGTCATTTCGCTCATATCCTTCTTATTCATTTTAACACGCTTCTTCTTTCTTTTCATATTGATTGCACTGCCTTAGGTATTGTTATCCTACCTCCCACTATCCGATCAATTATCTTTCTTCCCTTTCTTCCAGTTCTATATTCGTTTAAAAGCCCAAGACTTCGGTTGAACTAGAACTAACAAAGAAGAAGGTACCAGAAGGATGTTTAGCTTCTGTAAGCCTTTCAACCTCTAGATTTATCTGATGAGCTACTTAACTGAAAGTTCTAATACTCTCATTTCAAGTTAAAACAATCTCGAGGTGATTCCAATGATCTGGTAGTGAGCAGACTAGAGCTTGAATTCAGTGTTCATCAGAAAAATTGTAACCAGCTTGTTTAAGTTTAGTGATCATATTAGACATATCCCTCAGATGTTGTCTAACATTGTGATCACTAAACTAAGCAAAGATCTCATGCCGTGGAAATATTTCATTTTCCACACAAGATAAGCTACATGGTCCCTATTTCTCCGATTCTCAATCCCAAAGCTTGGGTCAGACATTTCTAGGTCGATCGCATCTAATAGTCCTGTCTTGTCCAAAATATACTAAATTTTCTATCAATGCCATTGTCATAAACAATAAAGTGATTCACTGTGTTAGTGTTTTATTACGTTTTATGCTGAGCCAAACTAAGACATCTAAAAATCGACACACGATTCGATTTTGAAAAATAACTTAAAGTTACTAATCTTCAATCTTATCATGCATCTCAAAATCGATTCTAGTTTCAAAACATAAAACTCACGTTCAAGTATTTAAAACAAAATAAATAGCATAGAACAACCACATTAATCACAACCATATAGAAAAACAAGTTATAAGCTATTATCACTGAAAAAACCAAAGAACTCCAAAGAGTATCAATTTAGTTTATACAAAAACAACTCAATGAGATCCGTGCAGAGCACGATCTAACTTGTCTCTCGACTTCCAATAATTAGAATCATCGAACTCTCTGGTTTCGGTACTATAGATGGCCTTCGCTAGAGGATCCATAAATGGATTCTTCATTTGACCTTTCTTATCCATGAATGGATTCTTCGTCTGATCTTTTCTGCGACTCTTTAATCTCAGAAAATCAGAATGACTAATCCTACCCATCCTCAAGCATGTCGATCTAAGTGCCTGAGTCCTATCTTTGTCTCTCCAAATACGAGAGAGAGCACCCATAATTTCTAATCCTTCGGACCCCTTTTTAGAAGACTTCCACACATCCCAAAAATCTTTCTCCAAGTAGGGTGGAAGAGTTCTAGCCCAGGCATTAGGACTTTTAATTTGTTTGAATGCTTCATATGGAAGTTGCTTGTTGCGAATAATAACCACCAAAAGGTTAAACTTTTCCAATACTTCGATGAAGTGTTCACTCAAGTTGTGAGTATGCTTCATCTTATAATTCATAAAATCATGTAGGACCTCTTCACTGGTCCTGGTATCGCTCTCAGAAACTGTACCGCTCTCTGACATCCCTGAAAAATGAGCAGCCCAAAAAACAACCAACACACTAAAGTGTTAGTTAAACATTAACACATTAATTTCCTCTATTTCAATGCTTATGGAACACAATTTCCAATTAGCATTAGGTATATTCACAATTGAAAAACAAGTTTAACTTTATTGGCTACCACTTTCCTAGATTAACTGGAGCTCATCAAACAATTTCATACACCAATTAAACACAATTTTAGAATTGAAGACATACATAAGGAGCATATGACACATATTATCAACTAAAAGGTCTTCTCTTAAGTCCTTAAAGAAAATAAAAACATTTAAATGAAGTCACACTCCAAAAACAACATTGGAACACATGAAAAAACATCCGAACGGATACAAAACGAGCTGAAAACTGTTGAAACAAGACAAAACAGGGTAGCACACGCCGGTACACATGCGAAAAAGGCCGGACTCGCCTGCACACGCCGCCACGCGCCTGCACGCGCCCACACGCACTGACAGGCCGTTGGACAGTTGCCGGTGCATGAATCACACGTGCGCATGTCAGCCTCTGGCGCGTGGACTTCACGCGCCACCATCGGAATTTCCGGTCACCGGCGCGTGGGCTTCACGCGCCACCGCCGGCGCCGCAGTCTGCCGGCGCGTGGGCTGCACGCGCCACTGCCGTCGCAGCTGTCGCAGTCCGATGTCCGGGTCAGGTCTGACCCGCCTCTAAGTGGGTCGGATCCAAGTTTGGTAATTGCATTTGGGCCCCTAAAGAATATCTAATTCTCTAAAAATAGGCCCGATCGCGAAAAACTTTCCGAAATTCGTATCTTGGTCAAAACTCAACGAAAAAACACAAACGATACATGGATGGATTCCTCATGAGACGTAGATTAAAACCATACCAAGAACAAACACAAATTCATTTGATTTCAGGGTGTAATTTCAGATCTAAAACCGAGTGACGAAAAATTTCAAAAATTCATAACTCTCTTGTTTCTCATCCAAAAAATACACAAAAAATATGTATGGAATCCTCATCATACGTACTATCACCCAGAAATCAGAAATTTTACGAAAAAATTCTGAAATCATTCGTATTTTACATTTTAAAATCGGGTCCGTTTGTGAAAAAAATTCCAAAGTTCAAAAAATCATAACTATTAATCCACAAGGCCAAAAAATGTAAAAAAAATATCCCTGGAATCCTCGTCTTACCCTCTATCCATTGATACCAAAAACAATCCAATTTGATCAACGGAAAAATTCAACCTAAAATAGGATAACTACGTACGGGACAAAAGAGGTATGCATACATGGCCTCAAAATCAAGGACTAATTACATATCATTTCATATGATATAAACAGCATGCCCAAAACAAAATGGTTTCACTAAAAAAATCAAACAGCAATAAACCCATAATAAACAAAAAATTCACTGTAGTAAAAATAATAAGGCAAGCCATTAATTTAAAAATGGGACACCAACAATATGGCTTTGATACCATATGTTGGAATTGAAATCCCTAAACAAGTCCCGAGACCAACATGAAAGGAGGTCACTATCCTGTTAGGAAATTGCAGCGGAATTGATCTTAGCCTGTTGGTATCCTCGTTTGTCTTTTCCTGTAGAATCCAAATGTTCCGTACACAGGATCCAATACACAGTAATTTGTGTGTATTAAATTCCACGAATCAGTAATGTCTGTAGGCAGAATGTGTTTTCTTGGTGGGAGTTAGGTTAGGGAAAAAGTCCTTTTAGGAAAAACTGAGAAACCCAGTTCTCTATTATGTTTCATCAGTCGTGTATTTTCCAATTCTGACTTCACTACCTTAAAAGGAAGTTAATTGGAAGTTATATAACTTTCCCCCCTTTTCTTCTTATTATCCACACTTCAAATGTGGAATATATATAATTAATATATATATATATATATATATATAAATAATATATTAAATATTATTTACAATTCTAATACTGAAGAAGATATTCCTCCACCACGCATAAAAAGTAAGAAAGTTAAGGTAAACTGCCATTTATTAGATACTAACAATAATGCATAGCAGAAACATAAGTCCAACACACATAATGGTGTGTGTAGTGAAAATCAATTAGAAAATGTGGATGTACATGATGAATCCTTTTTTAATGTGTCCATCGTTGAATCAAGAGATCCTTTGTTATCTGATGATTGGGTTAATATAATGAAAACTGGTGTAGGATCTGTGTTTAGAGGTGGTGCAAAACAATTTAGGGATGGTCTTATTAAGTACACTCTGAAGTCTGGTTTTAGGTTCAAATTCATACGAAACGAGAAGTGATATTTTTATGTTGTTTGTAAACAAAATGACTCCCTCTGTGGTTGGTTTATTAAAGCTAGGTTGGATAAAATTACCAACTTTTTTGTTGTATTCAAGGCCAATTTGGTGCACAAGTGTGTGGGTAACCTTATAGGCAAAGATACCAAAAGACTTGTTCCTAGAATGGTTGGAGACCTCATTTTAGCTGATGTGAAGGACAATCCAACCATTAGTGGCAAGACAGTTATACAAAAAATGAAAAACCTATATGGTATTGATATTCCATATTGGAAGGCAAACCGAGCTGATTCATACGATGATTTACGTTGGTATTGTCATGCTATTAAACGTACTAACCCTGGTAGTGTTGTTGAAATTCAGTGTAATGAACAATATCATAATTTTGAAAGATTGTTCATATCTTTCAAGGCATGTATAGAGGGGTTTCGCAGCTGTTGGCCCATGATCTTTATTGATGGTACATTCTTGAAAGTTCGTTCCAAGGGCACTTTACTTTCAGCCACTGCCAAGGACGGAAACAATGGTTAGCAACTTATTTAATATCTTCTAATATATTTCTTCTAATATCTTCTAATATATATATATTATTTATTCATGTTCCATTTTGAATTTCAAGCCTGTTGTATCGTAAGTTTTAGCATGTTATTTATATATATTTCATCCTACCTTAATATGCAGGTTTGTTCCCCGTTGCGTTCGCCATTGTTTCTGCTTAGAATAACGAGAATTGGATTTGGTTTCTTGAGATGGTTCGAGATACGTTGATACATCATAATCAGATTTTATATTTTTAAGATAGGCATTTGGGTATTTTAAATGCCTTCAATCATGTCTATAATGAGCCTGTTCACTTTTATTGTTTATATCACTTGTTAACTAATTTGAAGGGACGATTTTCACTGGGCTGGAAAAGTCAAAATAGAGAGAACTTGGGGCATCTTTTCCGCGAATGTGCTTATGCCCCTGACATAAAATCATTTGAAGAGAAAATTGATGAATTCAAAAAAGTTGGAGGTCGTTCGGCTAAGGAATGGCTTGATCAGCTTCCTTTTGAGAACTGGTCTTATGCTTATACACCTAACATTAGTAGATATGGTGAAATGATATCTAATGCTGCCGAGTCATTCAATGCATGGATTTTAGAGGCTAGATCACTACCTATTGCACGTATGGTTGAAGAGATACGTTCAAAACTTAGCAATCAATTTGTTAAACGCAGAGCATTGTGTTGCAGTTGGACGGGTGCCCTTGTTGGCATCAAGCAGGATTTGTGGAACAAGTTTGTAGATATTGGCAGTACGTGCAATGTGGTTATCTGCCCAAGTGGTGTTTTTCAAGTTGACTCAAAACCTTCAGTTGTTGTTGATCTTAATGGTAGGACGTGTTCTTGTTCTATGTGGCAGCAAAGAGGATTTTCTTGTGTTCATGCGGTTGCTGTTATCCGTGTTAACTCTCAATCAATTTTTCCGCATGTTGAGGAATGTTTCTACACCACGACGTATCAGAAATGTTATGCTACTGATCTATATCCAATTCCTGAAATGGAAAAAAACCATTATCGACCTCAAGTTCTAGAGCACAAGATTCTAAGCCTCCGCTTTTGGGAAAGAGACCCGGTAGGCCTAAAAGATCAAGGAATGCATCATATGGTGAGTATCGCAAGAAGAAACAATCTATATGTCAAAGTTGTGGTAAGTTATGCCGGCATGACAAACTCACTTGTGGGCAGCTCCTCAATTCCCAGAATGCCTCTTCACAAGGTAAGTGTCGTGTAATAATAATTAATTATAATTATTGTAATCATCAATTCATTTAGGATATTTGTCTTTGGGTTATATAATTATGCCATTTGTTAATGTATTAATTCCTTCCCTGATGATATCATAAACATTCATTTTGTAAATATTGATGCAGGTTATCATCCATCTCCAGTCCACCCCCTGCATGCTGATGAAGTTGATCAAAACCATGATGTATTTATTGCTCAGCAAAGAAATGATCATGAATGGTTCCAATGCTAGATTTCAGTATCTGTATTTTTATGGTTCTAGTATTAGATGATTTAGCTGGTTGGTTTAATTTTTATTTTTTGTGTAAGGCAGTGTATATCACCCTTGCCTACTATAATTTATTTGTACATGGAACAGCATTTTGTTAAACCACTTATGATGAGGTGTTTCATTGTTGGGTGATCTTTTCTCTATTATGTATCTTATCTAATTCGAATAAATCCAATGTGTTTCTATCTCGTTAATTACCAATGTAGAAGAGGATGTCATGTGAATACGTATTAATGTTTGAACCTATATGTTTGGAGGTTTTCATGAATTAAATTATTATTAAAAAAAATTGTTACAGACCTAATGGGCAGTAATGTGGTTAGAATTATGTTATATTTGAATTTATGAAAATACATTTCGAATTTATGTAAATGTTACTGATATTTTTTTTCACCTTGGATTCAGATTACAAATGTAATATTTCAAAATTCGAACTTTAGCTATGTTTAATCGTCATTTTTGAACTTAATCATACAAGTTGTATATCAGTACTATTTACTGTATTTATTATATTTTAGTAGGCGAAAATGTCATTATTGCCGACCACAAAATATGGGATTCCTCAAAATATGTGATGTATCTTCCATCAGAAGTTTTAAGCTACATCAAACATTTGAATTTCAAACACTAACATATCTTGTTGCATACGACACCAAGGGCTGTCCTTCCTTTTAATTAAAGGTAAATTCCAGGTTCGAAATCTTGCCCTCGACGGATCTATTAACAGTATGTCGAACCAATCACCTTCGCGCAATGATTCAACCACCCATTCTCCATCCCGATCTCAAAACTCCTATAATGATATATGTTTGCAAACTTCATCAAGGAATTTCCCTATCCATGATAATTTACGTGTTATTATTTACATATCATATACAGAGGAGAACCCAGGGAGGAGGTTTATCAAATGCCCTATGTGGGAGGTAATCGTATTTGTAATTACATCTCATTTCAATTTCGATCATATACGTTGATTTTGAATATTTATTATATATCTTTATGGATCTGAAAATGCTCTATTTTTGACAAATTTCTGTGTGTTTTGTTATTTTGTGAAAAATTGATGTTTAATATATCATTTGTTCAGCTGACTTTTGTTGTAAATCCTGTTTTCCTGATTGTAAATCACAGCATGGTCGTTGCAAGTTTTTCGAGTGGGTTGAAAATGATATCCCATCTTAATATAAGGTATATGCGTCTCGCGTTGCACGGAAGAAGAACAATGTTGAATATATGTTAAAGCAAAGCAGAGAGAGTGAAAAACTTTTGACCAAGCAGTTAGATATCTTGCATCAAAGGGTTTCATCGCTAGAAAATAGCATTGAAAAACTAGACATTCTGAACTCTCAAATTACAACGTGTCCGAGCTCATTGAGTGAAGTTTGTGTCTCAAACAGTTTCAAACAATTTATCAAGAAGTGTATTTTTGTGTTTTTAGTTTTCTTTGCTTTTGTTCTTGTAATCTGTTATGCCTTGTTGCTGTAATGTTGTTATTCTAAGAAATTTTTTTTGGTCAAACAATTATGTATTTTGAAATGGAACAGATCTCAATTCTGGTTCATTTGCCCATTTTCCTTGTCTATGTTAAAATGCATTGTTACGGAGAATTATCTAATATAATTTATATTTTATTGATATCTGGTTGAATTTTATATGATTGTCTACAATAAAGAAACCGCAAGTTAATTTCCATCCACATTTAAAGTTCTATAAATTTAACTCAAGTTGTATAACTGTGTTCATAAGTTCAAAATATTTTGCAATGAAGTTCTAAATTTTAGATCGGGATACAATATATCATTGAATTGTATATGGTTCAACTATTTTTATATGCAATAGTGGTAAATATAGGATGTATCAATCACAAATTATTTAAAAATTACTGTTGAGCAATTTATATAACCGAATGATTTATGTGGCTAATTTGTAT